>JAOTQR010000092.1:9082168-9136626 GCA_025774065.1 Solanum ossicruentum
AGAAGATTGAAAGACTCAAAAAAATTAAATAAAGGAGGATGAACCTAGTCCAAGATACATGTATCTAATCAAGAGTCTCTTTGTTCTATGGCTATACAAGTTTATGTTTATCTCTTTGGAAGTGAAAAAGTTTTTTTAGCCTATAAATAGGTGCATCTTGTTTTTTTTTAAGAAGTAAGAAAAAGAAAATAAAAGTGCTAAGTTCAAAATTCCTTTTTCTCTCCTTCTTGTGTGAGACAATTGTGTGAGTGTATTCCGCTGCGCACTTAACATGCATTAGCTTTAGGTGATACTAATTTCTTAGTTCATTAACCTTTTCAATTTATCCATGATTAATGCATCACTCTATTTGTATATGTTAGGTAAAGCTACATATGACAAATTATAATGGTATTAGCAATGCGAAATCTTTAATACATGCATTAATATGATTAAGGACCTAACACACTTAAAGCTCTTCTACATCTCTTTTGTCATATTTGTGAAGGATATTTGCATAAACAAAATACTCTCTTCGTCTTAAAAGTATTGACCTCCATTTCTTTTTTGGTTTGTTTAAAAAAGAATGATCTCTTTTTTTTTCTGGCAACATTTTAGTTTCAGCTTTCTACGTACATTTAAGGCCACAAGATTAAAGGATTTTTTAAGTACATTTGACATAACTTTAATTTAAAATCATAAAATTAAAAATATTCTTTATTTTTTTAACTCCGTATTGAGTCACCAGGTTATTCTTTCTAAAACGAAAGGAGTAATTGATTTTATAAATTATGGAATTCATGTTATTTTTAATACATTTAACCAAACAGTGCACAAGAAATCTTCTTAGCTTATATAACTAATGACAATACAACAAATACTGCATTACTAATGTTAGTATTACTAATACACCCTATTCAATATCATCCTTATACACCCTACCAAATAACTTTGTTAATGATTATTTTAACACTAATGACATAAGAGAACATGCTTAACTAGATTTTTGCAAAAGATTGAGTAGATATTAAGCTGGATCATACATTTTAGCCATAAATTGTAGCTTAATAGTCTAACTTCACGTGGGGAGGAGATTAACTTGGCGTACTTGACCATTTGTTTTGGCTCTTTTAAAAATAGGTCATGGAATGTTTCAAAGCAGTTTCCTTCCACAACTTGCCTCATAAGAGTCACTAAAGATGACGCTTTGGGAGAAGTAAAGCTATAAATTAAGAATTATTTTCAATGAGCAAATGAATGGGATGTTGTGTAAAGACAATTAAGATGCCAACATCTGAAGCAACCATGACCTTAGACCAAATTCTATCAATTCTCTGCATTGGTTTTAGACACTCCTGAAAGAGACTTAGATGAGTGAGACATCGAATTTCGTCTTTGTATTACATTTGTAATATATAGACAGTTTATGAAGACGTCTCCCCCACCACAATATTTTCCTTTTATTTTCATTGTTTGAGGTGTGGGGGATGGCCGCAGTGGCGGAACCAGCATTTTTATCAAGGATACTTTTAGAACATAGATGAGTGATTTTTGTATCAAGGGTATTCAACCATTGTTATATGTCAAAATATCTATATTTAATCTATATATTCGGAAAAGTTCCGACAAAGAGCGTTCATCTGACCATCCTTGGATGAATATAGTTCCGCACCTGGGGAGGGGGGTTGGGGGAGTGAGGGGAATAGATTTAAAGAGAGTGAATGGAATGAAGTTCCCTATAAGCTTGTTTACATTATTATTTAAGGGTTCCTTTGCCTTCCTCTAAATGCATATTGAACTCCACACGCCAAGGAACCCCTAAATTATGCAAAAGACAAAATTAGCTGGCAGGACTACTGACCAGCTAACAATTCAACTACATTTTTGTATTTACTTTTAACTTTTTTCACAGACTCAATTCATTAAATCGTCTTATGATCATTGTTACTGTTGCTAATCAGTTTTTTCCTTTCAAGTCTTCAGCATCCAATTTATGTGTTACATGAAAAAGCACCTTTGAAATGTCAAAACAAGCTTAATCAATTAATATATATGTATCTGCACCATTATATAGACAATTTTTTTCAACGGTCGTAGCGACGTTGCAAACATTATTCTTAAGTAAAGAACATCATTCAATAATAAGATCAAGTATTATAGACTCATTTGGGCTGAAATTTTTTGGATAATCTCTACTATCATTTGCTCCTCTTCTCAATTAATATTAAAGGAAAATTTCAAGAATTTTGAATTGCGAGTAGATACTCTCCATTTGAGTCGAATTGTTTCTAGTCAAAGAATCTCTTTCTGGAACAACTAGGACATTCTTGTAGTAACTTTCTGTGATTACCATGGGGTTGACTCCATTATGAGAAAAAAAAATACACGAATTAAAGGAAAAATCTATGGTTGCATGGATGTCATAGGACACCAAGCCTTACAGTCTAATGGTAATAGTAGGAGTTACCACACAATAGTTAGGTGTTCAATTATCAATTATCAGTGGAAACAGGTAATAGAAATTTTATGAAAGATACCAGAGGAAGAGGAGGAGAAAAATATAGAATGTATATAAAATAAAAAATATAACTTACTAGCGTGTGACTTAATTATATGTTCCAAGTAAATGTGCACTCTTGGTACATGCTAGGAAAACTCACTGTCTATTTGGGGATTACTTAAATTGACTTTTTTTAAATGACTTATAAGTTAAAAGTAAAAGTCATAAATTGGGAATTTCCAATAGTCATAAATTGGGAATTTTCATTTTTTTTTTTACTTTTTTCAGCATTAAAAAAATGCTCAAAAATACTTTTTTAACTGACACACTTTCACAAAGCATAAGAAGTATTTAAAAGCCAAAACCCAAAAGTCAAAAAAAAATAAGTCAATTCAAAGACCTAGTAGCAATTTTAAGAAGTAACAATATAATTAATATAACCATATAGTAGAAAAGTAATTAAGGAACAAATACAAAATGATAGAGTGTTTAAATAAAAGATGAATTTATTCTTTCACTTTCTTTGTAGTAATGATTGAAAAGGAAATTACTGCACCAGAACATGGGTATTTTATTGTGGCATTAAACAATTTATTGCTTATTGTACTCAATTTGATTCTTGATGAGCAATATGAATAATAAACAAATTTAGCCAAAATAGGATATATTATTCTCACTGGATATGGTGCTAAATTCAGTAGCAGTTGTAGACGGTTGAGCGTACATGGTTGCATCAGCAGAAGATATGGTTGAAGGCAGTATTGTTAATGGTGGCGGTGGTGGTGGCAGTGTGGCAATGGATACAGCTCCAGAAGAAAGCAATGATGTAATATGAGAAGACGGAATGAGAGTGGTTGTGTTGAACTTTAGTATCTCTGCCCTAATAACATTCAGCTCCGCTTGTAAAGCTTGAACTTCTTGTTGTAGAGCAGAAATGGCTCCCATGCACCCATACACTGGATCTCTTAACCTTACATTTGCTTCATAAACTAAGCTGTTAGCTGTATCGGCTCTTTGGCTCTCAGGTACCTCCTGCATATAGATTGGTTACATGGAAATGGAATTCTACAAATGATTAATTAATTAATTACATGCATATGTTAATTTTATTATATTTGCATACTATCATGTGTCTTTCCTTATTAGTCGCTCTTTCTGTTTTCTTTCTTTTCCTTTTTCTATATCTAGTTTATTTTACTTATAGATTTTTAAAACGAGGGTTTCCAGGAAACAAGCTCTCTACCTCTATGAGGTAGTGGTAAGATCTGCGTATATTCTACCCTCTACAAATCCCACATGTGGGATTACACTGGGTATGTTGTTATTGTTATATCTTTTTAACAGTTTAAACTTATTGATAAGATGACACCAGCCTTCGATTCAAGAATCAGAACAGCCACATGCATGTTGAAAATAAAAAAAGATGAATTGGATACTTACCATTAGCATCTTGGAAACATTACTAGCACCAAAAACCTTGTGAACAGAAGCAAATTTTTGGGGCTCATGAGGGGAAAAATAGGGAGAAAATGGACATTCTTGAGCACAACGACGTCTCAAAAGCTTACAGGCAGCACAAGGTGTTACGGTGTTTAAGGTTGTGCTTCCTGGAGACACCAGCATATATCTTCTTCCCATTTGCGAGTAGTCATCTGCTTCCCTCTTTATTTTTTTCCCTATCTCCTCATATCTCTCCCTGACATCAATATCGAAATGAAATCAAACTGTAGAAATATTTGGATAACAATTAATGACGATCAACAAATTATATTCTTTAGGATTATAGATTATAAAGCATGGATCTTTGATAACAATGAAAAAATGAATCTTCTAGAAGAAATTTAATGGCCTTTTTTTCGTAGGTGGTTGAATAATACCTTTCTCTTGACATTCAGGCATACTATCTGTATACGGAGCTTAGCTAGAGTAGATTTAAGCAGAGAGGAAAAAGGGAAGAGGAGAGGAAGTGTTTGGATTGGAGGAAGAATGAAGAAATATGATGTGAGATTTTGGGGGTGGGGAGGGTACAAAAGAGTGCTTAAAAGGCAAGAAATACAATAAAAAGTTGGTCCAGAGCTACTACTTTTAATATATACAAACTGACTAATGAGACCCCAGTTACATAATTTATGAAGTGGCAGGGAATTACTTTTTGTTCATAAGCAGTTGTGGCCATCTCTAGCTCATGTACGAGGATTCACTTCATATATAGGATTTACTCAATCATGACATTGAACTCCCTCAATGACAAGTAAAGGAAATAAGAGAAAATAATAACAACATACCTAATGGAATTTCACAAGTGAGGTTTGAGGATGGTAAAATATAATGTACGCAGACTTTATCACTACCTTACAAGATAGAGAAGCTGTCTCGTCTCAAAAACCCATAAATAAAGGAAATAAGAGAAAGACGAGATAATTCATTTTTAGTTCTAGTAAAAGTGTTGCAATTAATATTTCGTTTAATATATAAACATGTAATATTCTAATATCTACTATATAGTTTTTCTGTAATATTGTAAAATCTTAATATTACTTTAAAAAGAAATGATTTTATTCTCATTTAATTTTAAAAATGGGGCAAATTGACTATTTATAAAGTTTGTAAAACTGAATCTTGTTGAACAAAAAATGTCAAAAGTATAGAGTGGGGGTAGTAATTAACCTTCAAATTAATTTTGAAAAGATATAAATTAAATAGTTATGGGTTAAGCTATACACTTTATATGAAAACAAATATCATGATCTAATTGCTAAGTGCATGATGACTGGGGCAGATAATTGTTCTGCATGTCACTAGATTATATATTTGTGCTTGGTATGTTCAAGGGAAGTTAGTTTCTTGTCAATATCAAGACATCACTTCATTAAAATGTACATATTCGGGGGCAAATGGAACTTGTTATTTAAATATAATTGTTATGTCCTTTGAGAAATAGCATGTCACCATCACCATTTGATTATTGATGCTTGTGATCATGAAAATGCGCTACTTTGTTTTATCAAACGGCAATTAATCTCCAGTTTAAGTTATTGGTTACGTTATTATTCTCTTTTTATTTTTTTAAATTTTGCAAAAGGCTCTTTGATACTCCTTGGGATCCATTTTTTTCTTTGTTATTTCAATTTCAATTTCATTTCATTTCCTTGAAACTATCAATAAGCTAGTGTTTCTCAAATTAATAATTAAGTGACAGTTGATATGTGTTTCTTACACTTTGAATAAGTTATATATTAAACTCAAGAAAAGAGATAGTCACTACAATTAAACAAAAAACTTTTGACGACAATAAACATGAGGTTAATAAAGAGCTTTAAAATTTTTATCAGCATTAGTTAATTGATATTATATCCAATGTTATCGTAGGTTTTAGGGACATTTACAGAAAGTGCTAAGTATCACTAAAAAATATTATGATGGAAAATAAATTACAATAAAAAAACCAAACTAACCGATCTCAGGCAAAACCTTATTGCCATCATCGAAAAACCTGGTTGATCGATTCTAATGGCCAATTTGGCCGTTGGCCAGTCCTCAAATGGAGCTGGTCACTCGATTCTTTTAAAGACTTACACGAGTTTGCTGAAACCTAGTTTGCCTACTGTATAATGGGTTCCTATTAAGCCAGTATCATATCTTCATGGGGAGTCCATTGTCATGTGGGAACAACAGGAAGTGGATCAGATGATTGTGTGAGAAAAACTTAATCCGCTGTTATTGGAAAGTTTTCTTATGGATGGCCAGACATGCAGGACCTTAGGCATCTAATTCCTAAGCAATGTGTGTTAAAAGGGGATTCCAACATTAATTGAGCAATAGACATATTTTGATATGAGCTTCAATTTTGGAGGACTACGTTCATCTACTATCTAAGCCTGCCTTTTATACTTCACACTAGAATTGGTCATACCTATGAGAACATTTAAGTGGGAGTCGATGTTTAATCTTGAGGAGAAAACGTCGATTGTTATTGCCTGGATTTCATTCCCTTCACTCCCACCTAACTTCTTGTGTAAGGAGGCAATTTTTTTTTCACTTGCCGCAGTAGTTGGAAAGCCCTTACAAGTGGATATGACTACAAAGAATAGAACTTGACCTAATTGTGCGAGAGTTAAGTTGGAAGTTGACTTGTTAGGGGAGTTCCCAAAATGTATTAAAATTGGGATCAAAAGGGAGAGAGGAAAGGTAGTAGAAAAATGAATCTCAATCAAGTATGATTGTCTGCCCAAATATTTGAAACTTGTTTAATTCAGGGACATGATGAAACTCAATGTTACGTCAAAAATCCATAATTATTCAAGAAGAATAAAGGAAATCAAGAGGAGGATGATGAGAATGAAGATGCTACACCAGACACTCTTGAGAAAACAATCACTGACAAAGTGGGCACTGAGAAGCAGCCAACAGACAAGGATGAATGTTATATAGAACAAAAGAAGAAAAATGCAAGGAGAAAACAACAACCTAAGCAATTATGAAAGGTAAATACACATAACAAATTTGCTAACCTGGAAAACAAAGAGGGCAACTCAGACCAAAAGGATAAGGGGCAAGACCAACAGCTAAACAAAAAGAATGAAAAGCAGCCAAAATAGTTGGAAGGGAAAAACAACAAACAATCCACAAAAGCATAGGTTGAGGAGACTTTCCCAGGAAGGAAAAGAGACAAAGGTGAAGGAAAAAGATGTAAATGAGTATACGGGAAATGAGAATGAAAGTGGAATCAAACAAACCATACAAGTGATTGATGAAGTACATAGCATAGGGGAGAAATAAGACAAGGGGGAAGGGAGTTTTGTTAACTAAAACTATCATGAAGACATTGGTGACACAACCACCAAGAAGGGGGATAATTTGGTAGATCATTCCGGTGGAGGTGGCCTTGAAGGGGATGATTTTGTCCAGATGGATGAATCTGATCATGATAAGGGGGATGCTAGTGCAACCAATGATAATGAAAATATCAAACAGCTTAGCATAGCAGGAGATTTGTCCACTAGACATGCCAATAGTTTGGAATCCAGGGGAAGAAAAACTAAGGTTCCTCTGCCAGTAGAATAAGGAGTAGTAGAGGCAGGACTTCTAGCTGTCATCAATGATAGAAAAAGATCTTTTTTGAAATATCAGGTCAATCAATACCTAAAATTCCTTTGGGAGGTTCATTGACATGAACGGGAGATATCACTACTTTTTTATTGCTTTGATGGAACCTTTTCAAGCTACAAAAGAGATATATCATTACAAAAATAGAATAGGTTTTGACTATGCTTTAGTAAACTGTTCTGGAAAAATTTGGATTTTCTGGAGAGGGGACTGGGTTGGTATAATATTAAAAATTCTCAACAATAGATTACCATGAGATTTATGAAACGGGGTTCAAGAATTCTTGGTAACTGATGTGCTATCAAAATACAATTTTTAATGCTTAAAACTTGGAATCTTGTGTGTTCTTAATGTGATGTTAGTAGGTTTGATGTATTTTTATGTTTGTTTTGCAGGATTTCAGGGTTGGCACTATTTTTGGGCAGAGTGTGCAGAAGTTGCTGAAAATGATGATCCATAAGACTCTTTATGGGCCGTAGTGTATTCTACAAGCTATAAAGAGGGTCTCATGTGCAATTCTAGTGAAAGGTGTATTTCTGAAGTTGAGTCTTCGAACATGCAGACGAGCTGTGGAAGACTTTTTGAGACATAGACCTTATATCGTACACTAAGGATAAAAAGATGAGAACTTGCTAAAATTCCATCAGATGAAACCCCCTACAGGTCATAGAATCTTTTATGGGCCATAGAGGAGTGTCATAGAAGACATGTCCAGAATAAAAGTAAAAGTTCACGAAAGCCTGATCATGAGCCATAAACTGCTATACGACCCGTGGAGTACCTAGTAGAGCTCGCCGACCAAGTTGTCCTATTTCGTTTTGGTTTTGTATTTTAAATATTATAAAAATAGATTTTTAGGTTATTTTTCAAAAGGGAGACAGTAGAGAACAGGGAGGGAATGAAGAGAAAAATATAAGAGAGTTTGAGAAACACTTATAAACATCATTTTCATGTTTTAATCTTGTGATTCTCATTAAAGAGTTGGATTTCTTGTACTTAATTCTACTATGTATAAATAAATAATAACAACACTACCCCAATGCCTCAAAGGCTCCTGTCCATTGCGGGATAAGGAGGGTCGGATGTACGCAGCCTGACCCCTATATTTAAAAACATAGCGCGACTGTTTTCGAATGACCTGTGATGAGCGTCGAAAGTTGCATTGACTAACTGCTACTTCACAATTGAAAGAAGCACAGACAGTTTAAAGAGTCATTTTGCTTTATTCCATCATACCCCAAAAGCCAAAAAATAGTGAATCTTTGGCTCCATCCAAGATTGATGGAAACTTAATTCTACTATGTAAGTGCTAAATTATCTTATTCAAATTCATGAGTCTTGCATTTACACTGATCAGCAGTAGTTTTTCATTTACACTGATCATTAGTAGTTTAACCCACAACTAGGGTTGTGGAAGCCATGAAGAACTAACAAGGTATAACCCAATAATTCATAACTCTTGAAAAGTGTGCATACATGTATTAATCAATTCTCTTTGTATTGATTGCTTTCTAATGGTGGCTAAAATTAGAACCCACCTAGTGTTATTGACTGGATCAAGGTAGTAATGAATAAGAAAAGAGATTAATTAACAAGATTCGATCGATATTTCTTATCTAATCAACCAAACTGGGCCAAGGGGAGGTTGTACTGGGACAATAGGTAAGGGTTAGTAATGTGACACATGGAGAATAGACCAAATCATGTAATGAAATTCGCCTCTCACCTAGGCCAAAAGGTTTTGTAAACTTAACTTACAGTTCTGCATGCTACACATTAGAAAAAAATTTGATTATCTGGTAATACTAAGTTAGGGAATCATGGACAACACAATACCTTAGTTTCCCTTCATATTAGTTTAACGCTTGTTTTAGTTTAGAATTACTTTTACTAGTTATTATAATCCCCTCCCCCTTCCCTGGGGGAGATAAGTTGGTTGCAATTGAATTCTTCTAAGTCTATCATACTTCCTGTGGGATTAGACACTAACCTAAAAAAAAAGATATTGCTTGGTCGATATCAAGATTTTGGCATCGTTGCTGGGGACTTGTCTAATTTAAGTAATTTGGAAAATAATCCTTATTTCTCTTATTTTATGTTTTTTTTGTTGTTTTTGTTTTCTTTCAAGTTATAATTTTAGTGTATGCCCAACACACGAAGTCGAGGCATACCCTTGACTCTGTTTGAATTAGAGATCCAGAGAAGACTTAGAAGAATGACCCAAGATAATGCAAACAACCACAAATGCAGCTCTAAACTAGAATGAGAATGAGAATGCAAATAATGACAACCCACCTTCTCTTGAGGTAATTGCTCCACAGGAACAAGACTTTAATGTCGAAGCTTATCAGTGGAACTAATATTGGCTGAACCCTATGGCTATAGAAGTTACTGGAGCTATTGTGTTATCACCACTACTGACTAACACAAAGTTTGTGGTTTCGAGTGGGTTGCTTTAGATGCTGCAAAATCATGGGTTATTCACGGGCCTACCAACAGTGGATCCACATAGTCATCTCATAACGTTGCATTTGTCTGTAAGAGTGTGATGGGAACATATAATCTGTCCACGGATGCTGCGGGACTTCGTGTCTTCCTATTATCTCTGACAGGCAATGGAATACTATGGCTATCCGAGCTCCTGCAGAGTTTGATCACCAGTTGGGTTGAGTTACGGAAGGCCTTTTTGGAGTGGTACTTTCCGAGATCAAAGAAGCTCAAGTTGAAAGACCAAATCAACAACTTTGAGCAACTTCTTGGTGACTCGATCAATACTATAGGGGACTGGTTCACAAGGTGCTTAAGGATTATCCCTAACCACAAAATTTTTGATGATGCCTTGGTGGAGATCTTCTGCCATACCCATATGAGAATAGTTAAGCCTGTGCTAATATCATTATGGGGGGCATGTTCTTAGATCAACCATTTGCAAGGATCGCTGAAAAGATGAAAAGGGTGGTCAAAACAAATGATACATGAGGGCAAGAGACAGAACATCTATCAAAAGCTCATGCAATGTCAGTATTGGTTCGTAGCAAGCTAAAATAAATGAAGATATTATGCAAGAGCTTGCCCGAATCCATATAGGTATAGAGGTAATGGTGAAGTAGAATCAGGAACAAGTTAATGTAGTTATTCATTAGCCTCTACGAGCACCCATATACAATGGTCCTTACGCTAAGGAGGAAACTTACTTGATTATTGATTAGACAGGGGTTGTTCGGACCAATGCCCAAGGGTCCAACCAGGGTTATTGGCGGCAAGGTCAAGGAAACCAAGGTCAAAATTATAATCAAGATGGAGATTTCAGAGACAATCATGGAGGTTACTATGAAAAGAATCAAGGCCAAGACAGTGATGAAGATTAGAGTCGCAGAGATGGCTACAGAAATGGTCCTTATGTGCCACTACACAACTGCGACACTAGTACTAGTAGTTCTAGCGTTGAAGAAATGTTTGACTTCCTGCTGAAGAAAGTTGAGACACAGGATGAGACTTTAAAGGGGATGAAATCTAATATCTCCAGCATAAATCAAAAAATCGAGTCTCATTCTCTATCAAATTGCTTGAGAAATAGTTTGATGAAGTGTCAACTCAACTCAACTAGTATCAGAGAGGTACACTGCCTAGCAATACAATTCAAAACCCAAAGAATGAAGGGCGGTGCATAGGGTTACTACTCGTGGTGGCAAGAGTCAATTGATCCTCTCATGCTAGTTGAGGAGGATGATGTTTAAGTGGAGACAATTAAGGTCAAGGATGTAGATACAGGAGATGATCGTGATAAGGATGGAGTTAGTGATGTTGTAGAGGCACTATAGAAGCTGAAACCCATTCCTAGGCCTCCTCCTCCCTTCTCTCAGAGAATTAAAAAGAAGGAGGAGGAAAGCAAGCTCAAGTACTTTCTCACTATGATAAAACAACTCTCCATCAACATCCCTCTCATTGAGGCATTGCAAAAGATGCAAGGGTATGTGAAGTTTATGAAAGACCTGGTTACGAAGAAGTGCACTATTAGTCGGGAGCTCTTCTAAAAGATTCAACATTACAATGCAATTGCTATGAGGTCCTTAGGTAAAAGCAAAAAGACCATGGTGCTTTTACCATACCCTGAACCATTGGAGATGTGGAGTTTGCTAGCATTGTGTGTCTCGGTGCCAGTATAAATTTGATTCCCCTTGCAGTCTTCAAGAAGCTAGGACAAGATCCCCTACTATAACGAGCATGCCATTGTTGATGGCTAATCGTACAATAAAGAAGCATGTGAGGACACTTTATTATATGCTTGTTAAAGTTGATAAATTCATATTCCCTACAAGCGAAGTCTACTTCGACGTCCTAATCATCTTGGGAAGGCCATTCCTAGCCACAAGTTGATCACTAGTAGATATGGAAGATGGTCAACTCAAGTTTATATTGAACAGTGAAGAAGTTGTCTTTAATATCTGCCAGTCAATGAAGAGGCTAGATGATTTGAAAAAGGAGGTTTAGACATTTGGTAAAGTCTGAGAAACCAAGTTGTACAAGTTGTGTCATGACAATAAATCAGGCACTACTTGGGAGGCAACTTAAAATTTTTGATATAATGTTGTAGTTTTTTTTGTTTTTAGCTTTTGGAATTATAGGTAGTTTACTTTTTTGCATTTTGGTTATAATTTTGGACATTGCGCTGCCATATAGGGTAACAGTGTGTTCTATAGAGAATGTGCAGGTGTATGGCTAAGTCAGTCATCCTTGGCTGACAAGGCATCAAGAAGTACCTCTAAGATTGGTTCTACGGGCAGTATATCAATCCACACCCCGTACACCACTCGTAGGCACTTCCAGTAATATCAGGACCCAAGCCTAGGCCTAAATGTGATACGGCGAATGGGGAATCCGAAGGGACCCTAAACAAGCCTCTATCATTACACATCATTGGTCGTGGAATCAATTAAAAAACATAAAAAGATTAGAAATAAGGACAAAAGGGCTAAGGGGAATCCTTTCATAACATAAACATCAAGAACAAGAGAGTCAAGTCTCATAGCATAATTTCGTAGCTTGTCCAACAACACTAAACACAGAACGGGTGGGGGCCAAGACAACTTTTCGGGCTCACCCTTTTAGTATCAAAGTTCAACATAAGAGATAACAAAAGTAAGAGTGCAAAGCTAACATCCCCGAACTGGAGGACTCACCAATGACTATTCTTCAAGATGACCAGCTAGCCACGGGGAGGATGATCCAAAAGAGCTCTAGTTCCTATATGGTAACATCATTTAGGCATAGAGTATGTGTTAGTACGGTTGAATGTACTAAGTATGTAGAATGTAATGCAACAAGATGTAGGAAACATAGTCCAAATGCATAAGCATAAGCAAGAGATAGTATAATATCAATATGGCAAGCATAATTAATGCTTGAAGTAAAACATTCTTAGTCATAATCGAGAAATTTAAACACATTGTGGAGTATAAGTATGCTCAACCCTTACATAAACATGCTTGAGAATGGCCAAGTAGTTACCCACTCACTTTGCTGTATAGCCCTTTTCAGAGAGTGTTGCCGATACCCCTACTTTACGACATAGTCCTTTGGGCAGGTAGTATGAGATGCCTCTTACCTTACGATATAATCCTTTCGGTAAGAGTCATGCTTGAATCTACCTTACGACATGGCCTCATCGATAGAATTCCTTAAGTATCCTTACCTTATGACATAATCTATTCGGTAAGAAGATGGGTGTACTTATCTTACGATATGATCTTATCAAGAAGAGAGATCGTACCTTAAGGCATTTGTTTTTGGTCGGTTGTCCCTACCTTATGATATAATCTTTTAAGTAGGATCCAGAGTCATTCTACCTTACTGTATGGCTTTTTTGGTAGATTTTCCCTACATTACAATATAATCTTTTAAGTAGGAAACATAAGTTACTCTACCTTACTGTATGGCCTTTTCGGTGGATTATAGAATGTCCATAACTTACGATATAATCTTTTTAGTTGGAGTCATGAAGATAGCTCATCAAACCATTATGTTCAAGTATTAATAAAGAGCTCCTCTTTATCCCAAGAACGCATCAAACATGAGAGCCCAACAATTCAATTGCGATGCCATAGGTGCTTTACATGATTTAAACGTGTATTATATATATATATATATATATATATTTCATCATCATAAAGCCACTTGACTCATAAGCCATAAAATAGATCATCAATAACTCAAGAAGCCACAACAAGACATTTTATCAAAAACTTGGCGGGTATAAAATGCTAGTTCAAAATCGTGCAATTCAAGAGTGATATCATGGAAGAAATATTAATGTAAAATCACCCACCAACAATTTGTAATGCCCTCAAGAAATGCACATTAAAACCCCTCATCGAATCTCAAAGTAGATCATAGATCCATATCTTAAAATTTCCTGAAACAATCTCACTTTAATGAAACCCCAATATAGTTCATAGTCAAATTCATAATAAGTAAGACCCATAAATAATTCAAATTAGAAATGTGAAATTCATGTAAAAAAAAGTCTTGGGTACAATGGCTAAAAGGACCCCAATGGTTAAAACCCACATATCTTAGACTTTGAGTTTCTTGAATTGGGTTGTGAAAGACTTGTAGCTTGGAAGTGGGTCTTGGAACCCCAAAACTTGTTCTTGAGTTTCCTTGAATTTGTATTGGGGCCTTGGTAGAGGCTATTAAGAGAATTTAAGAGTGTATTTGAGATGAGAGTAATGAGTTTGATCCTTTTGGAATAGGGTTTAGGTGTTTTTGGGAGGTTAAGATAGCATTGGAAGTCTAAAAAGGTCATTAAAGTAATTAAATTTATGAAAACTCCATTAGTGAACGGATGGAAAAATTGGCAAAGAGTTACCTCACTAGAGGCTTGACTGGTCGTGTGACACTCCACGGGTCATGTGGAGTGCCCATGAGACAAGACTTAGCCTTAAAATTGCAATTGGAACACTTGGGAGAAAGTTAGCATCATCGACTTTGACTGGCCACTTCACGGGTCATGTAATGCTTCACGGTCCGTGTGGTGATCCGCTGCACAACACTTAGACAAAAAAATATGGCCAGTCCATCGTACGCCCAGGTGCCACGAGCTGTCAGACCCCACATAATCTATCAAGGATGCCTGTGGCACCACACTTAACAAAACTTTCCTCTCATGCCCATCAAGCCTCCCTTGAACACACCTTATGACCATCCATATGGTCAGCGAAAAGCCACACGGACTGTGCCACTGGCTGTGTCACCTTTCTTAGGCCAAAAATGGCCTTTCCCAATTCAAGTCTATCCAAAAGACCTATTAAACACCTCACTGCCCATCAAGGACCCGAGCGACATCATTGCACGGAAGGGTCTCACAAAAACGGTTATAACTCCTTCATCCGAATTTGAAATGAGGTGAAATCAAGTGCGTTGGAAAGCTACCTCAAAGGATTTCATTTGACATGTTATGGGTCATCCAGTTCCAAGTGTGCTAAAAGTTATACTCATTTAAAGTTGACCCTTACATTAACCAACACCCAAAACTCAACTCGTAGAGAAGTATTAAACTCGTCTAAGTACTAAAAGTCTCCCATGAACCTAATACACCCCAACCTAACCAAATGAGGCATGAAACATGGATACATGAGAGCATGGAGGTACATGGTGTCACAATATCTCCCCCTTGGGAGCATTCATGCTCGAATGTCAAAGAGACATACACAAGGAAAGTAATCATTAAGATATTGGCCCAACATGGATACAACAAACACACTTAATCATTATTTTCAAAAAGTCTCTACATGAACATCAAAATCACCATAATCCTGTCAATATAAGCATGAATGCATGCAAATAATATAAAGGCTGAAACTTAAGACTTGAAATCATAGAAGGGATTTAGTTTGCTATTTCAAGCTTCAATAGAATGAAAGAGGCATAGTTATCGCTTTTTCACGCCCTCTCTGGCTCCCCGAAAGACACCTTCAACTTGACGATTCTCCCAAAGGACCTTGATTAATACCACATCCTTACAAATCAACCTTTACTCATATCTATCCAACTTCTCCACCAGAACTTCTTATAAGTTAACTCATCTCCTACAACATCCACAACCTCAAAGAGGTTTATAGACTAGAGTCACCAACACATCTCGTCAACCTAGATGCATGAAGAACCGGACAATCCATTGCCATATCCATAGGTAACTCCAATTGGTAGGCCACCTAACCGATTCTCCTCAACTACCTATAAGTACCCTCACACCTTGGGCTTAATTGTCAACCTTATACACACCTAGCCCACCTTGGTACCTAAAGCCACCATCTCCCCTTTGGGAGTGAACCCCCATTCTCAACTTCACCCAACATTATTCCCAACCTAGTCAACCAGTGAACTTCTCCACCCTCCCCTTTTTGTCATCCCAAAGATTCTTACTACCCATAATTAGCAAGAGACCTCACATTCATCAAAATTCACAACATCACCCTCAAATGATCCGCGAGCTATAAGTAAGTCAATACTCCATCACTAGAGACCACATAAGCATAACAAGGTAGGGATTTAAGACCCTATTCACAAAACCATACACATAGTCGACGTATAAGTCAACCAAATAACTCCATATGACTTAAAATGCTCACTCCTAGTCCCATAGGACACCTAGGGATACCATCTTCCCTCATCCTCACTTGGGGACAAAACCCAAATCAAAGATCAATCTTAGAGAAGTGACTAACCCATTGTAGTTGACCAAATAGATTGTCCATCCTCAACTATCATATTACCACCTTATGGGTCCTACACTCATTGGAAGCATGATATGCAAGTAGCTAAACCATCCCAAGACCTCCAACCCATCAAACCAAATTCAACCAAGATCACAAGACAAGACTTTATGCAATAACAACATGGGGCAACCCTTATAGGCCTTCTAGCCATAATTGAATCACCTAACCATTCGGGTCACACATGAATGTTACTAGCAACAAAAAGGAATAATGAAAGAAATAGCGAGTCCCAAAACTACCAAAGCATGCACAATAAAAATCAAAAAAACCCTTAACATATCGGTGGCATCATCGGGTACCTCATCCCCTCCTTGCCTCCTTTGAAGAGCATAGAACCAATTAAGTTTTGGAGTACCCCCTTGATCAACATCACCACCTTTACCCTTGTTTTGAGCATATGGACAATCCAAAATTTTTTGGCCCATCTCACCACAACCAAGCATGCTCCCATGTTCTTCCAATATGTGTCACTATGTTTCCTCCCACATTTTTGGCATCTAGGATGAGCCGCCCTCTTGCCACCTTCTTAGAGCCTTGGTTTAGGTACCCTTTCCTTGGCAACACTCTTATTCGGAGCACTAGATAACCCTTGGCCTTGAAACTCAAAATCTTATTGAAACCGGTCACCCTCAAATTGAGCCGTCTTGGACTCCCCACTTCTCTTCTTCTTATTAGGATAGGCATGATCAACCATAAAAAAAACAATCATTAGGGGGGAAACCTTACCTTTACTTCTATAGCACAACATAGAGAAAGAAGAAGGGAAACATTTCCTTGAATGTCTCATAGCCTCTTACTCATAGTTGTGGTGCACAACACAACCATGAATAAGACTCTAATCAACACGTTGTATTGGATGCTGAGGATCATTAACAACCTAGTGCTCTAAGTTTGTCACGACCCAAGCCTAGGGCCTATACGTGACACGACGAATAGGAAACCCGAAGGGACCCCAAACAAGCCTCTTACATATCATTACACATCCTTGGTCGTGGAAGCAATTAAACAACAACGAAAGATTAGAAATAAGAGCAAAAGAGCTAAGGGATATCCTTTCAACATAAACATCAAGAACAAGAGAGTCAAGGCTCATAGAATAATTACATAACTTGTCGAACAATACCTCTAAACATAGAATGGGCGGGAGTCAAGACAACTTTCTAGGCTCACCCTTTTAGTATCAAAGTTCAACATAAGAGATAACAAAAGTAGGAGTGTAAAGCTAACATCCCCAAACTTGAGGACTCACCGATTGATATTCTTCAAGATAACCAACTAGCCATAGGGAGGATGATCCAAAAGAGCTTTGATTCCTATATGGTAACGTCATATAGGCATAGACTATGTGTTAGTACATTTGAATATACTAAGTATATATGATGCAATGTAACAAGAGATAGGAAACATAGTCAAAATTCATAAGCATAAGCAAGAGATAGTATAATATCAAAATGTCATGCATCTTTAGTGCTTGAAATAAAACATGCTTAGTCATAATTGAGAAATGTAAAATCAATATGGAGTATAAGTGTGCTCAACCCATACACAAACATGCTTGAGAATGGCCAACTATTTACCCACTCATTTTGTAGTGAGCCCTTTTTCGAAGAGTGTTGCCGATACCCCTACTTTATGACATAGTCCTTTGGCTAGGTAGTATGAGATGCCTCTTACCTTACAATACAATCCTTTCGGTAAGAGTCATAATTGATTCTACCTTAAGGCATAACCTCATCGGTAGAAGTCCTTAAGTATCCTTACCTTACGACATAATCTCTTCGATACGAAGATGAGTGTACTTACCTTATGATATGATCTTATCGGCAAGAGAGACTATACCTTAAGTCATGTCCTTCTTGGTAGGTTGTCCCTACCTTTCGGTATAATCTTTTAAGTAGGAAGCAGAGTCATTCTACCTTGTCGTATGACCTTTTCGATAGATTGTCCCTACCTTACTATATAATCTTTTAAGTAGGAACTATAAGTTACTCTACCTTATTGTATGACCTTTATGGTAGATTATAGAATGTCCATACCTTACGATATAATCTTTTCGGTTGGAGTCATGAAAATAGCTCATCAAACCATCGCATTCAAGTATTAAGAAAGAACTCCTCTTTTTCCCAAGAACACAACAAACATGAGAGCCCAACAATTCACTTGCAATGTCATAGGTGCTTTACATGATTTAAGCACGTATATATTCCTTTCATCATCATAAAGCCACTTGACTCATAAGCCATGTAATAGATCAATAACTCAAGAATTCTTAACAAGACATTTTATCAAACATGTGAAAGGTATAAAATACTAGTTCAATATCATGCAATTCAAGAGTGAAATCATGGAAGAAAAATCAATGTAAAACCACCCACCAATACTTGGTAATACCCTCAAGAAATTTTACATTAAAACACCTATCAAATCTCAAAGAAGATCATAGATCTATAGCTCAAAACATGCTTAAACAATCATACTTTAATGAAACCCCAATATAGTTCATAGTCAAATTCATTATAAGTAAGACCCATAAGTAATTCAACTTAAAAATGTGAAATTCATGTAAAAAAAAGTCTTGGGCACCATGAGTGAAAGGACCCAATGGTTGAAACCCACATACCTTACACTTGAGTTTCTTGAAATTGGGTTATGAAAGACTTGGAGCTTGGAAGTGGGTCTTGGAATCCCAAAACTTGTTCTTGAGTTTCCTTGAATTTGTATTGGGGCCTTGCTGGAGGCTCTTGGTAGAATTTTAGAGTGTATTTGAGATAAGAGTAATGAGTTTGATCCTTTTGGAATAGGAATAGGTGTTTTTGGGAGGTTAAGATAGCATTGGAAGTCTGAAAATGTCATTAGAGTAATTAAAATTTATGAAAACGCCATTAGTGAACGGATCAAAAAATTGGCAAAAAGTTGCCTCACTGGAGGCTTCACTAGTCTTGTGACACTCCACGAGTCATGTGGAGTGCCCGTGAGACAAGACTTAGCCTCAAAATTGCAATTAGAACACTTGAGAGAAAGTTAGCGTTATCATCAATTTGACAGGCCACTTCACAGGTCACGTGATGCTTCACGGTCTGTGTGGTGGTCAATTGCACAACACTTAGATAAGAAAATTTGGCCACGCCACCGTACACCTAGGTTCCATGAGCCATCAGACCCCACATGACCTATTAGGGGTGCCCATGGCACCACACTTGATCAAAATTTCCTCCCATGCCCATCAAGCCTCCCTTGAACGCACCTTATGACTATCACACAGTTAGCGCCAAGACACATAGCTTGTGCCACTAGCCATGCAGAGGCTCCGGATCCCCCCGGTACCGAGACCCCCGGTAATCTCTTGCGAGATTGCCAGAAGTGAGTCGTCTTCCTTAGTCAAAAAAGGGCCTTTTATAGTTCAAGGCTGTCCAAACGGCCCATCAAACACCTCACTGCCCCGTCAAGGAGCCTGTGTGAGATCACTGCACGGGAGGGTCTCACGAAATGGACATAACTCCTTCGTTAAAATTCTA
Organism: Solanum ossicruentum; assembly: GCA_025774065.1. NCBI lineage: Eukaryota > Viridiplantae > Streptophyta > Magnoliopsida > Solanales > Solanaceae > Solanum > Solanum ossicruentum. The sequence continues at coordinate 9,102,046 of JAOTQR010000092.1, forward strand.
AATGAGGTGAAACGAAGTGCATTGGAAATCTAACTCAAAGGGCTTTGATTTGACATATTATGGGCTACTCGGTTCCAATTGTGCTAAAAGTTATGCTCATTTAAAGCTGACCCTTGCATTAACCAACACCCAAAACTCAACTCGTGGGGAAGTCTTGAACTAGTGTAAGTACTAAAAATCTCCCATGAACCTTATGAAACGACCTTAAAAAGTGGCTGAACATGTGCTTCAGAATGCCTGGAATTTTAAGTTCCATATATCTTATAAATCGTGCGTGATATCGAAAATCCGACCACATATTCTTGTTTAGAGGGTCAAAATTTGGGGGAAGAGGGTCTAACCCCGATTTAAGGGCAAACTATTAGCAATTTCATTCTTCATAATATTTCTTATCTAGAATCGATCTACGATAGTATGGCGAGAACAACTATCACAGACATGTATTAACTTTTCCTCTGCGATAGGTCCGCATCACAGACCTATATATTTTGTTGCCAGTGATTTTTTTCTCGGTCCAAGACTTTTAGGTCTTGGGCCTAAGTGTTCTCAAACGTGTTTTTACCTATACTTAGCCAAATTTTACCCTCATAGCATCCTAAAAATTCCCCAATATTCTCTCAAACACTTAGCCATATTTTTCGTTCCTAAATTCAAGTCTTAAAACCCTCATCTGGAACTACAGATTTCCTTCAAGCTTCAAGCCTTCATTTTTAATCTTCATTGGGAGCTTCCTCAAAGCTAAGGTATGTAGGTTTTAGCTATTGGGTCCTTCCACCTATGGTGCCCTAATCTCCTTTCTATTCAATTTGCATCATTTAAAGTTGATTTTACGATTGGGTTTACTAGTATGAACATGTCTATAAATGTGTTAAAGCCATGTAAAGGTGTGACTGTTTTGCTATGTTTTGAGCCATAAATCTTGAATCTATTGTAAGATTTGATAAGGGATTTTGATGTATATTGCTTGAGGGTATTGCAAGGTGATGATTTATAGTTTTACAATGGATTTTCTTGCCTATTTTCATCTCTATATTTCATGGTCTTATACAAGCATTACACACCCTCTAAGTGTTTGATAAAATGTTCAGATGTGGTTTCTTGAGCAATTGAAGGTCCAAAGCATGAGATATAATATGGTTGATATTCTGATGATGAAAGAAGCTTATGTATATAATATAATCTATATAAAATTTTGCATTAGACCATGCCCGATCCTGGGGGGACAAAGAGCCTAGGTAACCTTGTCAAGGGGTTTGTACCTTGATAACCGAGGTGGGGGTTATTTCTCATTAACCATGTGAGGGGTTTGTACCATACCAACAGAGTAATGGGGTGAGACCTTCATCAACTAACCAAGGGGTCTATATTTTGGAAATCTAGATTGGTCTCTTCTACTCATATGATATCCTATATGAGCAAGAATTATTTAAGCATGTTTTACTTATGCATTGATCATACATGCCATATTGTTATATTATGCCTATTGCATATTGTTATGCATTTTGACTATAATGCCTATTTCTTGTTGCATTGCATCCTATATACTTAGTACATTCAAATGTACTAATACATACTCTTGCCTACATGATATCACCATGTAGGAACCGGTGCACAAGTTGATCATCCTCTTCAACATGGATAGTAGTACCCATTCAAGCTAGTTGATGAGTCCTCCATTCTGGGGACATTGGTTTACATTCCTACCTTTCCTTTTGGTATGCTTTGACTATGAAGGTGAGCCTGGTTGCTTATCTTGTCCCCCGCTAAGTTCTATGTTAGAGATGTTGCTGGACAAGATTTGTTTTATGCTTGAGCTTTGACTCATTTATGATATTCAAGCTATTTAAATATAAGTCTCTCTCCCTTTGTCTCAATTTCCCTTGTTTATATTTGTTATGTTGATTTATCTTGCTTCCGTGATCAAGGATGTGCGATGATATGCTATGAGACTTGTTTGGGGTTTCTTCGGGTTCCCCATTCGCCAGTCACGTCTAGGACCTAGGCTTGGGTCATGATAAACTTGGTATTAGAGCACTAGGTTGATAAATCCTCCGAGTCCAACTCACCGCGTCGATTAGAGTCCAATTCATGGTTGTGAAATATGCCATGAATATGAATAGGAGGCTATGAGAAGCTTTATGAAATGTTTCCCTTCTTCATGTTCTAAGTCGTACTATAGAGTTGTGGTAAGGTTTCCCCCTAACGATTGTTCTTCGCTATGCTAGATCATGCCTAACACTCGAGGAAGAAGGGCCCAAATTCACAAGGAGAAACCTACCAATTATGACCTCCGAGATGCCCTCACTATTCTTCCCCATGTTGTGTCCAACCAAGTCAGTCAAGGGGCCCAAGCCTCTCATGTTACTACCCCGAAAGCTAGGGTAATGGACTTCATGAGGATGAATCCTCCAGTGTTATATGGGTAAAAGGTGGATGAAGATCCACAAGAGTTCATTGATGAGGTCTACAAGATCTTGAATATCATGGGTGGTTTTTCGAATGAAAAGGCGGAGTTTGTTGCATATCAACTCAAAGGGATAGCCCAAATATGGTATGACTAATGGAAGGGGGAGAAGGGAATTGGTAATGTGGTGCTTTGAGAGGAGTTCAAATTGGTTTTCCTTAATCAGTTTTTCCCTCTTAATCATAGGGAAGCTAAGTTGGTGGAGTTTCTGAACTTGAAACAATGTTTTATGAGTATGAAGGAGTATACCCTCAAGTTTAATCAACTTTCAAAGTATGCTCCTCATTTGGAGGCCGATCCTAGATCTAGGATGAATAAGTTCATGATGGGGGTCTCCAACTTGGTAAGTGAAGAATGTCGGTCCACCATGCTAATTAGTAACATGGACTTATCTCGGTTGATGACCTATGTCGAGCAAATAAAGGAGGAGAAATTGAGGAAGAGAAGGGGGTATGAGGCTAAGAGGGCCCAATTTGAGGGTAAATTCCAAAAGGGTTCTATATCCGTCAAGGCCAAGGGTCTCTAATGCTACTAATAGAGGGTTTTCCAATGAATTCCCTAGGCCTCAAGGTATCGGTGGTGTGGTCCTTATTGATATGTGCCCTAAATTTGGAAGGAGCTGTGAAGGCCCATGTATGAAAGTTTCTAAAGCATGCATTGAATGTGGGAACCTTGGTCACAAGAAGGTGGATTGTCCAAGAAACTGTGACAAAGGCCTGGATACAAATGCGGTTCCATTGGGTAGAGGTGGTCCTTAAGGTAGTGCCCAAGGCACAATCAGTTTTATGCTCTACATGGGAGGCAAGGGGTTGGTGAGGTTCCCGATATTGTTATCGGTATGTTGAAAATCTTTGACTTTGATATATATGCTTTGTCTGATCCGGGTGCCACTCTTTCCTTTGTTAGCCCTTTTGTTGCTAAAAAGTTTCATGTTGACCTCGAGTTGTTGCATTAGTCATATGAAGTGTCTACTCCTATTGGTGTTTCTATTGTTGCTAGGAGAGTTTATAGAAGTTTTCCTATTTGTATTTTGCATAAGTTGTTGCCTTGTGATCTTGTTGCATTAGACATGGTAGATTTTGATGTCATTATTGGGATGGATTGGTTGCATGTCTACTATGCTTCTATTGATTGTAGAACCCGTAGGGTAAAATTTCAATTTTCAAATGAACCCATCCTTGAGTAGGAAAGTCAATATGTGGTGGCCAAGGGTAGGTTCATCTCTTGCATTAAAGCCCGTAAGTTAATCTCTAAGGGTGCTTGTATCATCTTGTGAGGGTTAAAGATGTGGAGTCCAAAGTCCCTTCCAGAGAGTCAGTTTCGGTTGTAAATGAGTTTCTTGATGTCTTCCCAAATGACCTTCCCGGTGTTCCTCCAGAAAGGCAAATAGACTTTGGCATAAACCTCCTCTCCGATATTCAACATATCTCCATTCCTCCTTACCGTATGGACCCGATGGAGTTGAAGGAGTTAAGAAATAATTGAAAGATTTGTTGGAGAAAAGATTTATTAGGCCTAGCCAATCATCTTGGGGGTGCACCGGTGTTGTTTGTAAAGAATAAGGATGGGTCCCTTAGGATGTCTATTGACTATCGGCAACTTAATAAGGTTACTATAAAGAATAGGTATCCTCTTTCAAGGATTGATGATTTGTTTGACCAATTGCAATGGGCTAGCTTTTATTCTAAGATTGATCTTCAATCTGGGCATCATCAAGTGAGGGTGAGGGAGTGTAATATTCCCAAGATGGCCTTTCAGACTAGATATGGGCATTATGAGTTTGTTATGATGTCTTTTGGGTTGACCAATGCACCAGCCATCTTCATGGACCTAATGAATAGGGTCTTAAAACCCTACCTTGATTCCTTTGTTGTAGTATTCATTGATGGTATATTGATTTATTCACATGGTAGGAAGGAGCATATGGGCATTTGAGGGTTGTGATGCAAAGACTGAGGGAGGAGAAATTATATGCCAAATATGACAAGTGTGAATTTTGGTTGAAGGAGTTTTCATTCTTGGGTCATGTGGTGTCGGGAGATGGTATTAAGTTGTATCCTAAGAAAATCGATATGATTAGAAATTGCCCTAGACCATTGACCTCGTCAGATATTAGGAGTTTCTTGGGCCTAGCAGGTTACTATAGAAGGTTTGTAAATAGGTTCTCCTCCATTGCTTGCCCTTTGACAAAATTAACTCAAAAGAAGGTTAAGTTCGTGTGGACCGATGAAGGTGAAAAGAGCTTCCAAACATTGAAGGACTAGCTTGTGTCTGCTCCCATATTTTTACTGCCAGATGGGCTTGAGGGATTTGTGGTGTGTTGTTATGCTTCTCGGGTTGGCTTGGGTTTTGTGTTGATATTAAATGGTAAGGTCATAGCTTATGCTTTTAGACAACTCAAGGTACATGAATGGAACTACCCTACCCATGATCTAGAGTTAGCCACCGTTGTGTTTGCATTAAAGATTTGGCATCACTACTTGTATGGGGTGCATGTTGATGTGTTCACCAATCATAAGAGCCTCCAATATGTCTTCACTCAAAAAGATCTCAACCTGAGGCAAAGAATATGGTTATAACTTCTTAGAGACTATGACATGAGTGTGCATTACCATCTCGGTAAGACAAATGTTATGGCGGATGCTTTGAGTAGGGTGTCCATAGGTAGCCTATCTCATATTGATGGTGGTGATGAGGAAATGGCTAGGGAGGTGCATCAATTGGCTAGATTGCGGGTTAGATTGGAAGAGGTTAGTGATAATGGTGTTGTTGTTGATGGGTCTAAGTTTTCACTAGTTGATGAGGTGATAGAAAAACAAGATCTTGACTCCTTCTTGCTTGAATTGAAGGCCTTGGTGAAAGAGGGCAAAGTACAGGTTTTCTCCCAAGGGGGAGATGGTGCCCTTAGGTACCAAGGTAGGTTGTGTGTGCATTTTGTTAGTGGTTTGAGGGAGAAAATCCTTGATGTGGTCCATAATTCTTCTTATTTTATCTACCCCATTGCACCAAAATGTATAGAGACTTGAGGGATGCGTATTGGTGGGGAGGCATGAAGAGGGACATTGCCAAATTTGTTTCTAGTTGCTATAGTTGTCAACAAGTCAAAGACAAACATCAAAGGCTGGGTGGCCTAACCCGAGACATAGAGATTCCTACTTGGAAGTGGGAGTTGATTAATATGGATTTTGTGGTTGGGTTTCTCTACACTATAAAAGGTTTTGATTCCATTTGGGTTGTGGTTGATAGGATGACGAAATCGGCTCACTTTCTATCGGTTAAGACTACATTTGGGGATGAAAAGTATGCAAGGTTGTATATCCATGAGTTAGTGAGGTCGCATGGGGTTCTTTTGTCCATCATATCGGATCGTGGTGCATAATTTACTTCATACTTTTGGAGGCCTTTTCAAAAGGGTCTTGGTACAAAAGTTTACCTTAGTAGGACCTTTCTCCCCTAAACGAATGGCCAAGCTGAAAAACCATTCAAACACTTGAGGATATGCTTAGGACTTGTGTCTTAGAGCTTAAGGGTAGTTAGGATGACCATATTCCTTTGATTGAGTTTGCATACAACAATAGCTATCACTCTAGCATCGGTATGACTCCGTTTGAGGCTCTTTGTAGGAGACATTGTAGATCACCGACTGGTTGGTTTGAGGTTGGCGAGGTGTCTTTATTGGGACCAGGTCTGGTTATGGAGACTCTTGAGAAGGTTAGGATGATTAGGGAAAGTTTAAAAATAGCCCAAAGTCATCAAACATCCTATGCCGATGTGAGAAGAAGAGACCTTGAATTCAAAGTGGGTGATTGGGTTTATTTGAAAGTTTCTCCAATGAAAGGTGTGGTCTGTTTTTGTAAAAAGGGGAAGTTGAGTCCAAGTTATATTGATCCTTATAAGGTGATAAAGAGGGTTGGCAAGGTAACTTATTATTTTTGAAGTTTCCTAGTGAAATGAATTTGGTTCATTCGATGTTCCATGTCTCTATGTTGAGAAAATGTGTTGGTGATCCTAATGCTATTGTGCCTCTTGATTTTGTGGGTGTTGTTTAGGATAACTTGACTTGTGATGAGATTCCAGTTCAGATTTAGGATTGACAAGTGAAGAGATTGAGGAACAAGGAGGAGACATCCGTTAAGGTCCTTTGGAGGAACTAACAAGTCGAAAGTGCTACATGGAGGCCAAAGCGGACATGTAAAAGAGGTATCCTCACCTTTTCGACTCCATTCAAGCCTAAGGTACTAATTCTAAGTCCCCTAGGTGATTTCAAGTCCTATATTTCAGCCCCTATGTCATTCATATGCATTCGTATTTAAGTTGACAAGTTTATGATGATTTTACACTTATGTTGAGATTATAAAAATGATGTTTTAAATGTAATGTTGCATTCTTATTAGGACTGATTTGTTTATGACCACTCTTGTCATATATGTTTCCTTTACATTGGGGGATGAATATTCCCAAGGGAGAGATATTGAAACGACCCCAAAAAGTGCCCAAAAATGTTCCTCGAAATGCCTAGAATTTTAAATTCCATGTATCTCAAAATTCGTGTGCGATATCGAAAATCCGACCTCATATTCTTGTTCAGGGGATTAAAATTAAGGGGAGAAGGGTCTAACCCCGATTTAAGAGCAAACGATTAGCAATTTTATTCTTCATAATTTTTCTTATCCAGAATTAATTTATGATAATGCTGCGATAAGCAGCTATCGTGGATATGTATTAACTTTGCCTCCGCGATAGGTCTGTGTCACGGACCAAACACGGACCTATGTATTTTGTTGCCAGTAATTTTTATCTCGGTCCAAGGCTTTTGGGTCTTGGACCTAAGTATTCCCAAATATGTTTTTACCTATACTTAGCCATATTTCTCCCTCATAACATCCTAAACATTCACTAATATCCTCTCAAACACTTAGCCATATTTTCACTCCCAAATTCAAGTCTCAAAATCCTCATCCGAAACTAAGGATTTCCTTCAAGCTTCAAGCCTCCATTTTTAATCTTCATCAAGAGCTTCCTCAAAGCTAAGGTATGTAGGTTTTAACCATTGGGTCCTTCCACCCACAATGCCCTAATCTCCTTTTTACTAAATTTGCATGATTTAAAGTTGATTTTACAATTGGATTTACTAGTATGAACATGTCTACGAACTATGTTAAAGCTATGTAAAGTTGTGACTGTTTTGCTATGTTTTGAGCAATAAATCTTGAATCTATTGTAAGATTTGATGAGGGGTTTTCATGTATTATTCTTGAGGGTGTTGCAAGGTGATGATTGATGGTTTTACAATGTATTTTCTTGCATGATTTCATCTCTATATTTCATGGTCTTATACAAGCATTACACACCTTCTAAGTGTTTGATAAAATATTCGGATGTGATTTCTTGAGAAATTAAAGGTCAAAAGCATGAGATATGATATGATTGATGTTATGATGACGAAAGAATCTTATATATATAAAATATAATCTACATAAAGTGTTGCATTAGACCATGCTCGATACGGGGAGACTAAGAGCCCGAGTAACCTTGTAGAGGGGTTTGTACCTTGATAATCGAGGGGGGGGGGTGTTTATACTCATCAACCATGTGACGGGCTTGTACTTTACCACCAGGGTGATAAGGCGTAATTATCATCAACCATATGAGGGGTTCGTACCACACCACCAGGGTGATGGGGTGAGACCATCATCAACCAACTAAGGGGTTTGTACTTTGGAAATCTATCTTGGTCTCTTCTACACATATGATATCTATATGGGCATAAATTACTTAAGCATGTTCTACTTATGCATTAATCATATATGCCATATTGTTATATTATGGCTATTGCCTATTGTTATGCATTTTGAGTATGATGCCTATTTCTTGTTGCATTGCATCCTACATACTTAGTACATTCAAACACTAAAGCATACTCTTGCCTACATAATATCACCATGTAGGAACTGGTGCTCAGGTTGATCATCCTCCTCCACATGGCTAGTGGTACCCATTCAAACTAGTTGTTGACTCCACTCTGGGGACATCGATTTTCATTCCTAAGATATGTACTGAAGACTATATGTCCTTTTGGTATGCTTTGACTATGAGGAGGAGCCCGATTGCTTGTATTGACCCCTGCTAAGTTTTATGTTAGAGATATTGTTAGAAAAGATATGTATTACGCTTGAGCTTTGACTCACTTATGATATTCAAGCTATTTAAATATAAGTCTCTCTCCCATAGTCCCAATTTCCCTTGTTTATATTTTTTATGTTGATTTATCTTGCTTCCGCGACCAAGCTGTGTGATGATATGCTATGAGGCTTTATTGGGGTTCCTTCGGGTTCCCCATTCGCCAGCCACGTCTAGGCCCTAGACTTGGGTCGAGGCACCTAATACACCCCCAACCTAACGAAATGAAGCTTGAAACATGGATACATAAGAGCATAGAGTTACAAGGTATCATAATATCTCCCTCTTGGGAACATTCGTCCTCGAATGTCAAAGAAACGTACACAAGGAAAGTAACCATGAAGATATTGGCCTAACATGGATGCAACAAAAGAACATAAACATTATTTTTTAAAAAGTCTCTACATGAACATCAAAATTACCATAATCTTGTCAATACAAACATGAATGTATGGAAATGATATCAGGGCCGAAACTTAAGACTTGAAATTATAGAAGGGACTTAGTTTGCTATCTTAATCTTGAATAGAATGAAAGAGGCATGATTATCGCTTTTTCATGCTCGCTCTGACTCCCCAAAAAACACCTTCAATTTTTGATGATTCTCCCAAAGGACCTTGATGAACACCACATCCTTACTGATCAACCTTTACTCATATCCATCTAACTTCTCCACCAGACCTTCCCATAAGTTAGCTCATCTCCCACAATACCCACAAACTCAAAGAGGTCTATAACACTTGAGTCACCTCCTCAACCTAGATGCATGAAGAACCGGACGAACCATTCCCATATCCATAGGCAACTTCAATTCGTAGGCCACTTTACCAATTCTCCTCAACTACCTATAAGGACCTTTACACCTTGGGCTTAATTTTCAACCTTATACACACCTAGCCCACTGTACCTAAAGCCACAATCTTCCCCTTGGGAGGGAACCCCCATTCTTAACTTAACCCAACATCATTCCTAACCTAGTCAACTGCTGAACTTCTCCACCCACCCCTTTTTATCAACCCAAAGATTCTTACTTCCCATAATTAGCAAGAAACCTCACATTCATCAAAATTCACAACATCACCCTCAAATGATCCGCAAGCTATACATAAGTCAATACTCCATCACTAGAAACCACCACAAGCATGACAAGGTAGGGTTTGAAGACCCTATTCATGAAACCCATAAAATAGCTAGTGCACAAGTCAACCAAATAACTCCATCACGACTTGAAATGCTCACTCCTAGTCCAATAGAACACCTATGGATACCACATACCCTCATCCTTACTTGTGGAAAAACCCAAACTGAAGACCAATCTCAGAGAAGCGGCTAACCCATTGTAGTTGACCAAATAGATCGTCCATCATTAACCATCATATTACCACCATACTGGTCCTACACTCATTGGAAGCATGATATGCAAGTAGCCAAACCATCCCATGACCTCTAACCCATCAAACAAAATTTAATCAAGGTCATAAGACAAGACTCTTTGCAATAAAGACATGGGGAAACCCTCATAGACCGTCTAGCCATAATAGACTCACCTAACCATTCAGGTTACACATGAATGTTACTAGCAACAAAAAGGAATAATGAAAGAAATAGTGACTCCCAGAACTATCAAAGCATACATGACAAAAATCAATAAAACTCTTAACATACCGACAGCATCATCAGCCACCTCATCTCCTCCTTGCCTCCTTTAAAGAGCATAGAACTGATTACGTCTTGGAGCACCCCCTTATCAACATCACCACCTTTACCCTTGTTATGAGCATATGGACAATCTGAATTTTTGTGGCCCATCTCACCACACCCAAAACATGCTCCCTTGTTCCTTTAACATGTGATACCATGTTTTCTCCCATATTTTTGGCATCTAGGATGAGCCGCCCTCTCACCACCTTCTTGGAGCCTTGGGTTAGGTATCCCTTCCTTGGCGACCCTCCTATTTGGAGCACTGGAGGACCCTCAAATCGAGCCCTCTTGGACTCCCCACTTCCCTTCTTCCTCTTGGGATAGGCATGATCAAGCATTGCAAAGAACAATCATTAATGGGGAAACCTTACCTTAACTTCTATAGTACGACATAGAGTAAGAAGAAGGAAAACATTTCCTAGAACTTCTCAGAGCCTCTTACTCATAGTTGTGGTGCACAACACAACAATGAATAAGACTTTAATCGATGCAATATGTTGGATGCCAAGGACCATTATCAACCTAGTGCTTTGATACCAAATTTTTCATGACCCAAGCCTAGGGCCTAGACATGACACGACGAATGAGAAACTCAAAGGGACCCCAAACAAGCCTTGTACATATCATTACATATCCTTGGTTGCGGAAGCAATTAAACAACATCAAAAGATTATAAATAAGGGCAAAGGGGCTAAGCAAAATTCTTTCATAACATCAACATCAAGAACAAGAGAGTCAAAGCTCATAGCATAATTACATAACTTGTCCAACTACACCTCTAAACATAGAATGGGCGGAGGCAAAGAAAACTTTCTAGGCTCACCTTTTAGTATCAAAATTCAACATAAGAGATAACAAATGTAGGAGTGCAAAGCTAACATCCTCGAACTTGAGGACTCATCAATGGCTATTCTTCAAGATGACCAACAAGCTGCAGGGAGGATGATCCAAAAGAGCTCCGATTGCTTTATGGTAACATCATGTAGGCATAGAGTATGCGTTAGTATATTTGAATGTACTAAATATGTAGGATAAAATGCAACAAGAGATAGGAAACATAGTTAAAATACATAATCATAAACAAGAGATAGTATAATATCAATATGGCATGCATGATTAATGCTTGAAGTTAAACATGATTAGTCATAATCGAGAAATATAAACTCAATGTAGAGTATAAGTATGCTCAACCTTTACACACACATGCTTGAGAATGTCCAAGTAGTTACCCATTTACCTTACGATGTAGCCTTTTTTGAAGAATGTTGTTGATACCCCTACTTTAATACATAGTCCTTTGGGTAGGTAGCATGAGATACCTCTTAGCTTACGATACAATCCTTTTGGTCAGAGTCATGATTGATTCTATCTTATGGCATGGCCTCATCGGTAAAAGTCCTCAAGTATCCTTACCTTACGACATAATCTCTTTGGTAAGAAGATGGGTTTACTTACCTTATGATATGATCTTATCGGCAAGAGAGATCCTACCATATGACATGTACTTTTTAGTAGGTTGTCCCTACCTTACAAAATTATCTTTTAGGTATGAACTAGAATCACTCTACCTTACAGTATCACCTTCTCATTAGATTTTCCCTACCTTACAATATAATCTTTTAAGTAGGAACCATAAGTTACTCTACCTTACGGTATAGCCTTTTTGGTAGATTATATAATGTTCATACCTTACGATATAATCTTTTCAGAGGATTCATGAAAATAGTTCATAAAACCATCACATTTAAGTAGTAAGAAAGAACTCTTCTTTTTCCCAAAAATACATCAAACATGAGAGCCCAACAATTCACTTGCAATGCCATAGGTGCTTTACATGATTTAAACACGTATATACATTCCTTTCATGATCATAAAGCTACTTGACTCATAAGTCATGTAATAGATCATCAATAATACAAGAATCCTTAACAAGACATTTTATCAAACACTTGGCTGGTGTGAAGTGCTAGTTCAAAATGATGCAATTCAAGAGTGAAATCATGGAAGAAAAATCAATGTAAAACCACCAACCAACACTTGGTAATACCCTCAAGCAATGTACATTACAACCCTTCATCAAATCTCAAAGTAGATCATAGATCCATCGCTTAAAACATGCTTAAATAGCCACATTTTAAAGAAACCCCAATATAGTTCACAACCAAATTCATAATAAGTAAGACCCATAAGTAATTTAACTTAGAAATGTGAAATTCATGTAAAAAAATAAAAGTCTTAGGAACCATGGGTGCAAGGACCCAATAGTTGAAACCCACATACCTTAGACTTTGAGTTCCTTGAAAATGGGTTGTGAAAGATTTGGAGCTTGGAAGAGGGTCTTGGAATCCCAAAACTTGTTCTTGAGTTTCCTTGAATTTCTATTGGGGTCTTGGTGGAGGCTCATGAGAGAATTTGAGAGTAAATTTGAGATGAGAGTAATAAGTTTGATCATTTTGGAATAGGGTTTAGGTTTTTTAGGGAGGTAAGATAGTATTGGAAGTCTAACAAGGTCATTAGAGTAATTAAAGTTAATGAAAACGCCATTAGTGAACAGATGGAAAAATGGGCAAAGAGTTGCCTCACTAGAGGCTTGACTTGTCATGTGGAACTCCACGGGCCGTGTGGAGTACCCATGAGACAATACTTAGCCTCAAAATTGCAATTGGAACACTTGGGAGAAAGTTAACGTCATCGTCACTTTGACTGGCCACTTTACGGGCCGTGTGATGCTTCACGGTTATTATAGTGGTGTGTTGCACCATACTTAGACAAATAAATATGGCCAGGCAATGCAATTCCTAGGTTCCATGAGCTGTCAGAGCCCACACGACCCATCAAGGGTGCTCGTGGCACCACACTTAGCCAAAATTTCCTTCCATGCCCATCAAGCCCCCTTTGAACACACTTTATGACCATCTGCATGGTCAGTGCCAAGACATACGACACTTTCCACTGGCCATGTCATCGTCCTTAGGCCAAAAATGTCCTTTTCTAGTTCAAGGCTATCCAGGTGGCCCGTCAAACACCTCACTACCTGTCAAGGAGCCCCTGTGACATCACTACATGGGAGGGTCTCACAAAGACTGTCATAACTCCTTCATCCAAACTCGAAATAAGGTGAAACTAAGTGTGTTGGAAAGCTAACTCAAAGGGATTTCATTTTACATTTTGTGGGCCACCTATTTCAAAGTGCACTAAAAGTTATGCTCATTTAAAGTTGACCCTTGCATTAACCAACACCCATAACTCAACCCGTAAGGAAGTCTTAAACTCGTTTAAGTACTAAAAGTCTCCCACGAACCTAATACACCCCCAATCTAACCAAATGAGGTTTGAAACATGGATACATAAGAGCATGGATTTATAGGGTGTCACAAGTAAGTAAGAAGTTATGCACTCCAGTCCACGAGCCAACTTTACGGCCGTAAATAAAACTACGGGTCGTGAATGGAGCTCATGGACCCCAGGTAAGTTTTATCATTTCTTGACTAAGTATGGAGGTTTCTACAACCACTCTACAAGTCATAAATTTATCCATGATTCATATATTTGTCCATGAAACCTTGTCTTCAAAACTAGGGTTTGGACCTTCTATGAATCCATGATGTACGAGCTGTAAACCACTCTACGGCCAATAATTGGAGTTTCACAGAGTCTGGGCCCATTAGTTTGGAATAACCCAATTAACATATAAATAATGAGGAAAAAATATTTTGACCCCATTTTAGCTATAAATTACAAGTCAAACCCGACTAAAACCCCTACCCCACTTTTTCGACCACCAGCAAAGAAGACCCTGACCATTTTCTGACCATTTTTTTCGACCAACCTAGGGTTTTACCATCCTACTTCCTTCTTCAATTCTTATGATTTAGTCACATAATTTAATAAGTTTTTGGTCATTAAAATACCCTTTATTTATCAATTATTATGTGATTAGGTTGAACCTAAATTGATGGGTATGGTTGCTTGAGACGTGAACCCATGTGTGTAATTATTTTGCTTGAAAGTCGCAATATATGGTTGCCAATGTGTGTACATGTGTTCAAACTAGAAATTGGTGTATTTGCCTTGCCCTTGTGTTTTGAATGATATGGTTGAAACTATCGATCATACACTGTTTGAATTAAATTGATTATGTGCATTGACAATTCGATGTGTTATAACATGTGTTTGTGATTTTAATGTTAATTCATTCAAACAAGGTTGGTAGGTTTGGGAAAGCATGTTAAAAGATTTTCGATGGGGTATGTGTGGGAATTTGCATGTGGGGTGTTGGGTGTTTTGATTCGAATCTTATGGGGGGTGTATTGCTTTGATACTAATAGAGTATGTTGAAAAAGTTGTGTGGGTTCCGTATTGATGTACTTAGAAACTCAGATGACTAAATATTTTGGTCTATGAGGGTCTTTTACGACCTATGAAACCTTCCATGAGCCGTAATTGCCCCACATATGAAATTCCAAAAACCTGAAGTTTTTGAGAACCCATCAGATGAGACCTTCTATGAAATTCCAAAAACCTGAAGTTTCTGAGAATCTATCCAGATTACTTCATCCAGAGAGGAGTCAGACTCGGAGTCAGGATCTGGCAATAAGTCAGAGATAGGGTCCTTTGTCATACCACCGCAGACACCACTATCATCTACAGATATTCTCACCAGTTGGTGGTATGTTATGGGCATGCAACACATCTGTACAGAGGGTTTGCAGAGTAATGAGCAGGGCAAACCATCCCGCTCAATTTTTTAGGAGCCCTAGATCATCTCCTCCGTATTAGATAGTGTCCTCAGTCTCTGGGACATAATCAGTAGATATGGGCTCCAATGGCTGACCAAACCCCTAGGGCGGTACTCCTCGACCATGGTACAGGAGTTCTATACATCTTATGTAGCCATAGTTCTCAGCACTCTTCCCAAAGGGAAGAAGCCCTTCGTTTAGCCCAGACTGGCATATGCTAGAGTGAGGGGCCGACAGGTAGACATCTCAAAGACCACCATCTGCTGCATATGTTTCGAGCCTAAGTTCCCAATCCCCAAATCCATAGCAGTGTATGACCGCAGAGTGGGGAAGACCAGGGACTTCGGCTTGATGAAAGACCAAAGTGGCAGAGCCGGCTTGATGAGATAGGTAATAGGTCTAATTGCTGAGCATGGTCTAGAGCCTGCATGGGTAGTGACTCATATGGAGCCTATTGTGAAGGCTTCTCTCAGTTTTCCCATCAAAATTTTGTGGTCCTCTGTGAGGTCATAGATCTGATGGATGCTTGCAGACAACACATTGACATTGGAACATGTGGTTCTAGTTGCCAACATCCTGGCTAGCTATGAGATAGATTGGGCTATCCTTATTATAGAACATATCCAAGAGGCAGACTTGAAGAGGTCTACCTCCATCCCCTTCCCATGCTTGATCTACGGACTTTGACTAGAGTCAAGGGTAGAGAGTCTACATTATCTGTATCACTGATTGAGGTCCAATGTGCTTTGGATGCCAGCCTAATTAAGGCTAAGAAGAACCCAGTGGCACTTCGGTGAGCACCATACTAGCTAGCCCTTATGCCAGAGATATTCACTCTAGAGCCACTTCTTGAGGTTCCACCCACCAGTACCACTACTGACACTATGGAGGAGAGGCCCCTACATACTGAGACAGATGTGGAGAGGGGCCTACTACTACTACTACTCCTGCACCACAGGCCATTCCGACACAGATAACACCTGCAAGCATGGTTTATGTGTTTGCGAGATCCATTAAGGCTATGGTGTAGCGACTACCCCATATTGAGTCTTTATTGACTTAGTTAGTTCAGCAGATCAGGAACTGCATCTGCCAAGGGATTATGAAGTCTGAGGGACATATGCATGCATAAACGATCACTACTATTCAAGATAGACTTTCAAGCATAAATGTCTGAATTAATTCCTTCGAGTGGAGGGTCCAACAAAGTCTAACCACAACATGGCCAACTAATATGACATCCCTACAAATGGAGATCCAGCAGCTCTGAGCCGACATGATAGTAGCCTTGGCCACACCAGTGACATTCCTATAAACTGCGCCTCTTATGCCGGTGGTGGACTTATTTACTCCTAAGGAGCTGTCACAGCCTTTCCGTGGGAAGAGGTCCCGCATTGATCATGATCTAAATACAATGCATATTGTCACGGACTTGGTCTTAGTTCCAATGTATTGTGTGGCCTAGCTAACTTTTCTCTCTTAAGTAGGTAGTCAACCTAACTTAGCAAAACTTCAAAAGACTAAGCTAAGGAACTTTATGAAGGAACTTGAACACTTTAAGGAATAAAGAAAGAACTTTGCATTGAAGAGAACTTGGATGCTTTACAATACTTAGATTGTGACTTGCTTTGCTTGATGGTTGCTACTTGGGTTAAAATAAATGCCATAGGGAGGTATTTATACTATTCTACCTCCTCAATGGATGGGTAGGATCAATTTGATCCAAGGGCTAGAAATGAGTGTCTAGAACTCTACTACAAAATATCTTAGATATTCACAAAGGATACATTTTCTCTACATCTATATACAATCTTCTAGAACCTTCCAGGTTCCTCCTTTAAGATCCACCTTTCTCTAGAATCTTTTAGACTTTCTACAGAACTTCACACATCTCTAGAACCTTCTAGACTCCTCTAGAGAATTCCACATATGTCTAGAACCTTCTAGACTGTTCTAGAGAACTCCATACATCTCTAGAACTTTCTAGACTTCTCTAGAGAATTCCACACATCTCTAGAGTCTTCCACATATTTCTAGAGTCTTCCACACATCTCTAGAGAGTTTCACACTAGAGTCTTCCACATATCTCTAGAGACTTCCATGTGTCTGTAGAGTCTTCCACTCATCTCTAGAGTCTTCTACACATATTTAGGGTCATCCACATATCTTTAGAACCTTCTAGAGTCCTCCAAGCTAATGTGGATGTTCCTTGATGATTCTAGGCACTTCTTGAATGGCCCAGGTCTAGCAAATCGAGTGGTGCATCACATTCTCCCCCCAGTCAATGTGGTGACGTCCTCGGTGCATCCCTTCTATATACTTCGATTAGGTCTTTTGTGCACCTTGGCAAACCTTTCATTTTGATAAAGAAGAAGCTTCACTATAACTAAGTTGCCTTACTCAAACTCTAAATGTCACTTCCGAGCATCGGTCATCTCTTGTGTGGCCTTTGCTAAGTACGCCCTTGCCATGTCTGACTTTTCATGCCATCCCTTGGCAAACTTGTATGTTACAGGATTCAGCCCTTTGTAACCAATGGCCATAGTTTGTGGTGTCATTTGTTGTTACCCCATTGCTAGCTCAAACGGACTGAACCCAGTTAACTCACTTTTCTGCAGGTTGTACAAAAACTGGGCGATGTCCAAAAGCTTGGCCTGATCCTTCTGATTGGCACTAACATAGTGCCTCAGGCATAACTCCAGCAAAGCATTCACCCTCTCGGTTTGGCCATCGGTCAATGGGTAAAATCTTGTAGAAAAGTTGAGCTCAGGCCTTATGATTTTAAAGAGCTCCATCCAGAACCTCCCAGTGAAGTGCATTCCTCGATCGATGACTATCAAATTTGGTATGCCCCAATATTTCTCCACATGTTTGAAGAACAACCTACCAGTATCCTCGATATTAACTTTGGTCGGGACCAGTATGAATACTCCATATTTGCTGAAACTATGCACGATGATCATGATATTGTTGTATCCTTCTGACTTCAGCAAACATGTGATGAAATCCATGGAAATATTCTCCCATAGTCTCTCAGTAATTGGTAGTGGATAAAATAGACTAGCAGTGGGATGTTGTTCCACCTTGTCTTACTGGCACACAAGATAAGTCTTAACAGAGAGCTGAACATCATCCCTTTGTATGGGGCTAGTAATAAGCTCGCTCGATGAGTGTCATAGTACATCGTACTCCAGGGTGACCTGCCCAACTTGAGTCATGGCACTTCTTTATGATCTCCTTCCTTAAGCCTCCTCATTTTGAACATTTACCTGGTTCCCCTTGGTGATGAGCACCCTATCCTCAAGCTAAAATTGGCATGTCTTCCCCTGTCTTGCCAAACCTATCAAATTTTTGGCTTGTGGGTCCTACTCTAATCCCTCCTTTATATGATCGACCATAGGAAAACTCAGACTAGTGATGGATGTAAGTTCAGCCTTTCTCCTCAGTGCGTTGGCCACAATGTTCCCTTTGCCTATCTTGTACTCCATCACGAAGTCGAACTCGGCTAAGAAGGCATGCCACTTGACTTGATTTAGTGTCAGCTTCTTTTGCTTAAAGAAGTAGCTGGTGGTAACATTATCTGTCTTTACCATGAACTTTGCACCCAGCAGATAATGTCTCCACATTCTCAGGCAATACACCACGACCATCATCTCCTTTTCCCAGACTGTGTATCACTTTTCTGCATCATTAAACTTACGGCTCTCGTAAGCCACCTAATGCCCTTCTTGCATAAGGACCCCTCCCAAGGAAAAGTCTGAGGCATCCATTTGCACCTCATATGGCTTCGTGTGGTCAGATAAGACTAACATTGGCTCTTGGGCCATGTTTTCTTTAAGCTTCTCGAACGCTGCTTGGCACTTCTTGCACCAATCCCAGGTATGGTTCTTCTTTAGTAGGTTGGTGAAGGGAGAGTCTATTGCAGAATTACCCTTGACGAATTTCCTATAATAGTTGGCCAATACAAGGAAAGATCGGAGTTCGGGCACTTTCCTTGGTGGCTTCCATTCCTGTATATCATGGTCCTTGGACTCATCCATCCAAAGCTTGCCCTCTCCAATGCTGAGTCCCAAGAAGTTGACTTTCTCTTAAGCAACTGCATATTTCTCCTTCTTGACATACAACTCATTCTCCTGAAGCACTTGGAAGACTTGCGTTAAATGATTTACATGATCTTCCAAACTATTGCTACATATGACAATGTCATCTAAGTATAACACCACGAACTTATCTAGGAACGGTTGTAGTACACGATTCATGAGGGTGCAAACTGTTGCTAGCACATTTGTTAGCATCGCCAGGAATTCATAAAAACTGTATCTCGTGACGTATGTGGTCTTTGGCTCATCCCCCTCGGTAATTCTTACTTGATAATATCTGGACCGTAGATCCAACTTGGTAAACCACCGTGCTTGGCCAAGTGGTCAAAGAGATCGGTAATGAGCAGGATTAGGTACTTATTCTTGACTGTGATCTTGTTAAGAGCCCAATAGTCGATGCATAACTGAAGTGATCTATCGTGCTTCTTTTAGAACCAAATCGGGGCTCCATAGGGTGCTTTTGATGGATGAATGTAGCTCATATCCATCAACTCCTTCAATTGACTCCATAATTCTTCAAGCTCCAGAGGTGCCATGAGGTATGGCACTGCCGCAAGCAGGGTGACACCTAGTACCAGCTCTATTTTATGATCCACCACCCTCTTTGGTGGTAACCTCTTCGGCAACTCGAGTGGCATCACGTTTCTAAATTCCTCCGATACATGCTTGACTTCTTGGTGAAGGTCTTTGGTTGGAGGAATGACTGCTTCTTCCTTCAGTGCAATAAGATATGTTGGCTACTCCTTCTTCATGCCTTTGGCAAGTTGCATATCTGAGATCTGCTTCTCCTGGAGTTGGGTTTCCCACTCTAGTGGTACTAGATGAGTGTTAACCTCTTCCAAGATACATAGCGAGTTCGCAAAAGGGATCGGGATGGCATTGACTTGGTCTATGAACTCAATACCCAAGATAAGTGTATAATTGTCCATGGTTACAATGGAGAAGTTCATGTAGCCGTTCCAATTACCCAAGCTGACCTTTATATTTTGAGCAACTCCAAAGGTCTCGTTCGGTACCTAATTGACTCCCTTAAGCCAACCGTGTCCTTTTTGATAATGGATTCCCATTTTCTTGGCTTCCTGCTGGGTGAGGAAGTTGTTGTCGCTATCGTGTCAACTAGTGCCATTATGGTGTGCTTTTCGATCTTGGCCTCCACAAATAACCTTCCCTTTTTCTCATTTTTGGGCACCTCCACCTTCGCATTAATCACACTGAGTCGTCATAGGGCCCCCATCTTTGCTTCCTCCTGTTCACGTTCCTTGATTAAGCTTGAGAGTTTGCTCCTTTTGGGGCATTCCCTTGCCTTATGTGGCCCTTCACAAAAGAAGCTGCTAATCGGGGATCTATCTCTGGCCTTGTGCTCCTTGGATCCCTTTGCTTTCTATATTGTCTCCTTGCTACGAAGTGGGTCTCCCCCACTCTTTCCCCTGCCACCCTTGTCCTTTGGTTTAGACTTCTCTACTTTCCTGAACTCAATAAGGGACTCGGCAATAGAGATAGCGGTGGCCAAGTCTTGAGCTTCTCGTCTTTCGATATCAAGCCTACCCCACTATTGTAACCCATCCGTGTAGGCAAAGAAATCTTCTTTATCTAGATAATCAGGGATCTCAAGAAGTACCTCAGTAAACTCCTTTACGTACTTCTGGATGCTTCCTTTGTGCTCCAATCGGCTTAGCTTGCGCCGAGCCTCTTCCTCAATGTTGCTGGGGTAGAACTGCTTCTTGAGTTCCACCTTGAACTCTGCCCAAGTCCTAATAGAGCAAGTGCCTCTTTTAATATTCCCCTATCTTCTTCTCTACCACACCATCATGGTGTCTTCGAGGTAGAGACTGGCCATATCAACTCTTAGGGCTTCGTCGATCATGGCGAACGCCTTAAAGTATTGTTCCATGCTCCATATGAAAAAGACTAGTTCCTTCACATTTCTTTACCCTTTGAAGACTTAGGTCATGCAACATCTAACTTGGAAGGAGTAGTCCTTACCTCGGATGTAGACAAATTACCTTAGGCAAGAGCTCGCTTGCATAGGCAAAGCTCCTCCTCCGTGCTTTCCAGCTTGCGCAGAAGCCTCCCTAGATCTTCCCGCGTTGAAAAAATCTCCACCTTATGTGTCTCCTTCATGGCCTTCACACTGTGACACATTGGGCCAGGACTTGGTTCATGGCAGATTGCATCTCCTCCCGTAATCCGTCTAGGCCTTATTCGACCTCTTTGAACTTCTGTCGGCCTCCTCTAACCTTTTCTACCCCTCGGCTATGGCCAGCTCTACCTTGTCTAGTCATGTCTCAATCTCCTCCATGGCCTCCCTGGATCGAGACTTTTGGCCCTTGGAAATCTCCTTACTGACTTGGGTAATCTCGCTTCTGCCTTCCATGCCTCTTGATGTTCCGACAATCTTCAAACCTTCACTCTGATACCAACTGTCATAGACTTGGTCATAATTCCGATGTATCGTGCGGCCTAGCTAACTTTCTCTTTTAAGTTGATAGTCAGCCTAACTTTTAACGCTTAGCAGAACTTTGAAAGACTAAGCTAAGGAACTTTACGAAGGAACTTGAACACTTTAAGGAACAAAGAAAGAACTTTGTATTAAAGAGAACTTGTATGCTTTACAATGCTCAGATTGTGACTTGCTTTGCTTGATGGTTTCTAGTTGGGTTAAAATGAATGCTATGGGGAGGTATTTATATTATTTCCACCTCCTCAATGGATGGGTAGGATCAATTTGATCCAAGTTCTACAAATGAGAGTCTTGAACTCTCCTATAAAATATCTTAGATATTTACAAAGGATAGATTTTCTCTACATCTACAATCTTCTAGAAACTTCCAGGTTCCTCCTTTATGATCCACCTTTCTCTAGATTCTTCTAGACTTCTCTAGAGAACTCCACTTGTCTCTAGAACATTCTAGACTCTTCTAGAGAATTTCACACATGTCTAGAACCTTCCAAACTATTCTAGAGAACACCACACGTCTCTAGAACCCTCTAGACTCCTCTAGAGATTTCTACACAGTTTTAGATTCTTCCACACATGTCTAGGTAGTTCCGCACATCTCTAAAGACTTCCATATATCTCTAGAATCTTCCACTCATCTCTAGAGTCTTCTACACATTTCTAGAATCTTCCACATATCTCTAGAACCTTTTGGAGTCCTCCAGGGTAATGTGGATGTTCCTCAATGATTCAAGGCACTTCTTGAAAGGTGTAAGTCTGGCTAATCGAGTGGTGCATCACAGTTTGCATACAGGGATGACAAAGCAGGAGGAGCTAGAGCTTGCCTTGAGGCAGTCGAGATAGGACGAGGAGAGAGACATGCTCTTAAGCTCGAGGGGTGAAAGATGTTAGCCCCTCTGGTCATGGTTCTACTACTGAGGAGGCCATCATACAGGTTGAGGGTGGCCATACTAAGCACACACTATCGCTTAGGCTCTTAAGTATGTTAATTATTACCCTAGTTCTTTATTTTACATTTTTGTGTGCATTGAGGACAATGCATCTCTTTTCTGATGAGGTGTGGATAGTTATAGGCCTCAGTGAAGTCTAAGTATCCTTGGCCTATAACTACCCCAAATTTTGAATCCTAGGGGTTTTCTTGCCTATGTTCTTTTTCCCCATGGATATTTATTTTCTATTGAGCCGGTATATTTAGGATGTTTAAGTAGTATTTGGTAGCATAAATACTGATATTTGTGATATATATGTTTTTATGCTTTTTTGTGAAAGATGATAACCACCAAATTTTTTATTAGTTAGTCTAGGTAGCAACCTTGTACATTTAATTGTGTTGATAGTGCATGTTTTGATAAGTGAGGATAAAATTGAGATAAAAAGCATGATCCGAGAGTCTTTGTTGATAGTGTAATCAGTGACATGTGAGTTTGAGCTTAATTGTCTAAATTCATATATTGCGCTTCAATTCAGAACCTGGCATGTTACTATGATTTAGACTTTTAGTTAGGAAAGGATCTAAGTTCATTGTTTATAATAATCCACTTAGCCCAAACAACCAACCAAATATGTGAAATCCCTTGATCCTAATGTTTGAGCCTTACATAGATCTTTTCTTTGTAAAAACCTAAGTGACCTAGCCTTATTAGATATAAAATCCTGTAATTGCTCTTGGTCCTTCTTTGAACATTGTGCACCTTGACTGAGCAAAAAGCCTTAGTCGAGGGATGGCTACCAAAAGTGGCCCTGGTTTTGAGATTGGATAATATACACCTCAACTCAGGCCAAAAGCCTAAGTTGAGTGTGGATGGTATAAGGGTGAAACACAAAATGAGGGGGGAATGTTAGTGATACATGAAAAGGTAGAAAAAAATGTGTACTAGCTGCAAGAAAAATGAATAATGCCTTAGCTATGAATTAAAAAGAGAAATGAAGTGAAAATATAAGGAAAAAGTTGAAAAATGAAAACAAAACACCCAGAAAAGCTTGAAATAAGAGAAAGGGAAAATGTACTGAAAAGTAACAATGTTGGTAGGGCAAAAGTGTAGAAAAGAAATAGTGTTAAGGATGGTCTTTAGTCATTATGTTCCCAAAATATTATACCATATCCCTCTGAGCCTACGTTATACGCCAGTAAAGTCCTAAATTAATCCTAGTCCAAGTAGTCCAAGGTCTTAATCAAGAGTACAGGGGAAAGCATATGATATTGAGCATGATATATGCATGTCTTTTGTGAAAGTGAGTGATTTTG
Organism: Solanum ossicruentum; assembly: GCA_025774065.1. Lineage (NCBI taxonomy): Eukaryota > Viridiplantae > Streptophyta > Magnoliopsida > Solanales > Solanaceae > Solanum > Solanum ossicruentum. The sequence continues at coordinate 9,125,933 of JAOTQR010000092.1, forward strand.
CATAGTCTCAAGGTTATACCTTAAAACATCATTGTAAGTGAGATATGTGACTTCTTTTTTGTGGGGGCACTTGCAGTAGCATTGTTAACATTAGAGATATTAAGTGATTGCGGCTTGTTGATGGTTACCATGCTTGTCATAATTGCATTGTCACATGCATTAACAGGTGTTGTTTTGCTGGATGGATATCTGATTGTGTTTTGAAAGTGGTGTGGGTATTTGTACTTAAATTTGATATGATATGTGTCATTAGATTGAGGTGTGTGAGTCACTGTGTTGTTTATGTAGATTGAGACTGTCACTTGAGGACAAGCAATAACTTTTAAGTTAAGGGTGTTGATGTGCTGTCAAAATATAACACTTTTGATGCTTAAAGCTTAGAACTTTATGTGTTCTCAATGCGATGTTAGTAGGTTTGATGTATTCTTTATTTGTTTTGCAGGATTTTAGGGTTGGCATTATTTTTGAATAGAGTTATGCAAAAGTTGCTAAAAATAATGATCCATGAGACCTTTTACGGGTCATAGAGTATTCTGCAAGACATAAAAAGAGTCTCATGTGCAATTCTAGTGAAGGGTGTATTTCTAAGTTTGAGTCTATGAACATGCAGACGAGAAATGGAAGACTTTATGAGTCGTAGACCTTATATCATACCCTGGGGACCAAATGATGAGGACTAGCTAAATTTCCACTAGACAAAACCCCCTACGGGCCATAAAATCTTTTATGGGCCATAGAGAGCAATAGTTCACGAAAGCCCGATCACGAGCCATAAACTGCTATACGACCCGTAGAGTACCTCGTAGAGATTACCGGCCCAATTGTCCTATTTCATTTTGGTTTTATATTTTAAACACTATAAACATATTTGTAGGTTATTTATCAAAAAGGGGACAATAGAGAAAAGAGAGGGAACGAAGAGAAAAATATTAGAGAGTTTGAGAAACACTTGTGAATATTATTTTCTTCTTTTAATCTTGTGATTCTCATTAAAGAGTTGGATTTCTTGTTCTTAGTCCTATTGTGTATGTGCTCAATTATGTTATTCAAATTCATGAGTCTTACATTTACACTGATCATGAATAAGTAAACCCACAACCAGAATTGTGGGAACCATGAAGAACTAATATGGTTCAATTGGATAATTCATAATTCTTGAAAAGTGTGCATATATATGTATTAATTAATTCTCTTTATATTGAATACTTTCTAACGATGGTCAACATTAGAACTCGCCTAGTGCTACTAACTGGATCAAGGTAATAATGAATAAGAAAATAGATTAATTAATAGGATGCTATCGGTGTTTCTCGTCTAATTAACTGAACTAGGCCAAGGAGAGGGTGTATTGGGACAATAGGTAAAGGTTAGTAATGTCACACTGCAGGGATGGACCAAATCACATAGTGAAATTCACCTCTCGCCTGGGCCAAAGGGTTTGGTGAACTTAACTCCTATTCTGTATGCTATACACAGGAAAAGAATTCAATTATTTGGTAATACTAAGTTAGGAAATTATGGGGAACACAATTGCCTAGTTTTCTTTCATATTGGTTTAACACATGTTTTAGTTTAGAATCACTTTTATTAGTTATTATAACTCTCCCTTTAGGTAGATAAGTTAGTTAATCAACCCAAATTGCAATTGAACTCTTCTAAGTCTACCATTTTTCCTATGGGATTCGACCCTAACCTTGGTTAGTTTGTATATCTTGACAATGACCGGTTTAGCCTAAAAGGAAGGTGTAGCTTGGGTGACATCAGTAACCTTTGTATATGGCAGGTGTAGTCACTAGAAAGACTGGAATTATAGGACGAGCTAGAGACAATTGATATTGGAGGCTGCCTATGGCTAGTTGGGGGTGATTTTAATGTAATCTTAAATAAGGAAGAGAAAATAGGTGGGCTTGACTTCACACAATAAAAGGCCAAGGATTTTGCTAATTGCATGAATGCATGTGCCTTGAAAGACGTTAACTACTTTGGTAGCAGATACACATGGTGGAATGGTAGAATAAATAAAGTTTTATTTTCAAGAGGCTTGATAGAATTTTTATTAATCAAGAATTTGCAGACATCTTTCCAATAGTGGAAGTGGAGCACCTAATCCGACAAGGGTCAAAGCATACTTCACTATATCTGATCTATAGTTTTGAGGTGATTCATGTTATCAAACCATTCAAGTTTCTTAACTTCTAGTGCTCTCATAAAAATTTCAGGTCTATAGTAGAAAGATGTTGGCAAGTTGACTTCATGTGCTCCCCTTTCCTTGTACTACATGCTAATCTTAAAAAGGTCAAAAATGCCTTAGTTAAGTAGAGAAAATAGGAATTTGAAAATATATTTATCCAAGTGGCCATATTGGAGGATGTTCTTAGGGTTAAAGAAGCATAACTGGATATCATGCCCACCCCAAAAAATATGGCAGAATTGAGCAGGGTTCAAGTTGAACTAAAGAAATTCCTAAACATAGAAGAGTTTTTGAAACAGAAGGCATGGATGAGATGGCTTGTGCAGAGGGACAGAAAAAACAAATTCTTTCACTCATATCTTAGAGGAAAGAGGAAAAAGTTGCAGATCGGTGAAATAAAGACTGAACAGGGTACTAGTTTAACAAACAACTTGGAATTAGGGCTGAAGGTAGTCAGATTATTCCAGGAATAGTTCAATGAAGACAATTTCAATTCAGATTTCTCAATGTTGGATATTGTTCCTTCCTTGGTCATTGCAGAAGAGAATGAGTTGATGATTGCACCACTTACTATGGAGGAAGTCAAGTGGGATGTGTTGCAATTAAGTGAGTCTAGTGCAGCTGGTCTTGATGGCTTTATTGGCATCTTTTCTTAGACCTGTTTAGAAGTGGTTTTACAAAGATGTCACTAATATGGTGAAAGCCTTCTTTTGTGTTCAAAGTTTTCCCAAGAATGTTAGACATACCATTCTAGTTCTGTTACAAAACAAAAGATGAGATGATGACATTTTTAGACTTAAGGCCAATCGGTTTGAGTTATTTTATGAACAAAGTCATTTCCAGGGTTTTATATGAGAGCTGCTCTTGGTGTTACCAAAGATCATATCCCCAAATTAGACTAGCTTTGTGAAGGGCAGACGTATCTCTGAAAATGTATTTCTTGCCCAGGAGATTATAGGGGATATTAATAAGAGAAATAAGCATATCAATGTGGTGGTAAAACTAGATATGATCAAGGCATGTGACAGAGTTTCCTGGATCTTTCTGACATAAGTTTTGAGGAAACTTGATTTAGGAGAAATTATTATTGATATGGTATGGAGATTAGTGTTGAATAATTGGTACTCAGTATGCATCGATGAATAGATATATGGTCTGTTTCAATCTTCTAGAGGTCTTAAATAGGGTAATCCTCTCTCTCCTGTCCTATTCATTTTTGCAGCAGAAGTATTATCTAGGGGCCTGAATAATTTGCATAGGGACAGAAACTATATTAGCTATTGATTGCCTAAGTAGAGTCCTAAAATCAATCATCTGTCATATGCAGATGATACAATCTTTTTTTGTTTGGGTGACAAATCTTCTAACCTAAACATGGTACATATGCTAAGGGGCTATGAAGCAGTATCAGTTCAGTTCATTAACAAGTCTAAAAGTTTCTTCTACCTACATGAAAACACGCCTCTCTTTTTTTTCTATCAGGTTAGGAAAACCAAAGGGAATAAGGCAAGGGGATTTTCCCCTCACTTATTTGGGATGCCCTGTGTATAATGGGATAAGAAACAGTTCCTACTTTGAAGGGTTAATGAGAAAAGTTGCTAGTAGGATTCTCTCATGACAAAATAGATTCTTATCATTTTGAGGTAGACTTATCCTTATCAACCATATTCTCCAATCATTGCCTATCTACCTCTTAACTTCTTTAACCCCCCCCCTAGGTGTGATAAGAAAATTACATTAGATTTTCGCTAAATTTTTCTGGAATCTACTTCTTCGGAGAATAGAAAGCATAGTGTTATCCTAAGGAGGAAGGAGGTCTGGGTTTTAGATTACTGAGTGAGATTAACAAAGCTATGCATGCAAAGCTTTGGTGAAACATTAGAACTACTATAACATTCTTGTGGGCAACTTATATTGGGAATAAGTACTACAAGAAGCTTCACCCTCAGCTTACCAAAATCACAGAGGCATCACAAGCTTGGAGGAGTACAGTAAAAATAAGGGATGAAGTGGGTATTTTATTTGGTTGCAAGTGAAGAAAGGAAATTTCATTTTTTGGTTTGATAACTGGACCAGACATGGAGCCTTATATTATGCAGAGGCAGAGTCAGCAGAGGAAGTTGAGGTAGAAGTTAAAGAGTTTGCTAATGATCAAGAATATCATGTTGTTGTCCTAGGGGATAACCTTTAAGAAGATCTACAGGCCTTTATTATCAACAATATTAATCAACCAAATGAGGAGGTAGTTGACAGAGTTTGTCGGACTGGCAGCAACACAAGTGTATTTATAACCAAATCAGCCTTCTAGATTTTTAGATTAAAAAAGCAAAAACTGAAATGGTGTAAGTACATCTAGAATAGGAAACTTCCTAACAAGATCTCTTTCTTTATGTGGAGGGTGTTAAAAAGAAGAATTTTTACAGATGACAATTTGAAAAGATGCAGAATCCTAATAGTATCAAAGTGTTACTGTTGTAGCACAGGGTGTGAAGAGACTGCAATTACCTATTTTTCACAACTCCCATAGTCCAAAAGTTATGAAAACAAAAAGTCTCTCCTGTGCAGGTTACAAAATGGAAGGAGGTCAGCTGGGCACTTTCTTGACCAATCGATGGACTAACATGGACAAGGAAAGGACTAAAGAGATCTTGCTTAGCATTCCTGCTATCTTAATATAGGAATTGTGAAAAAGGAGGAATGCTATCAAGCACAGAAAAAAGGTTACATATCTAATATTGTTTGAAAAGGGTGAGCAGGATGTCCATCAACTCAGTAGAATGACATTCGTAAGATGGACACACATTCCAAAACAATGGTCAGAAAGCCTGAGTCTTATGAGAAATAAAGAAACTTATTTTACAGGTTGGTGGTTTGCAAATTTCCTGAAGAAGGATGGGCTAAATGCAACACTAATGATGCAAGAAAGGGCAACTCAGGTATTAGTTCATATGGATTCTGCATAAGAGATTCTAAGGGAGATATATTATATGCAGAAGCAGGAAATATAGGCTTAGTAATTAATATAGTGGCAGAGGCCACTACAATCTGGAAGGTTATACAGTTTGGAAGGGCTAACAACCTACTTAACATGAAGTTAGAGTCTGACTCACTAAATGTGATAAAATTCCTAAAAGGGGAGCGGAGGGTACTATGGAAAATCATAAAGTTAATATAGAATACCCTAACTCTAACACAGGATGAATGTTTAATGTTGTCACACTTACAGGGAAGGCAATCAATTGACAGACAACTTGGCAAACAGTGTCATTAATCAGTTCAAAAAATAATAGTTCTAGGGTTTCAGCCAGATGCCTAGTCTATCTAGGAAAACATGTAACATGGACAAAAAACAAATCTCATCATTGTGAATTAAGACAAAGAAGATACCAGATATTTTTAGTTAATACATGATCAGACATTCACAGGATGCAACTTACATATAATAAGCTATTTACCGCTCTTTCAACTACTATATGCAGATATTTTCACAAAAGTCATAGCTAAATCCTTGTGGGTTGGTGAATGCATGAGCAAAAGACTATGAAAATAGACATAGTGCATCCATAAAAGAAAAAAAAGAAAAGGTATCACCACAAGAAGGTCATCAACAATTGAGACTTCACCGTGCCTCAGGCATATCCAAGAACCCAAAACTACACCAGGTTCTATGGCAGATAAAGAAGTAAATTCATCAGCTAGAACCAGACAAAGGTATGAGGATGAGGGAGAGGAAGGAGAAACTCACACATCGATTTTGAAGGACAAGCAAACCCTCTTTTCCAGACTGAGCGAAGATGGCCCTGGTGGATTGCCACATGAAAAAGTGGAAATAGCAGAGGTTAAACAGAGCATAAAAAAAGGGAGGATGAGATTATAAAAAGAAAACTTACATGTTGAAAATGAGGAGGACATAGAAAAGAGCACCAAGTGGAAGCGTACGAGTGTAGAACAAACCACCATTGAAGATGGAGTTGAACAAACGCATTGGGAAAGGCAGAGAGTGGAATGGGGAAAGGGTAGTGTTTCAGAATCTAGAAGCCCCTATTACGTAGGGGTCAAGTGTATATATTAGAGTTTTGAGCCTCTGAATCAGACTTATAATTAGATTTTATTTGATCAATAAAACGGGCCTCTGAGCCCATAGTTGATTAAAAAAATACAATCACAACTAAAATATGAAGAAATATAATTTTATTCATAAATTATGTGGGTAGAAATTTGTTTCTCTCTTGATTTTTCTATACTAGATTTCTCTTGTGCTTCTTACACTTTGAATAAGTTATACATTACACTCAAGATAAGGGATAATCACTACAATAAAAAAAAAACCTTTTGATGACAATAAATATAAGCATTAATAAAGAGATTTAAAGTCTTTATCAGTATTAGTTAATTGATATTGGATCCAATGTTATTGTAGGTTTTAGGGGCATTTACAGAAAGTGTTATGTACCACTAAAAACCGCTTTTGCAACAAATTTTATTATGATGGAAAATAAATTACAATCATAAATAAAATATGAAGAAACATAATTTTATTTATAAATTATGTGGGTAAAAATATTTTTTCCCTTGATTCTTCTCTATTAGATTTCTCCAAGATTTGAAAGTCATTGGTGGCGTATTTCTCAAATATAGGATGACTTTTACTACCTGGAGCCCTATTTTGATCTCTTTATGAATATCCTAGAGTTCATAGGATATTTGAGATTCCTTTTTAAGGAAATATAACATTCTTTATATAAATATAAGGGTAGAGTAGCCTCCAAAAATCTATAAATGTAATCCTACATGTCTTTTAGAGTCTCATAAAATTTCATTATCTACAAATGCCCCCTACTTCAAGACCTGTCTGAGTGTAGACTTGATGAACTCTATGATAAAGCTTGAAGTACTCATGGTTTGTGGCTTTACATTTGCACATCTGAATTTGTGAGAGAAGAGATAAAGGACATATTTGAGCCCACTGGGCATGCCAATTTAAATTATTTGCCATAAAAATTGTTATGATAGAGAATAAATTGCAATCACAAATAAAATATGAAAATATATAATTTTATTCATTAAGAATATGTGTACAAATTCATTCCTACAATGTGGGTAAAATTTTGTTCCTCTCTTGATTCTTCTTTTCGTAGATTTCACTATGATTTGAAGGTCGTTAGTGGTGTATTTCTCGAAAGTAAGATGATTTTGACCTCCTTGGGCCATATTTTGATCTATTTATGAATATTGCAGAATTTATGAGATACTTGAGAAGCATCTTTAAGGAAATATAATACCTTTACATAAGTATAAACTAGTGTTTAGGGTAAAGTAGCCTCCAAAAAATCATAACAGTAATCTAACACATCTTGTAAAGTATCATAAACTTGTAGTATCTATAATATGTTTAGCAACAAATAAGTTATTGTGGTTAATAAACTTTTAATGTGACAACCCCCAGTTTATGAGCCTAGAGTGCAAAAAGTTTTCCTGAAGAAAATAACCTGAAGTCAAGTTTCACGAGGTTAATTTACGACCCATAGGAGGAGTTACGGTTCGTATGTTTGGTTCTTAAACATGAACTTCAGGAAAGGAAAAAAAGTTTTCAAGTGTGGATAACCCATGGACCCAGTGACGACCCATATAAAGGATGACGGTCCGTATATAGGGTCATGAGTGGGACTGTCAAACATGAAGAAAATTTAGAGTTTGTTGGAAGTTATATATAAGTTACCAACACACCCCATAGAACAATGTATGGCACGTTGAATTCCTTTGTGGATAGGTTACAGAAAGATGAGAAAAGTGGCGAAGTGTGGAAGGACTCTGCGAGTCCAACAACTACCCGTAAGTCATTATATGTGTCACGAGCCAAGCCTAAGGTCTAGACGTGACACGGCGAATGGGAACCCAAAGGGACCTAAACAAGCCTCTTAGCATATCAATCACACATCCTTGGTCGCAGAGCAAAGTAAACAATAACAAGAGATATGATGAAAAGGCTAGCGAGACTAAGGGAAAACTTGATATTCACAAAAACGTAAAGAGTCAAGCTCGTAACATAAGTATATCATAATATCCAACAACACTTCTATCATGGAATGGAGCGGGGCCAAGATAGTTTTTGGGCTCACCCTCATAGTAACAAATGTTCGACATAAAGAAGTCTCAGAATAACAAGAGTAATAAAGATAATATCCTCGGACTTGAGGAATCACCAAAAGCTAGTTTCAAAGGATCATACTAGCCATGTGGAGGATGATCAAAATGTGCTCCGATCCCTACATGGTAATATCATGTAGGCATAGAGTATGCGTTAGTACATTTGAATATACTAAGTATACAGGATGCAATGCAACAACACATAACCCAATATAGTCAAAATGCATAATAACAAGCAATAGACAAGTGTAACCTCAATATGTCATGCATGATCAATGCTTGAAGTAAAACATGTTTGTAAATCATTCAACTTGCATAAAACATAATACATATGTGGGAAGAGACCCTAACCGATAAAAGTAAGACCAAGCGAGCTACAACTTGGAATCCCGACGATTGCCCATCATCGATAAAGAGGTGGTCTACTTGTCAAGGTAAGCCATACTTCACCTTAAGGGAGCCCATCCCATTTTGGAGAAGTAACCCTCCTTACGAAAACCCATCCCATTTCAGAGTGGATTTTATGATAAAGTACACTAAATGGATCTACTAGTGTAGCAAGGGTAAAGTATTATCCTATGTTGGCACATAGTTTGAGGAAAGGAGTATGGACCCTTGAAGATAGTCCATGCTAATATCCAATCCATCAGTGCTAAATATAATCCCACAGAATACTTGAAATAATTATACTTTAATCATATCATGAATAGCTTGTAAGAACATGACTTGAGTAGCTCATAAACATGCTTGACCTCTAATAGTGAGCCTAACATGAAATATGAGAGTAGATCATAATCATACATGAACCCTTGCTTTAACATAAATGGCTCACAAGAAGTAAAAATCTTGAAATAGGGCTTAACTTGATACTTGGAACATCATAGATACTTTTCATGAATTCAATACATACTTGAAAGCCCTTAATCATCATATATTCACTTGACTTGCAAATCATGAAATAGATCATCAACAACTTGAGAATTCTTGACTTGATATTTTATCAAACACTTGGTGGGTTCATGATACTTTTCAAAATCATGTAATTAGAGAGTGAAATATGATGAGAAAGCTTAATTCAAATCAACCCACCAACATGTAGTAAAACCCTCATATAGGGTACCTTGAAACCCATCATCAAATCTCATAATAAATCATAGTTTCATATCTCAAAACATTCATAGTCTCAATAGATATAATCAAATCATGGTATAATATTGAAATAGATAAACATGCATAATCAATCAATATCTCATAATATCCCAACATAATTTATACTCATAATCCATAATAAAAGATGCCCATAGATGATAAAACTTGAAAACATGCAATTTTTATAAAAGGAAGATTAGGCTCTTGGGTGAAAGGACCCAATGGATGAAACCTGCATATCTCAAACTTGGGATTTTCTTGAGATGAGCTTGAAGAGAACTTAGAGCTTGAAGAGAATCCTTGAGTTCCAAAGTTAAGCTTGAAATCCTTGAAATTTGAATGAGATATTTGGTTAAGTCTTGGAGAGGTTCTTGTGAGGGTTTTGAGTGATATAAAGTTGAAAATGGCTAAGCATGGTTGTTTTCATGCATAAATAGGCATGGGGCTATGACCCCAATGCCCTTGGACAACATAGAAAAATTGAGGAAAAACTTGTACTGTCCGTGACACGAACCCATTGTGGAGGAAAGAATAACACTAATCCGCACCCAGTTCACGTCGCGGCCTGATCGCAGATGCACATTATTTTACAAATATTAAGGAAAATTAATTCTCGCTACGGGTCCTCTAAAATTTTGGTTATACCTATTTCCCACACAATTTTGCCCACTAATCGAGAATATGAAGTTGAATTTTCGATATCGCAGATAAATTTTGAGATATATTAAAATTATGATTATGGGCATTCTCGAAGCACATTTTTGGGTCATTTCAATATGGCCCGTAAGATGGTTTTGTAATTTTGGGTTCAACAAAATACTTTCAGGGATTTTAGAAAAGTTAGCAGGACAGACAGGACCTACTATCTGTTGTTCATCCCACAGTCCATAAATGAGCTTTCATAGGGTCAATACAACAATTTCAATGAGGGGAAATTTTGTCAATTCCGTGATTTCTTGTTAGACCCCGTATTTCTCTAAATTAAGGATAACTATCCAATTGGGAAATTTGATTGTGGATGTTGTATAATTTGAACTTAAGTAATTTTTTCGGTGCATGATTAGAGTATCAAGTGAATTTGGTATGTACAATTAAGTTTGAGTCGAAAGTCCTTGATTTGATCAAAATAAAAAAGTTTGGGACCTAATTGATCAATAGGCTAAGATGGAGCCCTTATGATGCAATTTTGAAAAGGTGGAACTCTATA
>JAOTQR010000092.1:9136726-9163285 GCA_025774065.1 Solanum ossicruentum
GTTTTTCATGTCTCCATGCTTCGTAAATGTATCGGTGATCCTTCCAGGATTTTCCCTGTGGATGATATTCAGGTCATAGAGGAAACTCTGCCGAAATTTTGGTTGATTCCTTGTCTGTAATAGTTGGTCTTTTGGGTTAGTGTTTGTCAGGGTGCCTAATCGGCACTAGTCACGACCCCTGGATTGGGTCGTGACACTCTTCAACCCCATAAGTAGTCATGCCCGGTAGGAAATGAGCCGACTTTATCATTCTATCAACCACAACCCAATGGAGTCAAACTGCCTTCTAGTCTTAGGCAACCCAACCACAAAAGTTATGTTGATTTCTTCCCACTTCAAAGTAGGAATCTCTATATCTTGGGCTAGGCCACCCGGCCTTTGATGCTCAGCTTTCACTTGTTGGAAATTATGGTCACCGGACACAAACTTAGCAATGACTTTATTCATACCATCCCACCAAAACACTTCCCTCAAATCTCTATACATCTTGGTAGAACCAGAGTGAATAGAATAGGAAGAATTATGAGCTTCATCAAGAATCTTCTCTCTCAAGTCATCAACATAAGGCACATATAATCTACTTTGGTACTTAAGGGCACCATCTCCCCCTTGGGAGTAAACCTCCACCTTACCATATCTCACCAAGACCTTCAATTCTAGCAAGGTGGGGTCAAGATCTTGCCTTGCCTTCACTTCGTCAATCAATGAAGATTTGGAATCATCAACCACTACTACTCCACTATTGTCAACCTCCTCCAACGTAACTCCCAACCTAGCTAACCGATGGACCTCTCTATCCACCACTTTGCCATAATCATCAACATGGACTAAACTATCCATATACACCCTCAAAGTATTGACCACAACATTAGCCTTAATAGGGTGATAATGCACACTCACATCATAATCTTTAAGAAGTTCTAACCACCTTCGTTGTCTCAAGTTGAGATCTTTTTGGGTTAACACATATTGGAGACTCTTATGATCGGTAAATACATTGACATGCACTCCATACAAATAATGATGCCAAATATTCAAACCAAATACCACGACAACCAATTCAAGATCATGGGTAGGATAATTCTTTTTATGCACCTTAAGTTGCCTAGAGGCATAAGCTGTTACCTTAACATTTTGCATCAAAATACATCCCAAACCAATTCGTCTTTCAGTCGAGCTGTTACACTCCTATCCTTTCAGTGCAAAAAAGAGGGGCGTGTCGTTGATCCGATTGAGAAAGAGCCCCTTTCTTTTCTTTGGCAGTCGAGCCACTTTTCAGTTCCTCTAATTGCTTCGGGTATTGTTTTATTCAATCTTTGTTCTCGTCTCGCAGAACTCCAGATGATGCCATAAAAAGAGTTGCTTGACCGAAAGGAGATTCACTCCAAGAATAATCCACATCACTTCTGCTTCTATTGGAGTTGAATTGCTTGTTTCAGTGTAATACTAGATTTAATTGCGTGAGCCATCAAAATATACAACAAACCCTTCCAACCGTTTCAATAGAGACAAGATAGGAGTGGAGAAAAGCTTATCTTTCAAAATTTGGAAACTCTTTTCACACTCATCGGTCCACACAAATTTAGCATTCTTTTGAGTTAACTAAGTCATAAGAGAAGCAATAGAAGAGAAACCATTCACAAACCTCCAGTAATAACTCGCTAAGCCCAAGAAGCTTCTAATATTCGATGGAGTCAAAGGTCTAGGCCAATTTCTAGTCACTTCCAACTTTTTAGGATCCACCTTAATACCATCCCCCAACACTACATGACCTAGAAAGACAACCTTTTGCAACCAAAACCACACTTCTCATACTTAGTATATAACTTCTCTTCCCTCAATTTTTGTAGCACTACCCTCAAATGACTCATATGCTCCTTCTCACTATGGGAATAGATCAAAATATCATCAATGAAAACCACCACAAATAAATCAAGGTAGAGTTTAAAGACCCTATTCTTAATATCCATGAAGATAGCCGGTGCATTGGTCAACCCAAAAGACATAACCACAAGCTCATAGTGTCCATACATAGTTCGAAAGGCTGTCTTGGGAATGTCACACTCCCTCACCTTCACTTGATGATACCCGAACCGAAGATTAATCTTAGAGAAGTGACTAGCCCCTTGAAGTTGGTCAAATAGATCATCAATCCTTGGTAAAAGGCACTTATTCTTAATGGTGACTCTATTAAGTTGCCGATAATCAATGCATATTCTAAGGGACCCATCCTTCTTCTTCACAAATAGCACTAGTGCACCCCAAGGTGATTGGGTAGGCCTAATAAAAACCTTCTCTAACGAATCCCTCAATTGCTCCTTCAACTCCTTTAACTCCACTGGGGCCTATGGTAAGGGCGAATAAAAATGGGTTGAGTATCGGGAAGGAGGACTATACCAAACTCTATTTTTCTTTCGAGAGGAGCATGGGGAAGATCATTAGGAAAAACATCAAGAAACTCATTAACCACCGGAACTGACTCTTTAGGATGGACCTTGGACTTAACATTCCTAACCCTCACAAGATGATAGAGACACTCCTTAGAAATCAACATATACGCTTTAATGCAAGAAATGAATCTACTCTTGGCCACTATATCATGACTCTCCCACTCAAGAACGGGTTCATTTGGGAATTGAAATTTGACCCTACGGGTTCTACAATTAATAGAAGCATAGTATGTATGCAACCAATCCATCTCAAGAATGACATCAAAATCTACCATATCTAACTCAACAAAATCACAAGGCAACGTTTTATGCAAAATGCAAATGATATAATTTGTATAGGCTCTTCTAGCAACAATAGATGCACCAATGGGAGTAGACACTTCATATGGCTCACACAACAATTCGGGTTCAACATAAAACTTTTCGGCAACATAAGAAGTAACAAAAGAAAGAGTGGCACCCGGGTCTATCAATGCATACACATCAAAATCAAAGACTTTTAACATACCGGTGACGACATCGAGCACCTCATCTACCCCTTGTCTCCCTTGGAGAGCATATAACCGATTGTGCCTTGGGGAACCACCTTGTTGGACACCTATCCCCCTAGGAACCGCATTAGCACCTTGTGGACGAACATCCTTACCCTTGTTCTGATTACGAGGGCAATCTCTCGCCTTATGCTCCACTTCCCCACAACTATAACAAGCATTAGTATCCCTCAAGCATGAGATACTATGACTCTTACCACATTTTGGATACATAGCATTAGGCACCACCACACCATCACCTTGGACCCATGGGTTGTCATTGGCAAACCTCCTATTAGAAGCATAAGAAGACCTTTGGCCTTGATGTAACCAACCATATTTGAGACTTTGGAATTTACCATCAAAACGGGCTCTTTTGGCCTTATCACTCCTCCTTTTTCTAAGCTTCTCTCTTTCCAATTATTCAGCATATGTCATTAGACAGGATAAATCCATATCACTTACCAACATAGTAGCATGACACTCCTCATTAACTAAATCGGATATGCCCATCACAAATTTGTTCATCCTAGACCTTGGCTCGGGCACCATTTATGGAGCATATTTAGAGAGTTGGTTAAACTTGAGGGCATACTCCCTCACACTCATAGACCCTTGCTTCAAATTCATGAACTCCATCATTTTGGCCTCCCTAAGCTCAAGAAGGAAAAATTTGTTAACGAAAGCCGCCTTAAACTCCTCCCAAAGAATCACATTGTTGTTCCCCTTTATCCTCTTTCCATTAGGTAAATCAAATTTGAGCCACCCCTTTGAGTTGGTAATCCACAAACTCTGTTTTCTCCTCCACTTTCACACCCATAATAGACAACACTTTGTACACCTCATCAATAAATTCTTGAAGGTCCTCATCCACTTTAGACCCATTGAACTCCGGTGGGTTCATCCTCATGAAACCCCTTACCCTAGATGCCAGAGTATGAGCATGAGGGGCTTGGGCCCCTTAGTTGATTTGATTGGTCATGGTTTGAGCTAGCATGACAATAGCATCCCGGTACTCTTCATGAGCCAATTGTTCTTTGTGTGTACGAGCTCTTCTTCCTCTTCAACATTCATTACGGGAAAGCTCTACCTTAACTCGTATAGTACAACATGCATTAAGAAGAAGGGAAACATTTCCTAAAACACCTCACAACCTATTACTCATAGTTGTGGTACACTTCACAACCATAAATAAGACTCTAATCGATGTGGTGTGTTAGATGTCGAGGACTATTAATAACCTAGTGCTCTGATACCACCTTTGTCACGGTTCGAACCTAAGGCCTAGACACGACACGGTGAATGGGGAACCCAAAGGGACCCCAAACAAGCCTCTTAGCATATCATTACACATGCTTGGACGGGGAAGCAATTAGACATCAACAAGAGAACATAAAATAAGGATAAAAAGGGGCAAAGGGGGTCTTTCATACCTTAAAACATACAAGAGTCAAGAGAGTCATAGCTCAAAACATCATTACATAACTTGTCCAACAACACCTCTAAACTTAGAATTGAGGGGGGCCAAGACAACTTTCTGGGTTCACCCTCATAGTCAAAAGCATACAATAAAAGAAAGAGAGTCTTTGCATAACATAAGATCTAAAGGTATCATCCTTGGAGTTGAGGACTCACCGAACTTGCTTCAAAGATAGTACTAGCCACGTCGAGGAGGAAGATGATCAAGTAGAGCTCCAGTTCCTACATGGTAACATCATGTAATACATTTGAATGTACTAAGTATGTAGAATGCAATGTAACAAGAGATTGGCAACATGAGCAAAATGCGTAAATATAGGCAATGGATGAGCATAGTAACAATATGGCATGGATGAATGTTGCTTGAAGTAAAACATGCTTTTATAGAACATATTACATGCGTAAGAAGAGAGCATTATATAGAGACCAAGGCCTAGCACCCCCTTGGCGAGGCGATCGAGGTACAAACCTCCCAACATGGTTGCATGAACCTACCACCCCTCGAGCGAAGCGATTGAGGTACAAACCCCCCAACATGGTTACACGGGCCTACTACCCCCCGAGCAAGGCAATTGAGGTACAAGACCCCCAACATAGTTGCATGGGCCTACTACCCCCCGTGCGAAGTAATTGAGGTACAAACCCCCCAACATGGTTGTTCGGGCCTGTTACCCCTGAATGAGGCGTGTTTAACTTGCAACATTATAGATACTATTCATGAAATCAACACATATATACATTTGTTTCATCATTATAAAGATTCTTAACTCATAAGCCATGCAATAAACCTTCAATAACTCAAAAACCCTTAATTGGATATTTTATCAAATACTTGGCTGGTGTGTAATGCTAATATAGAACCATGCAATCCAAGAGTGAAATCGTGTGAGACAAATCAATGTAAAATTACCCACCAACACTTGGAAATACCATCATGAAATATATATTGGAACCCTTCATCAAATCTCATAATAGATCTGAGATTCAAAGCCCAAAACATGCATAGTTGAATAACAATTCATAAAACCCCAACATAATTAATAGCCAAATTCATCATAAGAAATACCCATAGATAAATCAACTTGAAAACATGTAATTTTCATAAGAAGGAAGGTTGAGCACCATGGGTGAAGGACCCAATGGTTGAACCCACATACCTCAACTTTGGAGATTCCCTTGATGAAGATTGGTTGAGAGCTTGAAGCTTGAATTTAGAACACTTGAATTTTGGGTGAAATATTTGTCGAAGTATTAGAGAGAATTTTTGGGGAATGTCTTGAATGATATGGGGATGAAAAAATGACGAGGTATATGTGTTTTTAGGAATGGGAAGGCTAAGGCCCAAGACCTAAAGGCCTTGGACCGAAATAGTGAACTGGCAACAAAAATACATGTCTCCGCGCTTGGCCGCGTCGCGCCAAACATGCCGATTAACACTGGATAAGGAATTTTTAGGAAAATAAAATTTTGATACGATTGCTCTAAAATCGGGGTTATACTTATCTCCCACTCAATTTTTCCCCCTGATCACGAATATGAAGTCAATTTTTGATATCACGCACAAATTTTGAGATATATGAGAATTACAATTATAGGCATTTCAGAGGCACATTTTTAGGCACTTTTTGGTCCGTTTCAAAATTTTCATGGGAATCATCACTTTTTTTAAGATTTATTTCACCGTAATTCAAAATCAGTGTTTGGTTATATAATTTCCAAATCCATCTTGGAGTTGGATTCCATATTTGGAAAAGTGCTCCAAACCTATTTTCTAACTCCATTTTCATAAATCCAAATAAATAACTGGCCTTAGATCTCTCCTTTGTAAAGAGTATAACCAAGCATAATTCCGTCTTCAATTCCAAATGCATAAATTCCAAATAAATTGAAAATTATTTAGAACCTATGGCTAAATGCCTATTAATTATTCTTAAAAACTAATCCATGAATCCTAGTACTAGATTAAGATTTCAATCATAATGGTCCTGGGTTCGAGCCCTATACCAAGCAAATTAACCCTAGTATTTAAGTGGAGAAAGATAATGCAGTGGATCTAGGTTCTTATTGGATAATGGGGTGTGTTGAACATGTCAACGTTTCAAAAATTATGATTAAAATTAATTCTTTCAAGTGCCTATGAAAATATACTTGAGCTATGATGAGATGGAGATAGTGGAAGTAGTTTCTGATCAGGAGTTGCGGTATTGTCCCAGGCTAATGTTCTGCTAAACAATTAGGGAGAAACTAGAAATGAGAAATCATGTGTTGAAGCAGGCTAAAGAAAAAATAGAATGCTACGAGGGAAAGTCAGACAAGGACTTCGTTTCACAAGGTGACGAACAATGGAATGAGGCAGCCGATGCATTCAGATAGATATCTGCCAAAGGTGATTGTTAGACACCCAATTTTGACCTAACTTTTTAAAAATTCATACTTTTATATTGTCATTTTTAATAGTTTTAAATATTTTTTTTTGTTTTGTTAAGTCATTATTTTGTTTTAAATTACATTTTTTATATAGCGTTGGTTATATTTGTTCTTATTCATTTTAGTATTTTTAACACTTCTAATAATTTATTTTTGTGCTAATAAAAATTGTACGTTAGTATTTACTTGGTCCATAATTTTTGACCTTTATTTTTGAGTTCATTAAATTTTAGATGATTATATATAATTCTTTAAATTGATGAAAAATCCTAACCGTAATATATACCTTATCTTTCTCTTTACCAAAAAATGAAGCCGCCACTATGGCTGCCACCATTCAACATCCTCCACCACTAAAGAAACAGCCATCCACGCACCACTATTTTCAACCCCAAAACACCAAAACCAGGAACCATGTACTACCCTATTTTCTCCAGCAAACAAGAACAACTCCAACAACCCACAAACCCATCTTCCCCATTTCTCAATTTTTTTCAGCCAATCCCGAACACAATAGCTTCACCAGGGAGCTTAAAGCTCTCATAACTAGACCCATCTTCTCCACCATTTTTGACCAAATCAGCCACACAAAAACCACCACAACCTCAAATCTTCCATGTTTCCTCGTCTTCTCTCCTTCATCTCCAGCAAATGGAGGAACAAACTAGATCTCGCCAGCAAACAACCACTGAGTCGCACCCCAACTTATCTTGCTGCTTTCTAGCGAAATTTGGTAGTCCTTTATACCCTTTTCTTCTTATCTTAGTGGCACGATACACAAATTTGACCCTAAATTTGGACCAAATTATAAGTTGAAACTCAAACTTTCAACTTGCACAAATAGGCACTCCAACTTGCCAATTCCTGAACATTTAAACACAAGGTCCAAGCTGCCTAAACGAGTGAGATATAATCGAGATTACGTGTTTTTTTCATCCAATACTGTGATGCCACGTTCGTCCATGCAAGCAAAACCTATACACGTCACACCCCTAATTTACACGTATTACAATAAAAAAAATTAACAAAATGAAAATATAAAAGGGGAAAAACACGCTAAACCTTCATTTTGCCACTTTTCACTTAATAGAAAACCCTAATTTACACAGAAGTTCTTAATGATTCCGACTATTCCGACTACAAGTGACAAATCAGTGAAGATTCATTGTAGGAAATTATCAAATTTTGCATTTTTTGTTGCTGTTGTCCTTCGATTTAGTTAGGTATGTTTGATTTTTTTATTTTTTAAAGTTAAATATTTTGGTAGTCATTTTTGAAGTTTATTGTTGTAATCTCAGTTTTCTTTTGCAGATATGGGTCATCTTATAGCTATTTTCCACCACAGTAGTCGCTTCTACAAAGGTAGGTATGTTTCGAAGTCTAAAAAATATGTTTTCTCCATAGACAAGGATCACTTCTCTTTGATGGAATTGAAATTGTATGCAAAAGATATTGGGTATGATGAAGTTGAGGAATTTTTTTACTGAAGATCCTATTACCCATAGATTTGTTAAGTTAGAAAGTGACAAACAACTGTATAATTGTATTAAAGATTTATGGAGTGGGTCGACTTTCAATATATTCTTGAAGCACATGCAAGTGGGAGAGGTGGGGCCTACAAGTCAGTTGGGACCATTGTATGGTCCAAAAGTTAATATAGAGACAGAGGTAGTGTCTAGGGTTTCTTATTTAGATAATGATATCGATGAGTTAGGTGGAATTGAACAATCTTTAGAGGAAGAAACTAGTGATTCTAATGACTATGAAGAGGATGACTTAGATACTGTAGCAGATGAAGTTGATAGTGAAGTCAATGAAGAATTGAGAACTTTCAGGGAGAAACAAAGAGAACAAAAAAGAAGTGAGGCTAGAGAGGGAAGGAAAAAGTGTAAGGACAAATCCAAACAGGCAGAAGTTGAGCTTGGAGAGGCTGGGATAGATAAAGATTTTAAGGATGTTTTCACTAATAAGACAACCAAATATCAAGGTGAATTAGGAGGTAATAAACAGTTTATTGCCTCAGTAGATGAACCTAGTGAAAATAGTGATGAAGAACTCGATGTTTTAGCACAACAAGGTATGTATCTACCTTCAAGAAGAAAAAGTAACAAATTGAGGTATAATCCTTCTTCTACTGTATTTTTCTTTGAATTGGATATGATTTTTGGGAGTGCAATTTAGTTTAGAAGGGCTTTTGCTGATTATGCTGTGCAAAATCAAGTTTAATTACAGATTAAACCCAATGAACATCATAGAGTTAGGGTGAGACATCAAGGAAACTGTAAGTGGGAAATGTTTGCTAGTTTGGATAAAGATACAAGGTATTTTTATGTGAAAACATACTATCCTGCTCATCTACATTGGCATGGTAAGGAGGATTGGTAAGGAAGAATAAGGTCTATACATCCTAAAAGAGAATACAACTAAGCAGTCTTCTCAATGTGCATCACACAAGTTTGTTAAAATAGCTTCACATGCACTTGCATCTAGCACACTTTGGCGCAGAAGGCTAAGTGCACTGTTTGTCCTCTAGAAAAACATTCTAAACTTCCTTTTGCTATTAGTACTTCTAGTTCAAAGTCTGCTTTTGAGTTACTACACTGTGATATATGGGTTTCCTACAAAGTTCCTACTCGCATTAATAAAAAGTTCTTTGTTACTTTAGTAGATGATTGTACTAGGTTCACCTGCTT
The DNA here is from genome assembly GCA_025774065.1 of Solanum ossicruentum. Lineage (NCBI taxonomy): Eukaryota > Viridiplantae > Streptophyta > Magnoliopsida > Solanales > Solanaceae > Solanum > Solanum ossicruentum. The sequence continues at coordinate 9,146,306 of JAOTQR010000092.1, forward strand.
GTTTCTTATACAATCTAAGTCCGAGGTCATTGTGGTGTTGAGAAACTTCTTTGCAAGAGTGAAAAATTTCTTTTCTGCTTCTCTCAAGGTTCTAAGAACAAACAATAGTTGTGAATTTTTAAATATTAAGCTTTAGTCCCATATGTCCATTCTTGGGATTTTACATCAAACATCATGTGTGTATACTACGCAATAGAATGGGGTGGTAGAAAGGAAACACAGAACTATTCTTCAAGTTGCTAGAGCACTAAGGTTTTAAACTATTGTCCCACTTAGATTTTGGGTGAATGTGTCACTACTGCAGTCCATCTTATCAATGGAACTCCATTAAAAACTCTGCACTTTAGCTCCCCTTTTGAACTCCGGTATCTACATCCTCCTTCTCTAGACCATCTCAGCGTCTTTAGAAGCCTTTCTCTTGCTTCTAATACTAATACTTCAGATAAAGTTTCATCCAAGGCCATTCCTAGTGTCTTTATAGGTTACTCTCTCACTCAAAAGGGCTACATACTTTATGACCTTCATTCGAAGACCTTCTTTACAAATAGGAATGTAGTTTTCAAGATTCAGTATTCCATTTAATTCCTACATACAAAGTTCATTGGTACACCCTTGTTTCCTGTTATTGAGCTACTTCACTCAGACCTCCTTACTGATAACTCATCACATGAGACTACCACAGCTAATCCAGGTTAGGGGGAGATCACTTTTGATCATTCCTCAGATCCTCTCAATCTTAACTCTATACAATCTACTCAACAACCTCCAGAACAACCTCCTCAAGAACATCATATACAAACTATAAGGTCATCTAGAGTTAAACAACCTTATATCTAGTTGAATGATTTTTTCAAACCTCTTTCTTTTTCCTCTTGTCCCTATCCTATGTCCTCCTATGTTATCTACTCTCATTTTACCACATCATATCAGTATGCCTTATCTGCTTATTCTCCCACCTCAGAACCATCTTCCTTTCATCAGACATCTCAGGATCCAGCCTAGATCAATGAATGAAACTAGAGATTGCAGCCTTGGAAGAAAATAATAGTTGGTTCATTGTTGATCTTCTAGTTGGTAAGACACCTATTGGGTGTAAGTGGGCATGTTCTTCTAGAATAAGTGTATATGTCTATTCCTGAGGGGTTTACCAGACAAAGGGAGAGTAAGAAGGTCTACTAATTCCATAAATCATTGTATGGCCTGAAACATGCCCCTAAGCAATGGAATAGGAAGTTAAAAGATGCTCTTATTCAAATAGGATTCAATCAGAGTCACTATGACTACTCACTTTTCACTAAAACTATTGACAAAAGGCTAATGATCATCCTAGTGTATGTAGATGACTTATTAATCACTGGAATCAGCCAAGAGCTTATCATTCAAGTAAGGAAGGATCTGCAACTAAAGTTCAAAATGAAGGACCTTGGAGAACTACAATTCTTCTTGGGAATTGAAGTGGCCAGGTCACAGGAAGGGATAGTTATGAGTCAAAGGAAGTATTCCCTAGAACTAGTGTTAGAGGTTGGATTAAGTGGATCAAAACCAACAGCTTCTCTACTGCAAATGAACCAAAAATTGACCTCTATAGAATATGATAAATACATTCCCATAAGGAAGCAAGTGAGGATGAAGTCTTGAAGGACCCTACAACATATCAAAGATTGGTAGGAAGGTTGTTGTACCTCACTATGACTAGACTAGATATATCATTTATAATGCAAGTTCTTAAGCTAGTATATGCACTGTTCAAAGAAGTCACACATGGATGCTACTTTGAGGGTGGTAAGATACATCAACGGTTCACTTGGTCTAGGACTCTTTATGCCAACAGGAGGGACTAATAACTTACAAACCTATTATGACTCAGGCTGGGGTGCATGCCTAGAGATTAGAAGATTTGTCACTGGTTATATTGTGCAGTTTGGTGGTGCTTTAGTGTCACGCCCCGGGAGGGTACCCTTCGCGTGATTGGCACTCAGAGACTATTGCTAGCCCCGAGTGGATCACTTGGCCTCATCATTGCATCAACTCGATAGTGGAAGTAAGAGCTCAGAATGCAAAGACATCATATGCAAGTAGGAAAATAAAATGCATAATTTAGTTGTATCATGGTATATAAATGTAAATAAGTTTTGATACATTATTACTCAATACTCTTTACTCAAGGTCTATGTAACCTCTGCTCATCAATCAAGATGGTTCCATGGCAGGCTATAGACACCTAAAATCAAGAAAACAAAGTACTCAACAAAAGTACAAACATAAAAGTGGCTTCTGTGGAATGCATGGAGAGCTCATCAACTCAGAGATGTACTGATCTAGACTTCAACGGTGCGCATACTGAAGCCCTCTATCACCTGTATCTGCATCATAAAATGATGCAAACCCAAATAGACGTCAGTACATGGAATATACAGATATGTAAAATAGCTCAAGAAAAGTAAATCTCGACTCACTCACCTCGACTCAACAACTATGCTCAAAATAGTTTATGCAAATTTAGAGTTAATCATGATTTTAAAAATAGGCTTAGTAAAATAGGGTCATTTAAAACCTCATGCTCAATTAATGTTGCTTGAGAATTTCTCTTAACTGATATCCTCATCCCACCATCTTTAATTAGGTGATGCACAATAAATCAACATCATTGCCACACTCGCCCTTAGCTTGCCTTGGAAAAGGGTGATTAACTCTCTCATGAATCCTAAATAAATGTCTACTTATGGGACAAGAGTTGTTAGACTAGCTATATCGACTATCCTATGTTGGCAACGTAGTTCTGTGGGTAAAGTAGAAGTGTACTCGCTCTCTGCTTGGTGTTCGATATATCTTCCTAGACTAAATCATGCTTAACTTATCAATCAACTCGTCAGTCAACCCGTCAATTAACTCAAAACTCAACCACTTTGGGGTATCTCATCTCATCTCATCTTAGTCGTTCATCAACTCATGCAATCAATGCAAGTCATCAAGTTTATCTTAGACTCAAACAGTCATTTAGACTCACTCAATTTACTCATTATGTAATATTAATGAAAGCATGATATTCATATAATACATGTGACTCAATGCAACATGCTCTTCATACTCAATCATGCTCAAATTACTCAACTCTAAATGCTCAATTTACATCAATTCAAATATTCAATGCTATGAATAAAACTTCATAGAATCATATGATTTAGGGCTCATGCTATCAAGTATGAAGTACGTGTGTAAATCTCATATCAATACTCATGCAATATAGCAATTATTTCACGTAATAAAACAGAATCTCATCACTGAATACAAGGATTTAGTATTAAGGTAGTAGAATTTCTCAAATCTCAAATCTCTCCCAAATCTTGACTCCAAATGATGAAGGGGCATGTGAAGAAAAAATTTCACATTTTCATAAGCCTTACATACCTAGAGAAGAAGAAACAATCAAATCTCAAGCAATCCTTGCTCTTGAATTGAAAAACCTTAGCTCCTTCTCCTCTCCTCTTGCCCTCATGAAAACTAAAGTGTGAAGAATGGAGAATGAATGCCCCTAGGGTTTATTTTAGGACTTTATTCAAGTCCAAAACGTCTAGGATCTTAAGTAAAAAAGGTCAAAAAGGACATAAATACCCCTTAGTAAAAACTGATGGTAGGGTCTATGAAATTCCATTTACGACTCATAGACCCTTCTACGAGTCACAAGCTGCCGCTCGTAGATTGGAAGTCCAAAAGTTTGAGTAACTGGAAATTTGTATTATATCATACTTTACGAGTTATAAATCCTTCTCGTAACCTAAAGTGTCCTGTAACTCAAATCACTGGAATTTGCTGTGGGACCCCTCTCTATGATCGTAAAACTCTCTACGAGTCGTAAAGGCTCTCATAGACTACTTTTGTAGTTTTTCTCAGACTATTTCTTAGCATCTCCTACATAATCTCTCCAACTCAGGTAAAAGAGTTAGGGGATGTTACATCTAGTGTCTCGGAAGTTAAAGAAATAATACACCATATCCAAAAGCTCAACAGAAGCTGAATTCACAAGCATGGCTGCTTGCACTGCTGAAATTATGTGGTTAACAAGATTGTTCAAGGAGTTGGGCATGCAAGTACACCAACCAATTGATTTAATGTGTGATAGTAAAGCTGTAATTCAGATTGACGGAATCCCATCTTTCATGAAAGAACGAAGTACATTGACATTGATTGTCACTTTGTAAGAGAAAGGATCAATCAAGGGGTAATCAAGACCAATCATGTATCTACCAAAGAACAACTAGCAGGCATATTGATAAAAGGACTAGGATGAGTGGCTCATTAATATCTACTAAGCAAACTAGGAATGAGAGACATGTTCAAGCCATCAGCTTGAGGGGGAGTGTTGGGTGAAGAAGCAAGTTGACGTGGAAAGCTGATGTGGCCAAGTTAGTTAGGAACTAATCAAGTTAGTTAAGTAACTAATCAAGTAGTTAAGAAAATTGTTACAGGGTAGTTATTAACAATTGTACACTTGTGTATATAAGCACATGTATTGGTTCAAAATGAGATTGAATGAGAATGCTCAACTACCAGAACCTTCCTCTGATTCTCTCCTTCCTCTTCTCTCATTTTCCTCCACTAATGTCCAAATAGAGCTTCACTTAAGGAAGATAATAGATACCACCTGTGACTCTGATTTCATTTTTTACCATAACCTACCATATTCTTGTGTTTGAACTAACCACAGCTGGTAGCCTCTGTTAGAAGATTAAATAGAGAGAACCCACTATTTGGTATCGGGTTGAGCTCTTCACAAGGGCGAGAACCTGTGGTCCTTACGGAGCATCATGTGAATGAACAACCTTGATAGAGAAATGAGAATGTGGATGTGAACAATGCAAATAAATCTTCAAGTACTGGTGATAATATGAAGGAGAAGGACGAAAATGTAGATGCATCAGGTAAGAGGATACCCGATTTTTGGATTGCATGTCCTTATTATCTTTTTATGTATTAGTACTCTATGGATTATATCTATTGTACTTTTAAGTTGTCATACACCTCTTAAAATTTTGACACCTTAAATGCAATGAGTATAATCCACAAAGTACTCATACATAAAAAGACAATAAGGGCATGCATCTAGAAACTAGGTATCCTCTTACCTGTTTTCCTTTAGCTGGCAGGGCTGTGTAGAAGATTAAGCCCAGTCAGCCACTTTGGACAGTCTCTCTAATAGTGACCCGCTTGGCACACTTGTAGCATTCATCACTCCCCTCATGACATTTCCCCAAGTGCAACTTACTACACTTCCCACATGTTGGCTTACCGAATGAACCTTGAGCCACATTAGCTTGTGACTGAGATCCATGAGCTCTAACATTTTTGGACCTCTGATCATTTATGACTCTAAGTGCAGGTGCACTAGTAGATGATGGTACTGGAAATCGATTTCCATTCCCCTTCTTTCCAACCTTATGGCTGGATGTTTTTGCTTTCTTATTTCTGAACTTCTCCTTACCCTGCTGCCTCTCCTCATCAACTTGTTGAACAAAAGTCATCAATCTCCCAATATCCATGTCACTCACAAGCATTGCTCCCCTTCAATTCTCTTGGCCCTCTATTCAGCCGATCAACATACATCCCCATCCTCTCCCTCATATCAGCAACCATGTGTGGAGCATAACGAGATAGTTAAGTAAACTTCAACCCATACGCTTGCACAGTCATAGGGCCCTGTTTCAAGTTCAAGAACTCTCTTACCTTCGCCTCTCTTCATTTTCTTAGGAAAAAGCGCCCTAAGAAAGCTTCCTCAAAAATAGCCCAAGTCAGCACGAGGCATCCTCTCCTCTACCCTTCTTTCATTGATCGAACCACAGTCTACCCACACCCTCTAGTTGATTAGCAGCCAGTTCTACTCTGTTAGCATCAACCACATGCATCACCTAGAACACTTTTTGAAGTTCCTCCACATAGTTCCCAGGATCCTTAATGGATTCAGACACTATGAACTCAGGCAGATTCATCCTCAAGAATTACCGGACTCTATATGTGTCATGGGTATCCTGTCGGCCTGCTCCTTATCTCATAGCAAGTGCTGTGACAGCCTGGGCTTGAGTTTGAATAGCTTGGCTAGTTCAGCATTGGAGACCTCATCTTGTGGGGGCTGCACAATAGGGTCAACTAGTTTCACGGGCTCCTCAAATCCTTGAGGCTCAGGTGGGTTAACATGTTGTCTGGTAGGATGTCCTTTACCTCTAACGTCTTTTTTGGGAGTCATAATCACAATTCTATAATCTGCGAAGCACGAAATAGAAGAGAACTTTCATAGAGCATAACTCTATCACACGATTCAGACATGAAAGGAGTGAAACAATTCTTAATGTCCTATAGCCTCCATGTTATGGATATGAAGCTCTTCACACTAATAATGAGGACTTTACTATACAGGGCTTCATAGACTCCCTAGGACACTTGAACTCATGCTCTGGTACCAATTTTGTCATGCTCCAGGATGGTACCCAAGATGTGGCCGGTACCTAGAGACCATTGCTAGTCTCCAAGCGAATCACTTGGCCTCATCACAATCATTCAATCAATAAACTCTACTAATCAGCAGAGGACAAAAGAAAGTAAATAGGCATATCTATCTAATCTCAATAATATAATAAATAAAAGGAAAGTAGAATGAACTAGCTCAACAAGTCTCAACAATCAACATTCGACTCTAATCAATGAAGCCTCTATCATTATCAAGTGGTGCCAATGACAGACCCATAGCTACATTAATAAAAAAAAGCTAATCAAATCTAACTCTAAAGCAAGATGAAATAATATAATGAACCCTCCGAAGTAAAGGAGGCTCAGCGATGAACATTCTAGATCCTCAACGGTGCGCCTGTTGATGATTTCTAATCACTGTATCTATATCATAAGATGATGCAGCGCCAAGTGGCATCAGTACATGGAATGCACGGTATGTAAAATTGCTGAATGAAATAGAAATAGATAGAATAACATAGAGCAACATCAACTCAAAACAATATCCAATCAAAATTTCAAATATCTATCTAAAGCAAAAATAGTAGACAAGTGACTTATCAATCAATTAACCTCATCAATCAAATTAGACTCATCTAAAAGGGAACTTAACTCAACTCGTCTCACCTTATCTCATCTCATCTATCACGCTGCAGTGGGTACCCTTGGTGTGGCCGGCACTTGAAGAATCATTACTGATTCCCCAAGAGAACCACTTGGTCTCATCGTTACATCAACTCGAAAGATGAAGTATAACTTAGAAAGTACGACATTGTATACAAGGAAATAAATAAGTGCATAACTCTACTATATCATATCTCATAATGAAGATAAGTTTGGATACAAAAATACTCATTAAATACTCTACTCCAATGTCTATGGAACCTCTACTCAACTGTGTAGAATAGTTCCATGACAAGCCATGGGTACCTCAATCAAAAGTAAATAAAGTGTTCAACAATGATAAGAAGATAACTGGGATCCTGCAGAATGTAAGGAGGACTCACCAACTCTGGAAATGTAGTTAACTGGACCTCAATGATGCACAAGCTGAAGTCCTCTATTACCTGTATCTGCATCATAAAATGATACAGGTCCAAATAGATATCAGTACATGAAATACACCAGTATATAAAATGTCTTAAGCAAATAAAGCTCGACTCGCTCAATTTGACTCAACAAGTCATGCTCAACTCAATATGCAAGTTTTATAGAAAAATCATGCTTTTAAAATAGGCTCAGAAAAATAAACTCAGTTTGAAATCTCATGCTCAAGTTAATGTTGCTAGGGAGTTTCTCTTAACCGACAACCTCATCGCACCAGCTTTAATTAGGTGATGCACAATGAATCAACATTGTTGTCACGCCCGTGCTTAACTTGCCACAATAAAGGGCAATCAACTCTCTCATGGATCCAAAATAAGAGCCCACTTGTAGGACAAGAGTCGACATGCTAGCTGTAACGACTATCTAACACTGGCAATGTAGTTCTATGGGTTAAAGTAGAAGTGTACTTTCTCCCCACTTAATGCTCGATACTACTCCCAAGACTACGATATGCTCGGCTTCTCAATCAACTCATCCATCAACTCGTCAATCAACTCATCAATCAACTTAAAACTCAACCCCATTGGGGTATCTCTTCTTAGTCATTTATCAATTCATTCAATCCATGCAAGACATCAAGTTTAACTTAGACTCAAACAGTCATTTAGACACATTCAATTTACTCATCATGTAACGCAATCAAGATATTCATGTGTAGCAATATACATGACTCAATGTAACATGCTCTTCATACTCTATCATGCTCAATTTACATCAACTTAAATGTTTAATATTATGAATAGAATCTCATAAAAATCATGTGATTTAGGGTTCATGCTATCAAGTATGAAATACATGAACAAATCTTATAGTAAATAATCATGACATGTAGTAGATTACCTCATGTAATATAATAAGACCTCATGATAGATCAATGCAAGGATTGTAATATGAAGATAGTAAAGTTTCTCAAAATCTCAACTCTTTTCCTCAAAATCTTGACTCAAGAAGATGATGAAGGGGCGTGTGAAGGAAAAAATTTCACACTTTGGTAAGACTGACATACTTGAAAATGAGGGGAAATCAATCTCTAACTCAATCCTTGCTCTTGTGTGAAAAACCTAGTTTCTTCCTTCTTATCCTCTCTCTCTTAACAAAACCCAAGTGTCGGGAATCAAGAATAATGCTCTTAGGGTTTATTTTAGGACCTCATTTAAGTAATAAAATATCTAGGGTTTAATGGAATAGGTAGGGGAATGGACAAAAATAGCCCTCATTAGAACTGCTGGCAGGGTCTATGAAACCCCGTTTATGACTTGTAGGCCCTTCTATGATTCGTAACTGCCTTTCATGGGTGAAGGATCTGAAAATCCTGAATCTTTGGAAATTGATCTGAAACCTCCTATTACGATCATAAATCGATATACGGGTTGTAGATGTCATCTCATAGACTGAAAGTCGCAAAAATCTGAGTTGCTGGAATTCACGAAACCCCTCCCAACGAGTCATAATGTGCTCTATGAGTCGTAAATCAATCTCTTACTTTGAAGGTCCTTTAAACTTGAATCACTAGAATTCCATATAAAAGCCCCTCTATGAGTCGTAAAGCTAAATACGAGTCATAGAGGTTCTCGTAAACCCTCTGCTATAGTGTTTCCTCAGATTTTCTTAGCAATTCTCTACACAGGCTCATCCAAATCAAATAGAAGGAATATAAGGGGTGGGATCATTCGTCCTCGAATGAAGAGAATGATAGGGATTTTAGTCAAGGCACGAATTTCCTGATGGACTCTAACAATCGACTAGCTCTTAACTAACTCATGCAATCAACCAAGAAAATTTAGCAAGTAAATAATCAAGTACTCAACAAATCACATCGATCCTCACTCAGACTCTAGAACTCTATCATCTAATATATGGGGAATGAAAAAGGATATTAGGTATGGAAATTTAGGAATTTAGAGGGAAGTACTTACCATCAACTCTCTCATCGTCAGTAGGAAGGAATAAATGAGGATATTTTGCCTTCATGTCCTTCCCTGCCTCCCACATAGCTTCTTCAACAAGTTGGTTCCTCTGCAATACCTTGACAGATGTAATCTCTTTGTTCCTTAACTTGAGAACCTAACGATGAAGGATCTGGACAGGAATCTTCTTATAACTTATGCTATCACTAACTCTAGTACTCTCAACAAGCACAACCAATTGTGTATCTCCCAAACACTTTTTAAGCATGGAAATTTGGAAAACTGGGTGGATGGCCTCTAACTCTGATAATAGCTCTAACTCATATGCCACATCACCCTCTCTCTTCATAATCTGATAAGGGCCAATATACCTCTGACTCAATTTCCTTTCTTTTCAAATCTTATCACACCCTTCATGGGTAACACTTTCAAATACACCTAATCATTGACCTCAAATTCTAAGTCTCTTCTTCTAACATCTGTGTAGGATTTCTGTCGACTCTATGCCGTCCTCAATCATTCTCAAATGATTTTTCCCTTCTCCATAGTTTGATAAACCATGTTTGGTCCAATCAACTCTGCTTTACCTACCTTAAACCATTTAATTGGAGACCTACACCTCCTCGCATAGAGTGCCTTATATGGGGCCATCTGAATACTCAAATGAAAATTGTTGTTGTAGGAAAACTCTATCGATGGCAAGTGGTCATCCCAATTACCCTTAAAGTAGATTGTGCAGGTCCTCAACATATCTTCTAGTGTCCAAATAGAGCGCTCTGCCTGACCATCTATCTAAGGGTGAAAAGTAGTGCCAAGGAGCACCTTTGTACCCAAACCTTTCTGAATAGACCTCTAAAATTGGGCAGTAAATTGAGCTCCTTTGTCTGAGATGATGGATAAAGGGACTCCATGCAATCTAATAATCCCCCTTATCTATAACTGAACATAATCCTCTACAGTGGCAGTTGTCTTGACTGCCAGGAAGTGGGCTGACTTGGCCATCCTGTCAACTATCACCCAAGTTGAATTATACTGTCTGCGGGACCTTGACAAACCTGTGATGAAGTCCATGTTGATCATATACCATTTCTACTCTGGAATCTCGAAGTTCTGAGCTACTCCACACGACCTTTAGTGATCAACTTTAACTTGTTGGCAATTCAGGCACTTGGAAACAAACTCCGCAATGTTCCTCTTCATTCCCCTCTACTAGTAGACTTCTCTCAAGTCGTGGTATATCTTGGTAGATCCTAAGTGGATGGAATATTTGGAACTATGGGCCTTTTCTATGATCCTCTCCCGAACACCATCAACATCTGGAACATACAATCTTCCTTGATACCTTAATACTCCATCTCTCCCTTTGGCGAAAGCGATCACCTTCTGCTTATGCACATCCTCCTTCAACAGTATTAAGACCAGGTCTTAATCTTGTTTCTCTTTTAACTCCACCACTAGAGATGGTGATGATCCATTTTGCACATAAACTCCTCCTTCGCCTGACTTATCTAGTTGAACTCCCAATCGAGCCAGTCTATGAATCTCTTTGGCTAACTCTCTCTTCTTCTCTCCCACGTGGGCGGTGCTTCCCATGGACAAGTTGCTAAGAGCATCAGCAACCACATTAGCCTTACCTGGATGGTACATGATGCTCATATCATAGTCTTTGAGCAATTCAAGCCATCTTGTTTGCCTCAAGTTAAGCTCTTTCTGGGTGAAGACGTATTGCAGGTTCTTGTGGTCAGTGAATACATCAATATTTAGTCTATACAAATAATGGCACCATAACTTGAGAGCAAACACCACCGTTGCCAACTCCAAGTCTTGGGTGGGATAGTTCTTCTTATGCACTTAAGTTGTTTAGGAGCATAGGCAACAATCTTTCCCTTCTCCATTAACACACATCCCAATCCTACTCTCGAAGCATCGCAGTAGATTATAAACCCATCTGTTCCATCTGGAAAGGTGAACACTGATGCGGTAGTTAATCTCGCCTTCAACTATTGAAACTTTTCTCACACTTGTAAGATCATTGAAACGTGACCTTCTTCTGGGTCAATTCGGTCAACGGCATGGATGTAGAAGAAAATCCATCAACTTACCTCCGGTAATAGCCAGCCAATCCCAGAAAACTCCTTACCTCTGTCGGTGAGGTTGGTCTTGGCCAATTCTTCACTGCCTCAATCTTTTGAGTATCCACTCGAATTTCATCTCCAGAAATCACATGACATATGAAAGCCACATATTTTAGCCAAAACTCACACTTAGAAAACTTCGTATACAACTTATTGTCTCGGAGTGTCTGCAAAGAGATCCTAAGGTGATTGGCCTGATCCTCTTCATCTCTAGAATACACCAAAATATCATCAATGAACATGATCACAAACATGTTAAGATATTGTTTGAATACTTTGTTAATCAAATCAATAATGGTTGCAGGTGCATTGGTCAATCCAAAAGACAGTACCAAGAACTCAAAGTGACTATACCAGGTTCAGAAAGCTGTCTTTGGGATATCACATTCTCTAACTTCAATGAATAATAGCCTAATTCGAGGTCTATCTTAGAGAAAATAGTAGCACCCTGAAGTTGGTCAAATAAGTCATCAATACTCGGGAGGGGATACTTATTCTTGATGGTCACCTTATTCAACTGGCGGTAGTCAATACACATTCATAGAGAACCATCCTTCTTTCGCAAGAACAAGACTGGAGCACCCCTTGGAGAGACACTCAACGTTATAATTTCTTTCTATAACAACTCCTTCTACTGCTCCTTCGACTCTCGTAACTCTGCATGGGCCATTCTATATGGTAGAATAGAAATAGGTTGGGTCTTAGGAAGAACATAAATTCTGAAATCGATCTCCCTATCAGGAGGGACTCCGGGCAAATCCTTAGGAAACACATCAGGAAAATCGCTCACAATCAGGATAGACTCAAGAGAAGGGGGCTCAACATCATCTGACTTAACTCGCATGAGATGATAGATACATCTCTTAGAGATCAATTTTCAAGCTTTCAGGTAAGAAATAAACTTACCCTTTAGTGCAACAAAATTTCCCTTCCACTCAATAACAGGATCACCTTGAAATTGGAATTTGATAGCCCGAGTTCAGCAATCAACAGAGATATAGAAGACGTGAAGCCAATTCATACCAATGATCACATTGAAATCAACCATCTCTAACTCAATCAAATCAACAAGAGTATCCCTATCATAGATGGACAACACACAATCTCTATAGATCCACTCAGCTTGAATGAACTCACCAATAGGAATAGAAATAAAAAATGACTCAAGCAAACACTCAGTAAGAATTTCAAATCTACTTGCCACATATGGCATCATAAAAGAACAAGTTGCACCCGGATCAACTAAAGTATAACAAGGAAAGGTAAAGACTCGAAGCATACCCATTACAACATCTGGTGCAACCTCCTGATCTTGTCACTTTCCCATCGCATACAGATGGTTTGTCCCATTGCCTACCCCTGGTACAACACCTCTCTGATTACCCCTTACTGGTAGTGCTGTGGTAGAAGTCTGAGCCTTATTACCCCACACTGGACACTCCCTCTGAAAGTGACCCAGTTGGCCACACCTGTAGCAAGCATTCATCCATCTCTGCATTATCCCAAATACATCCTACCACACTCTTCATAAGGTGGCTTCCCTTTAGAGCCAAGAGTCGCGATTGCTTGAGACTGTGTACCTTGTGGTCTAAAGTTTGACTGACTTCGGGACCTTTGATCATCTCTGTAGCTCGAGACTGGTGCATTGTCTGAAGACAGTGCATAGCTGGAGGACCTTGTCTGGAAGTAGGACTTGTCTCCCTTACTCTGCTTTCTTTGATTGGGTGCAGGACCTGCTGATCTGGCCTTCTTACTCAAATGCTCCACTTTGTCTTTCTTTTTACCTTCCCCATTCTATTGGGCATAAACTATCATTCTAGAGATATCCATGCTTGGAATCAACAATACCATCTTGCACTCTCTGTTCACCTGCCTCCCTAAACCAGATACAAATTTCCTCATCTTCGGTCTCATATCCAGAATCATCTCTGGGGCGTACCAGGACAACTGGATGAATTTGAGGCATACTCTTTTACAGTCATCCTCTCTTGCTTAAGATTTACAAACTCTTCAATCTTTGCCTCTCTCAACTCCCGAGGAAAGAAGTGATCAAGGAAAACACTCTTGAACCTATCCCAAGTAACAGGCTCATCGTCATCAACTCGACTCTCTTCCCACTGGTTATACCAAACATTGGCCATATCCTTGATCTGGTAGGCAGCAAGCTTAACGTTTTTAGTCTCAGTCGCATGCATATTCTGCAATACTTTCCGCATCTCATCAATAAAGTTCTGAGGGTCCTCCTCAACCTTAGACCCAGTGTAGACAGGTGGGTTCATCCTCAGGTCTCTCAGTCTGGAAGCAACTATTGGCTTATAAGAGCTAGAACTAGGGGTTTGTAAATCCTAATTCCCGCTCTAGGCAGCTACTAACTGGATAAGCATAGCAATAGCTCATTTGAAGTCAGCCTCAGTAGTAGGAGAAGATGGAGCAGTAGGCATCATAGGAGCACTAGTAGTCTTGGGCGATCGACCTCGGCCCCTCGTTTCTATTTGAGGAGGCACCTTTGAAGTAAGGTTCTGAGCAATGCTAGCTGAAACATTCCTCTGGGTTACGATGCATCTAGGAGGCATGATCTGCAATCACGTAATGCATGTGTTAGAAAAGAATTTCATAAAGTTTTCAACTCTATCGCACGAACTCATATCACAAGAAAGGGTAACAGTTCCTAATGTCCTATAGCCTCCTGCTTATGAAGTGTGGTGCACAACACACTCTTAAACAAGACTCTACTAGACATGACTTCATAGACTTCTTAGGACTCTTGAACTCTATGCTCTAACACCAAGTTTTTCACGCCCTGGGCGGGTACCCTTGGCATGACCGGCACTTGAAGAACCATTACTGTTTCCCTAAGAGAACCACTTGGCCTCATCGTCAAACCAACTTGACAGTGGAATTATAACTCAGAAAGTAAGACATCGTATGTGAAGAGATAAATAAGTGCATAACTCTACTGTATCATATCTCATAATGAAGATAAGTTTAGATACAAAAATACTCATTAAATACTATACTCTAATGTCTATGAAGGCTCTATTAAACCATTTAGAATAGTGCCATGACAGGCCATGGGCACCTCAATCACAAGTAAATAAAATGTTCAACAATGATAAGAAGATAAACGAGCTCCTCCAAAATGTAAGGAGAGTCACCAACTCTGGAAATGTACTGAACTAGACCTCAATGATGCGCGGGCTGAAGTCTTCTATCACCTGTATCTACATCATAGAATGATGCAGGTGTAAATGGATGTTAGTACATGGAAAATACTAATATGTAAAATGGCTCAAGAAAATAAATCTCTACTCGCTCAACTTGACACCACAATTCATGCTCGACTCAATATTGCCTGGCAGTTTCTCTTAACCGACATCCTTATCCCATCACCTTTAATCAGGTGATGCACAATGAGTCAGCATCATTGCCATACCCGCCCTTAACTTGCCACAGAAAAGGGTGATCAACTCTCTCTTGGATCCAAAATAAGTGTCCATTTGGGGGATAAGATTCGCCAGGATAGCTATAATGACTATCCTATGCTGGCAATGTAGTTTTGAGGGTTAAAGTACAAGTGTACTCACTCCTCGCTCAGTGCTCGATACTCCTTCCAAGACTAAAACATGCTCAACTCCTTAATCAACTCATCCATCAACTCTTCAATCAACTCAAAACTCAATCCTAATGGGGTATCTCATCTCAACTCTTCTCAGTCATTCATCAATTCATTCAATCCACACAAGGCATGAAGTTTAACTCAGACTCAAACAATCATGTAGACTCATTCAATTTACTGATCATGTAATGCAAGCAAGATATTCATGTGTAGTAATATACATGAGTCAATGCAACATGCTTTTCATACTCCATCATTCTCAATTTACATCAACTCAAATATTCAGTATTATGATTAGAATCTCATAAAAATCATTTGATTTAGGGTTCATGCTACCAATTTTGAAATATATACACAAATCTCATAGTAAATAATTATGCCCTATAGTAGATTACCTCATGTAATATAACAAGACCTCATAATAGATGCAAGGATTTCAATATGAAGTTTCTCAAAATCTTAAATCTTTTCCTCAATATCTTGACTCAAGAAGATGATGAAGGGGCGTGTGAAGTAAGAAATTTCATACTTTGGTAAGCCTTACATAACTGAGAATGAGGGGAAATCAATCTTCAACTCAATCCTTGCTCTTTTGTGAAAACCCTAGTTTCTTCCTTCTTCTGATCTTGCTCTCAAGAAAACCCAAGTGTGGGGATTGAAAATAATTCCCTTAGGGTTTATTTTAGAACCTCATTCAAGTAATAAAACATCTAGGGTTTAATAGAATAAGTAGGGGAACAGACAAAAAATAGCCCTTATTAAAATTGTCGGTAGGGTCTACGAAACCTCATTTATGACTCGTAGGCCCTTCTATGAGTGTAACTGCCTCTTATGGATGAAGGTTCTGAAAACAATCTCTGGGAATTGATATGAATCTTCTGCTATGAGTCGTAAATCGAGATATAGGTCGTACATGCCATCTCGTAAACTAAAAGTCCCAAAAATTTGAGTTGTTGGAATTCACCACAAAATCCCTCCATATGAGTCATAACATGCTCTAGGAGTTGTAAACTCATCTCATGCTTTGAAGGTCCTTGAAACTTGAATCACTGAAATTCCATATGAAAGCCCCTCTATGAGTCGTAAAGCTAAATACGAGTCGTAGAGGCTCTCATAAATCCTCTGCTGCAACTTTTTCTTAGATTTTCTCAGGAATTCTCTGCACATGCTTATCCAAATCAGATAGAAGGAATATAAGAGGTGGTACATTATCTCAACTCAGAGTACTCAATATGGGAACTTTCTGGGTGTTTCTCCTATCCGACAACAATCACTTATGAGCAAGAGATTGTACAACAACCTGTCATTGTTGCCACAGCCAACCCATACATGCCAGGTAGAGAACGCATCAAAACCATAATGGATAAGTTCAAATGGAGACAATAATCTATAAGTCCTCTATTGATTTCAGAGACTTCTAATCAGAGGGAACATCAACATAATATGATGTGATGGTCTTAATCCTCACCTACGCTTGGCTACGTAGTTTGACAAGTGCAAGTTGGATTAACTCTTACTTTTTCGATGCTCGATACTCCTCCTCCCTTGTATCAATGCTCATAAATCAATCTATCCAATCAAACCATCTTAATCAGTTCATCTGAAATCAGTCTTGTAGAGGCTCTCATCATTCAATCGATTGTTAAACCCCGAAATTTCTTAAGATTAATTATTAGTTGGGATTAATTGTTGGGATTGAAGTATGTCTTAAATTTAA
>JAOTQR010000092.1:9163385-9183068 GCA_025774065.1 Solanum ossicruentum
GAAGTTATGGATTAAGGTGAAGTCTGAGTAGCCTCAAGTCCATAACTTCCCCTATTTTTTATCCCAAGATTTTCTTGTTGTATTTCTTTTTCTTCGTGGATGTTTAATTTTCTGTTGAACCGGCATATTTTAGGAAGTATAGATAATTTGTAAATACATAGTAATGTTATCTTATGGCATATATATATAGCTCTTAAATTTTCTTTAAACTTTTGATGAAAAATTGGGTACCCTTAAAATTTTTGAGATTGTGAGTATTGATGCATTCATATATTTCTGAGTATCTGGCAATGTTTGTTCTGATATTATGAAGGTAAGCTGAGACTGAAAGCAGGACCTGTAAGTCTTTACTTGATTGTAGATGCAATTGCAATGTGTATAGTGAGCTTATTTTGCTGCATTCATGCATTTTGTATGGACTAAGAACTTGCCCTTGTACTCTAAGATTGGTTCAGTGACTTAGTTGATTTGGAGGTGATCTTAGGCCCTTATTCTGATAGGAATCCCACTTTTGCCTAAATAACCTGCCAAATGAACTAGTGAATCCCCTGTTCCAAATGTTTGAGCTTCTCATGTACTCATTTTTTTTTCCTTAACACCTAGCTAACCTTACCTCGCTTGATGAAATACTAGGATATTGGCCCTGATCTATCCTTTAGCATGTGAACCTTGATTGAGGCTAAAAGCCTAAGTTGAGGGTGGCTGCATTAGTGGCCCTGGTGTGAGGCATAGATATTATGTGCTTCACTTTAGTCTAAAAGACTTCGTTGAGGGTCACCCTTATTGTGGTAAAGTAACAAAATAAGGTAGTTAATTGAGGTGAAAAGAAAGAAAATGAATAATTATGAGCGGAATGAAGAAAAAAAAAAGAAAACAATGCCTTAAGTTGAAAATAAATTAGCAAAAATGAGTTCCAAATGAAGGCACAACTGAAAAGTGAAAGAATAAGCCCAAGAAAAGTTCGAGAAGGGAGAAATAAAGGAGGAGTTGGTGAAAGGGTTGGAGTATGAAAGCAAAAAGTGTTGGTAAACATGGTTCAAGGATAGCTTTTAGTAACAATTTGCCCAAAATACCATACCAAAGACCCCTAAGCCCATGTTAATATCCAATAAGTCCTAAAGTGATCCCAACCCACTTTTGAACTAAACCTAAAAATGAGTACAGGGGACAGCTTATGGTGTTAGTCATTTTGCATGAATTTCAATTGTGAGAGTGAGAATGCTTCCTCAGTCCCTAATTTATGAATGTGCTTGAGTGAGTATGAGGGACTTCTTTCTAATGAGGGCCTTTGCACTACTTGATTAGCATATGAATATGCCAATGAATGTGGAAGTCTAATGCTCCTTAGCTTATCAAAGATGGATTGTCAGGTACCTCATGATGTTCTTGTTTGCTCAACAACTTTGCAACTCTGTTTTGAAAGTAGTAGTTGGGTACCTGAATCAAATTAGATGTTGTATATGCCATTGACATAGCTGCTTTATATTTCTCTTTGTCTGCGTAGATTGAGTCGTCACTTGAGGACAAGCAACAATTCTAAGTTAAGGGTATTGATGTGTTGTCAAATTATAGCATATTTGATGTCTAAAACAAAGGATTTTGTGAGTTCTTGAAGTGACATTTTAGTATTTTGATGTGTTTTTGTGTTAATCTTGCAGAAAAGTTAGGTTGGCATAATTTTGAAGAAAAGTTGCAGATTTTGCTAAAGCATGGGCCATACAAGCTCTTCTACGAGTCATAGCTCATGCTACGAGTCGCAGGGTGGTGTCGTAGCAAGAATCAGAGATGAAAATTAGAAATCTGCCAAGTAAAGGTCACCCCTACGAGCCCAAGCCTACGAGTCATAAAACACACTACAACTCATATAGATGGACTCGTAGTGAGAATTAGAGAGCCAAAATGTTGGACTAAAACCTGAAGACTAAGACCACGTGATCAACATACAAGTCATCGCCCAAGCAACGACTCGTACCTATGGGTCGTAACAGTTCATCCAAAATGCTAAGATCCTGATACGAGACCCCGACTATGATTGGCAGGTTCTCCTACGAGTCGTAACTGCGAACCTTATCAGATGTCAGTTGTCTTTTCTGCATAAATTTTAGGGTTGTTTTGAACACACTATAAATAGTTTACGTGGGGTTATTTTTAGAGAGTTCTACTAGAGACACTACTCTAAGATAATTTTGAAGCTTTCTTAGCTTTTAGAGTAGTTTATTTTGTTCTTTCTTTAAAGACTCATTTTGGGAAATTGCAAATCTTGCTTTGTACATATTGTTGATCAACCAAGCTTGTGGATTTGCAACTTGTGGTGCCTGTGTCCTTCATTGTTATTGGTGAACTCTCAACTATGTCTCTTTTTTGCATTTTTATGTGTTTTATCTTAGCCATGAGTAGCTAAGTACCCACAACTTGGGATTGTGGGAACCATGTGTAGTTGACTTGAGATGACCGAGATTTTGTGCATATTTATGATTAGGGTTCTGCATGTATTGTTTATTTCCCTTCATGATAAATGTTGTTTGGTAGTGGCCAACACCAAACCCTACCTACTATCACGATCTCGACCAAAGTAGTAATGAATAGGAAAAAGGAAGTAGATGAAAGGATTTTTTGATGTTTTCCCGTCTAATCAACCAAACCTGACCAACGGGAGGTTGACTGGGACAATAGGTAATGGATAGTTGACACACCATGGTAGCCGACCAAGCACCATGGTGAAATTCGACCTTCAACTTCACAAGAGGTATGGAAGAACCTAAGTTATCATCCTGCATGCAATTCACTAATCGTAGTTATGTTATCAAGGGTAACTGAGTCAACGAACCATGGGGAACACAATTCCTAAGTTGTTCCCATAATTGAGCATTTTCCCGTAATCTAGTTAGCATTTATTTTAAGTTGTTCTTTGAATTATAACAGACCCCCCCCCCTCTATAGATTGTAGTTATAGTTGCTAGGAATGATTAGTAGTGAAATCTTATAGTCAAGCTCTGTATAAATTGTGGATTCGACCCTAACCTCGGTTAGGTTAATTACTGATAGCGACCACTTTCTTATTGGAGCATGACCATCATCATCGCTCCCATTGATGTGTGTACTACATGTGGGAAGATTCATAAGGGCCCATGTTTTAAGGGTTCAAATGCAGGTTTTGAATGTGGGGAGCTTGGTCATAAGAAGTTAGATTGTCCTAGAAATCGCGGAAAGGTTCGGCGTGTAAATACGGCTCCATTGGGTAGAGGTGGTCCTCAAGGTGGTGCCCCAAGGCATAATTGATTCTATTCTCTACATAGGAGGCAAGGAGTTGGTTAGTTCCCCGATGTTGTTACTGGTATATTGAAAATCTTTGATCTTGATATATATGCTTTGATTGATCTGGGTGCCACCCTTTCCTTTGTTACCCCCTTTTGTTGCTAAAAAGTTCCACGTTGAGTCGGAGTTATTGCATGAATCATATGAGGTGTCTACTCCTATTTGGTGCATCTATTGTTGCTAGGAAGGTGTATAGAAATTGTCCGATATGCATCTTGCATAAGTCTTACCTTGTGATCTTGTTGAATTAGATATGGTTGATTTTAATGTTATTCTTGGGATAGATTGGTTGCATGCATACTATGCTTCTATTGATTGTAGGGCATGTAGGGTCAAGTTTCAATTTACAAATGAACTTGTCCTTGAGTGGTAAAGTCATGACGTAATAGTGAGTGGTAGAATCATCTTATGCATTAAAGCCCATAGGTTGATTTCCAAGGGTGTATTATCATCTTATGAGAGTCAAAGATGTGGAGTCCAAAGTCCCTTCCATTGAGTTGGTTCCAGTTGTAAATGAATTTCTTGATGTCTTCTCAAATGACCTTCCCGGTGTCCCTCCCTAAAGGGAGATAAATTTTGGCATAGACCTCCTTCCCGCCACCCAATCTATCTCCATTCTCCCTTACCATATGGCCCGAAGGAGTTGAAGGAGCTGAAGGAGCTAGCCCGAAGGAGTTAAAGGAGCAATTGAAAGATTTATTGGATAAGGGATTTATTAGACCTAGCCAATCACCTTGGGGTGCACCGGTGTTTTTTGTAAAGAAGAAAGATGGGTCTGTTAGAATATGCATTGACTATCGACAACTCAATAGGGTCACTATAAAGAATAGATATCCTTTTCCAAGGATTAATGATTTGTTTGACCAATTGCAAGGGGCTAGCTTTTTCTCTAAGATTGATCTTCGGTCCGGGTACCATCAAGTAAGGGTGAGGGAGTCTGATATTCCAAAGATGGCCTTTCGTACTAGGTATGGACATTATGAATTTGTAGTGATGTCCTTTGGATTAATTAATGCATCGGCCATCTTCATGGACCTAATAAATAGGGTCTTCAAACCCTATCTTGATTCCTTTGTTATGGTCTTCATTGATCATAATTGATTTATTCATATAGTAGGGAAAAGCATATGGGCCATTTGAGAGTCGTGTTGCAAAGGTTGAGAGAGGAGAGATTGTATTCTTAATATGACAAGTGTGAATTTTGGTTGAAAGATGTTGCATTCTTGGGTCATGTAGTGTCCGGGGATGGTATAAAAGTGAATCGTAAGAAAACCAATGTGATTAGAAATTGGACCATTGACCCCGTTGGATATTAGGAGTTTCTTGGGCATTTCGGGTTACTATAGAAGGTTTGTGAATAGGTTATCCTCCATTGCATCTCCTATGACAAAATTGACTTAAAAGAAGGTTAAGTTTATGTGGACCGATGAATGTGAGAAACGTTTCCAAACATTAAAAGATAGACTTGTGTCTGCTCCTATATTATCACTACGGGATAAGCTTGAGGGTTTTGTTGTGTATTGTGATGCATCTAGAGTTGGTTTTTGTACTAATGCAAAATGGTAAGTTCATAGCCTATGCTTCTAGGAAACTCAAAGTGCATGAAAAAAACTACCCTGCCCATGATCTTGAATTGGCCGCTATAGTGTTTGCATTAAAGATTTGGCATCATTATTTATATAAGGTGCATGTGGATGTCTTCACCGATCATAAGAGCCTTCAATATATCTTCATTCAAAAATATCTCAACTTAAAACAAAGAAGGTGGCTAGAACTCCTTAAGGACTATGACATGAGTGTAGATTACCATCCAGGTAAGGCAAATGTTGTGGCGGATGCTTTGAGTAAGGTCTCTATGGGTGGCCTACCTTATATGGATGGTGCTGATAAGGAGATGGCTAGGGAGGTGCATAAATTGTCTAGACTTGGGTTCAAATTAGAAGATTTGGGTGATGGTATTGTTGTTGTTGATAGTTCTAAATCTTCTTTGATTGACGAGGTGATAGAAAAACAAGATCTAGACTGCTTCTTGCTTGAGTTGAAAGCCTTGGTGAAAGAAGGCAAGATAGAGGTTTTCTCGCAAGGGGGAGATGGGGCCCTTAGATACAAAGGTAGGTTATGTGTACCATGTGTTGATGGTTTGAGGGAGAGAATTCTTGATGAAGCCCATAATTCCTCCTATTCTATTCACCCCGGTTCCTCCAAAATGTATAGAGACTTGAGGGATGTGTATTAGTGGGGAGGCATGAAAAGAGATATTTCTAAATTTGTTTCCAGTTGCCATAGTCGCCAACAAGTCAAAGCCAAGCATCAAAGGCCGGGTGGCCTAACCCAAGACATAGAGCTTCCTACTTGGAAGTTGGAGGTAATTAATATGGATGTCGCAGTTGGGTTGCTCAAGACTAGAAAAGGTTTTGATTCCATATGGATTGTGGTTGATAGGATGATGAAATCGGCTCGCTTTCTACCGATCAATACTTCATATGGGGTTGAAGAATATGCAAGGTTGTACATCCATGAGTTGGTGAGGTTGCATTGGGTTCTCATATCCATTATATCATATCATGGTGCACAATTTACTTCACACTTTTGGAGATATTTTCAAAGGGGTCTTGGAACCAAACTTCACCTTAGTATGGCCTTCCACCATCAAATGGATGGCCAAGCCGAGAGGACAATTCAAACACTTGAGGATATGCTTATGGATTGTTTCTTTGAGCTTAAAGGTAGTTGGGATGACCATCTTCCGTTGATTGAGTTCAACTACAACAATAGTTATCACTCTTACATCAATATGGCACCTTTTGAAGCTCTTTATGGGAGACATTGTAGATCATCACTAGGTTGGTTTGAGGTTAGAGAGGTGGAATTATGTGGGATGAATCTAGTTATGGATGCTCTTGACAAGGTTAATATGATTAGTGGAAGGTTGAGGACAACCCAAAGTCATCAAATCCTAGGCCGATATAAGGAGAAGAGACCTAGAATTCCAAGTGGGGGACTGGGTTTATTTGAAAGTTTCTCCAATGAATGGTGCGGTCCATATTGGTAAGAAGGGGAAGTTGAGTCCAAGGTATGTTGGTCCTTACAAGGTGATAAAGAGGTTTGTCAAGGCAGCTTATGAGTTGAAGTTGCGGAGCGAAATGAATTTGGTTCATCCGGTATTACATGTTTCTAAGTTGAGAAAGTGTGTTGGTGATCCTATTGCCATTATGCCTCTTTATGTTGTGGGTCTTGTTGAGGATAACTTGACTTATGAGGAGGTTCCGATTCAGATCTTGGATAGGCAAGTAAAGAGATTCAGGAACAAAGAGGTGGCATCCATTAAGGTCCTTTGGAGGAACCAACAAGTCGAAAGTGCTACTTGGGAGGCCAAAGCGAACATGCAAAAGTGGTACCCTTATCTCTTCTACTCCACTCAAGCCTAAGGTACTAATTTTAAGTCTGCTATGTGCTATCAAGTCTTATATTTCAGCCCCTATGTCATTCATGTGCATTCATGTTTAAGTTGGCAATTTATGATGATTTCACACTTATAATGGGATTTTGAAAATGATGTTTTAAATGTAATGTTGCATTCATGTTGGGGCTGATTTATTCATGATTATTCTTGTCTTCTACACCTCTTCTACATTAGGTAATGAATGTTCCTAAGGGGGAGATAATAAAACGACCCCAAAAAGTTCCCGAAAACGTTCCTCGAAAGTGCTCAGAATCTTGTTTTCCATATATCTAAAAATCCATTTGGAATTTTGAAAATTCAACTTCATATTCATGTTCAGGGGGTCCAAATTAGGGCGATAAGGGTCTAACCTCGAATTTAAATCAAAGGATATTATTATGAAATTTTACTTGGTGCGATTTCCAAAGAGCCACCGCGTCCTCTCCGCGACACGGAGACGGGTTATTTATGTACTGTCTTTTTCTGGTTCGCCCAGATTTTTCTAAGTGTTGGACCCAACTTTTCCCAAACATATATTTACCTATACTTAGCTTTATTTCACCCTCATATCACCCAAAACATTCCCCAATATTTCCCCAAGCACTTAGACTCATTTCTAACTCTAAATTCAAGTCCCAAGTTCAAGACCAATCTCAAGGATTTCTTCAAAGATCTCACCCAAGCTTCAAATCTCCATTAGCATCTTCTTCAAGAACTTCACAAAAGCTATGGTGTGTGGTGCTGAATCATTGGGTCCTTTCACCCATGGTGCCTGAACCCTCATTTTGGTTAATATTGCAAGATTTAAAGTTGATTTTACATGTGGGGCTTGTATATTGAGAAATTTACTGCAGAATGATTTTAGTTCATGAAAGTATGGTTGTTTTAGCATGTTTTGAGCTTCAAATCTTGGATCTAATGTTGGATTTGATGAGGGGTTTTGATATGAATGTCTTGGGGGTGTTGCAAGGTGTTGATTAAAGGTGTTACCACTGATTTTCCTGCATGATTTCATCTCTAAATTGCATGCTCTTTTACCCCTATTACACACCCCCAAGGTGTTTAATAAAATGTCTGGTTATGGTTTCATAAGGAATTGAATGTCTAAAGCATGAGATATGATATAAATAATGTTATGATGATGAAATAAGCTTATGTACATGATCATTCCTATATGAGGTATTGCATTAGAGCTTATGATGATTCCTATATAAAGTGTTACATAGACCATGCCCGATCCGGAGGGACAAGAGCCTAGGTAACCTAGAATGAGGGTTAATACTCATCTACACTAGGGTGACGGGGTGGCATCATCATCAACCTAGAATAAGGTTTAATACTCATCTCCACCAAGGTGATAGGGTGGCAACATCACCGACCTAGAATGAGGGTTAATACTCTTCTCCACCTAGGAGATGGGGTGGCAACATCACCAACCTACAATGGGTTCGTACCTTGTAAAGCTAGCTTGGTGTCATCTTCATATATGATATTCTATATGAGCATGGATTACCTAAGCATGTTTTACTTATGCATTGACCATGCATGACATATTGCTATATCATGCCTATTGCTTATTGTTATACATGTTGATTATGAAACTTGTCTCTTGTTACATTGCATCCCACATACTTAGTACATTCAAATGTACTAACGCATACTCTTGCCTACATAATATCACCATGTAGGAACCAATGCACAAGTTAATCATCCTCCTCCACATTGCTAGACAGTGTTATTCCAAGCTTATTAGTGAGTCCTCCATTATGGGGACTTTGGTTTATGTTTTCCTCTTATCTATGTATTGAGAAACTATCTTATGCTCTATTTGAATTTGAGGATGAGCCCGGTTGCTTTGTCTTGGCCCCCAACCTATCTATGTATTTAGAGGTGTTTGTGTGGACGTGTTGTGTATTTAGGTATGAGCTTTGACTCTTGCCTCTTGATTATGGCGTTTATGCAAGATTTCCCTTAGTCCCATTGTCCCTATTCTCAACCTATATATTTTTCTATGCTTTCGTGACCAAGGATGTATAATGACAAGTTAAGAGGCTTGTTTGGGGTACCTTTAGGTTTACCACTCGCCGTGTCACGTTTAGGCCCTAGGTTTGAGTCGTGATATTAACTGAAGGGGAAGGTAGTTGTTGCACAAGCAGAGGGACCTGGTTTTGATGAGTGGGAAAAGTTAAAGGCCAAGAATGAAGACCTGTCAATTGAAGTGGCCAGGCTTAAAGACTAGCTACTTAACCAATACTTAGAGTTCAATGCTAGGCTTACCCTTGTAGTCTAGTTTTTTATACCCCCCCCCCCTTCCGAGGTTCTAGTTTGTCCTTCTTGTTATGATGTTGGTTCTCTTTTGCTTGGTCTTGTGTAATGATTGATGGTGCTTTTTACTTTAATTGGAATGCTCTTTTCATGATTTTCTTCTTTTGGCTATAATTGATTCTGTCAATTTACGATTGTGTTATATTTTTACCTTGTTCTTACCATGGTTTTGTATTTCATTACTTTTTGTTTTACTATTTTTTTTTCTTATGATGCCAAAAAGGGAAAAATTGATATGCTTTCAAAACCAAACAATCACAATGACTTGTTGATGATAGAAGGAATTTATATAGAGACCTAATACATGATTGAACTTGAAGATGTGATGTTATTGGTAAGGGAAACTTGTGACATTGTGCTAAATGTGTTGAAAATAACTGCTAGACAAAGTGTTTGTCATCATCAAAGAGGTGGAAATGATGTTATAGTGCTTGGATGATTTAAAAAAAAATGGGAACAAGGAATAGGTGAGGTACATGTTTTTATATGTGCTAAGATCCTATAAGTGACACCTGAATATAGTACAATATGCACCTACAAGTTCTCTATTTGTTGGTGCGCATCATCTTTCTATGCAGAAATTGTCTAGCCAATGAAATTGCTCAAAATAAGGATATGTTTGGTATATATACCCAACCTTTTTTAAAGAGAAATTGACAGTAAAAAAAGAGAGTTTATGCACACATTGAGTGAATATTCTTGATGACGCTGTCGAGTAGTACACAT
Source organism: Solanum ossicruentum (assembly GCA_025774065.1). NCBI lineage: Eukaryota > Viridiplantae > Streptophyta > Magnoliopsida > Solanales > Solanaceae > Solanum > Solanum ossicruentum. Next base: position 9,173,194 of record JAOTQR010000092.1, read on the forward strand.
AGAGGAAAAATTAGAGTTGTATCTTTACTTTTTGTATTTCATTGTGTTGAAATGGTGCTTGCATCTTGTGAACCTATTCCTCAACTATAAAAGGATCTGATATTTAAAGAAATCTTTTATTCTTCATTGCTAGAGTTGGCTCTAGAGGACGTTGAAGTCTAAGTCGGCTAGAGTTAGTCGATTTAGTGGGTAGTAGAGTAGCTACTCTATTGGCTTGAACCTGTGGAAGAGTTACGATAGTGCCGAGGAAAGGATCTAGAGTTAGGTTCTGTAGCTTTAAGAGGTTGTAATCCCAAGCTTTATTCCCTTGAATTTTACTCAAGTTTGGTTGAAATCTTGTGAGTATAGGTCATGGTTTTACTTCCTTGAGCAAGGAGGTTTTCATGTAAAAAAACTTGTCTTGTTTTACTTTGTTTCCCTTATTTACTATTTTAGTTGTTTTTGTTCACTTTTGTACTAACTAGGAACCTTGTTCCTACACTCAGTGGAATCCTATATTTCCATTATATGTCATGAATTACCCACATACATAATACATTAAAAGTACTAATGCATATTTTTTCCTACATTATTTTATAATGTCGGTGATGACATCACCATATACCTCACTCTATTCACAGATGGCTTGGAGTTGCTTGACGGTTTATTGATTGGTGAGTCCTTATGATCCAAGGGAAAATATTCCATGGCTTCTTATTATTGCTAGTTTTTTTCTATGTTGAGACTATTTTTTTTTCTTCACTTGAGGGTGAGCAAGGAACGTATCTTAAGCCTCTGCCTATGTTGACTAGTAAAGGCATGTTAGATGTATTGAGTTTATGTTGTCTTTTATTTTATGCTAAAGATACTCCCTTGCTTTGAGATTCTCAAATTTGAGTTTACCTTTTTCTTTATTTTAGGTTATTGATTGATGCGTGAATGCCTTATGTATGCTCAATGATATGTTAAGATGGCTTGACTAGGGTCCTTCGTGTTCTAATTGTCGTTTCATGCCTAGGGACTAGATTGGGGTTATGACACATCATTAGAATCCTACCACTTTGAAGAGCGTCATAGGGTCTTAATTCACTCCTTTCATAAGTTTGCTTGAGAGACTTGTCATTTCACAATCATAACAAGTGGTGAAAACTAGGACAAAAGCATGAATTCACATGTAACTAACTTAATATCATGTAATTGGAATGAAATCATGCATAATCCTGTAAAATTGGATCAATTTAGTCATAATTGAAAGAACCAATATGAAATTCATGAACTCTAAATGGCATATAGGAGAAATTGAAAGAAAATAATTGAAATTACGTAATTAATAACAATTCATCCATAATTAGATCAATAATCATAATATAAAATAATTTTCATGCAATTGAATAAGGAATCATGAAACCCATAAATTTTATACTTGAATTTGTAGAAAAAGTTGAGAATCCTTTGCACTCCACGGATGAAAGAGATCCATGAACGAATACCTACATATCTTGAGCGAATTGCTAGAAGAAAACTTGGGAGTTAATGGTGGAACTTGAAAACCCTAGATTGAACTTCAATGGGGTCTTGTAAAGAGAGAAAGTTGAGAGGAATTGATTTGAGAAACAGGTGTAGTTCATGAACAAAAAGGTTATAGATGTATTTATAGGATCAAAATGACATAGTGCATGGGTTAGGAAAGATAGGAAAAGTCCAAAAAGTCCAAAATTCCCTTCATCAAATTTTGTCGGACAAGGACTATGACCCGGTTATACAGGTTGTAGATACATTCATCATTCGTACAAACGGTCCGTAGAACCTACGCCCAAAAATGCTTTATCTAAATCTCGACTATGAACGACTTCTACGGATCCGTCTTGTCTTTTACAAAATGTAGAAATACTTTGTAGATGAAGTACTGCAGCCCCTCAAACTAGCCCAAACATGACCTTAAACCAATGGCCTGAGAAAATAAAAATGACCCGTACAATCAATATTGTAAAACTGTCTAAAACATTCAAAATTTGCCTATATATTGGGGTATTCTACGAACCTCAACTACAACACATAGAATAATGTACGATCATCCTGTTGGATCCTACAAAAAGTACTATGTCTCTAAATGTTTTCCAACATCTAGGTCCCTTGTACGATATCCTTTCATAGACTGTATTTCCTTATGCGTTCTATAGTCCTTGATCATAGATGATACCGTTTTCTAGAAAAAATTTTGAAGTCTGAGGCGCCTTTTATAACATTCATCTGTGGTTCGTACACACATCTACGGTCCGTAAATTGGGCTTGTAATCACTGCACCATACATTATTTCTACAACTTTTCTTCCTTATTTCCAATGTTCGATTTCCGAGATATCACACATGGCTCCTAAATGATAAAAGAAAGAAGAACTCATTTTCTTTCTTTTTTGATTATCTTCCTTGCATATGTATAAAACTACATCTAAAAGATACTACTTATTCTTAACATTTTGAGGTATCTTTGATTGGCAATGTCTATTGTTTTTCAGTCTGTTTAATCTTGATTTTGTAGGATTAAATTAGAAAGACTAAGAAACAAAATTATTTAATTTAGGTAATGCTTGTTCGCCACTAAATAATAATCTCTAGAGGATTTTTTTTTTATCGGCAATAATCAAGGACCCCCTAAGGTGAATTTATTTATTTAGCAAAAACAAAAATTGAATGGAAAATTAAAGCTCTAGAGTCGGTTATAGAAAGTCATGTGTAGAAACTGACTTCTCGGAATGTACAGAGGTTGAATAGTCTCTACTGAACCATAAGACAGAGAAACAAAGGGTAGGGAAAATGGAGAGGATCCATTGCATCAACAAGGCTTGAAATCTCTATTTAAATAATACTGATCGTTTTAATTTGTTTATAACTTTATTTTAGTTTGATATGAAATTTTGAAAATTAAAATTTTCTTATGAATCTTATAATTTTAAATTAATGATATATCAAATGTATTAAAACAGTTTTTTAATATTATGATTTTAAATATGTAAGCGAAAATTGCAATTAAATAATTATGAAAACAATAATTTTTAAATAAACTAAATAAAAATGAAATAAATAAATTTGAAATGGTAACTTACTACCTACCATACTATGTATAGAGAAACATATATGAAAGATTCAATAAAGACCTCCTTGTCCACTTGCAAACCGACTTACTACCTACCATACTATGTATAGGGAAACATATATATGAAAGATTCAATAAAGACCTCCTTGCCCACTTGCAAGCCAACTTGCCATCTTCCTTGCTTGTCCAATTTTATAACACTAAGAAAAAGGTAGTGGCGGAAAATCCCAAAGAAATTTAGGAAAAAGAAAACTGCAACTTGCCTTTTGTTTGAACACCAAATTGGTTATAGTAGATATCAAGTTGTTTGATTCTTCGATCACGACGACCAATATTGGAATTATTTAACTCCGACTAGTACTATTAGAGTAATTTCATCTCTCTTTTTATCTTTGTTTCTATTTCTCTAATCAACAAATGCACTAGTTCGACTTTTCTTGAACATGCCCTAATACGGAAATTAAATTCCCAACGACACCATTTGCTATTATAAAAAGAATACTAGAGCATCACCAGCAGGTTCATTGTTCAAAAGCCACCAACTTTGTTTATCCTCGGTTGAAATAATGCATCTTATCATACACTTTACTCACAATTGGTGAGCCCTTTCACTATAATGATTGTTGGAGGAAAATTAAAGCTTTAACTAGACAATTTGGAATTAAAAAAAATAGATATTCGTTCATTCACTGTGCTAAATAACCCTGGTTGCCATCGAAGTGGATATCTACTGGATTATTTTCTACTTAGTAATGCTTCTTGGACATTCAGAGGGTTTGTAACATAATTTGAAATTGACTAAAAAAATTATTTGGTTGAAAGAGAAAAAGATATGATCTTATCTTTGACAATATTTTTATGCAAGATTTGTCCCATCTAATCATCAAATTTCTTTCCTATTTTAAGGTCTAGAAGAAGTGAGAACCACAAAATTTTCACATTCCAAATGTCGATGGATGAGAAAAAATTTACCAAAACTTATTTTCTTTTTAAACATACTCACACTACTCTTCGTCGCTCTACCGTTGAGACTGAGAAATTTCACTACCCAAATTCCAATTTGAGCCTCATCGTATAAAATGTTCCGAACATAATTAAAGCAATGATAGAGGGAAGAACAATACTAATTGCTAGATATCAGTCTCTGCTGTAATTGGTGTAATGCTCCGAGTTGACCTTTTTCAAATGAATTATTTCAAGTAACACCATAATTCACAAAGCAAGAAAAAAACTTAGAGCAATTGCTTTTATTAGTATCGGGAATTCCCAACAGTTGGAAATGTTTAACAATAGCACAATGATCCAAAACTTGGTACGGAGCTACGAACTTATTAGGAGCCACTAAGTTGAAGCCCTCCGGGGGAAGAAGAAATGACCGAACAAATAAAAATAGTACTACTATTTCAATTTGGCTTGATCCTTATATTTCAATTTACTCTCGACTTCGATTCAAAATACAAGGATTAAGCTAATTAATATTTAATATCAATTCAAATGTAGAATCTTTTTTATTTCTTTAATAAATTATCTCTTCAGAAATTACACAAAAATATAATAAGTCACAATTTCTCATCAAAATATTTGAAAAAATTACCATGAAAGAAAATATTTTTGAGTGTTAAAATAGTAACTAAACGGATGGAAGCAGGAATAATTTACTTATTTAGAAGAATTTATGTGATGGTGACAACGTGATTGGTAGTAAGCATACAAAATAAATAGCACACAATTATATATCATACTAACACGTTTAAACAATTCCATGAACCAACCTTACAGTCCTCGAAATGTACCAATCTAAGAATTTTCAGTTGCGGATCTTCATCCTGATCTACAATAACAAAAGGTAGTCTATTCATGATTCATAACAAGAAAGAAAGACCAAAGTCAAAAGAGACCTAAAAATCATCTGTTGGAGAAAGAAATGTACAAAAAACAAAAGAAGGTTTTCAAACAGAACAATTAATCAGGTAAATTTACTGTTTGACGTTTTAGCCAACCCCTGTGCGATGTGCGCCAGCGACTGCAGATTGCACCGCACAATTGTATCCACAAATACACACGTTTCTTCTTTCGTATTCCCTTGTGGTACATCTACCTCATACGACTCCACCACCACCGTCGTCCCTTCTTCCGCCCTATGCAGCGTCGTCACCGATCGGTAATTAGTGAGCCGATGATCTCCTCCCACCACGCTAAAGCTCAACACGTGTTTCTCGTCATCCAAAATCTCCAGCCTCTCCGTACTTGAACCCGCCGGAAGTCCGGAAACGACCCGGACTTCCCGCAGTGTACCGACGTCACCATCACCGACGATGACATGGCAACTCTTGAGGAAGTGCTTGTACGCTTGCGGGTTGTCGAATCGGCGAACGAGGGACCACACGATGTCTATTGGGGCGGAGATGGACTGCAGAACGGCGGAGCTGCACTGGTTGGTACCCACAACGTGGGTGTGGTAATGCAATGCTTTGTCAGGGACAGAAATTGGAATAGGACTAAACCATGTAGCCTGTGATAACTGCGGTTGCTTGTAGAAGCAGTTAACAGCCACGGTAGCGGGGCTAGGATTGATTCGATGAAGCTGAAGTGAAGAAGGCATTTTTTTTTTCTTTCGTCTCTTCTCTTCTCCTTAGAAAAAAGGGAGATGAGAATGCAAGATATAAATATATCAGTATGAAAGAAGTAAAAGGAAAGAGAGATAAAAAGGAATATATAACTATGTTTGTCTAGTTGTATTTTCCTCTGTAGAACAACTCTTTAAAGAGAAAATACTATTAAAGGGTTATGTTTAGCACATTGCTTACGCTGGCTTCTGCAAGTGGATCATCAACTTGCTTAAAACTTATTTGGACGGAGTCCACTTTCATTTTGCCCCTCTACTTTCTCTTTTATTTCCTGATCTGCCCTTCTGTTCGTAATCCTAGGTTTCCTCCGCCACAATTACTAAATTACCCTTCACTACTCCAATAAATACAACAACCGATGTCCTAGCCCGTGGCGATGTCCTGCCCTAGCACACGCTAACAATGGTTTAAAGTAAGAGGGAACGAAAAATCAAAAATTGTACTTGCACTGTAAATTGATAATTTGAAAAAAAAAAAACTACTAATTTAGTTTGACTTTTGGTGTCGAAAACAATATTGAATATATTTGGATTGTCTTGATTTGAAGATTTCAATTTTAAGAAGTTAATGCGAGATCAAATTAATCCAATAATATATAAGTTTTTGAAAAATTATTTTATACATAAAAATATTTACTTTGATATAATTTATAAAAAAAATTCATAATCTTTTTTTTTTTTGAACATATTATTTTATAATTTTTATTTTTAACATATTATTTTATGATTTTTTATAAGTTTTATCTTCTAACAGTCTTGTTATGGTGTCTAGATACTCATGATCACAAGAAAGATATCAAGATAGATGTAGAAATCAAGCTATAATTACTTATCGGTGATTGAATAACCAAATACAAATCAAATGAATGATTCAAAGATTAGAATTTGATTAATTTTTGAAAATACGTTTAAACTCAGACGGAAGTATTCACAATGCGCTCTAGATTGCAGAATATAAAAAACAATTCTAACAAAAGCTACATATAAACTTAATGTCAAAATCTAATTAAGTAGGAAAATTGATCTCAAAGCACTTTAATAGTGCCTTCCACAGCAAGTAAAAGAGTTTACGGACCGTACAAAAGATCGTGAACTTTTACTTTGTTTGTGGACCGTACAAAAGGTCTTCTCTCACATATAGTCTTCACGACCCATTGAGTTTCCCACCAGCCGTACAAGGGCTCGTATGCGATCTTCGCGCAAACTTCTCAGGTCTCATCACGCGCACCTGAAACGATCCCAAAAAAGTGTCCGAAAATGTAGCCCGGAAGTGTCCAAAATCGTAATTTTCATATATTTCAAAATTCATGCGTGATATAAAAAATCCGACTTCATATTCTTGTTCAGGGGAAAATAATTAAGTGGGAAATGGGTCTAACCCTGATTTAAGAGCAACCGTAGGAAAATTTGAAAATCGCAAGAATGCGACTTCCAAAGAGCTAGTGCGCCCCTGGCACAACACAGCTTGAGCATCACAGTGTGTATTTTTGTGCCAATCTTTTTCACTTCGGTACAAGGCTTTTGGGTCTTGGGCCTAAGCCTTCTGATGCATGAAAATACCTATACTTAGTCATATTTCACTTTCATATCGTACAAGACATTCCCAAATACTCTCTCAAACACTTAAAGAATATTTCACCTCAAAATTCAAGTGTTCAAATCCCTTCCGGATCTCAAGGAATTCATCCAAGCTTCAAGTCTCCTTTCAAATCTTCTTCAAGGAACTCCCCAAAGTCAAGGTATGTGAGTTTCAATCAATGGGTCCTTTCACCCATGGTGCCCAAGCTTACTTTTTACCTAAATCGCATGATTTAAAATTGATTTACTCATGCGTCTTAATTATTGTGAATTTCACTGTACACTATGTTGGAATTTCATGAAATTGTGATTGTTTTAGCATGTTATGAGCTATAAATCTAAGATCTATCGTGAGATTTGATGAAGGGTTTTGATATATATTGCTTAAGGGTGTTACCACGTATCTATTGATGGTTTTACATTGACTTTTCTAGCATAATTCTACTCTTGAATTGCATGGTTTTACACTAACTCTACACACCTGCCAAGTGTTTGATAAAATATCTGGTTATGATTTATTGAGGAATTCAAGGTTCAATGTATGTCTTATGAGATGAATGACGACTTTATGATGATAAAAGAAGAGTGAGTGTGTGTGTGTGTGTGTGTGTGTGTATATGATATTCTCCTATATAGTGTTGGAGATTGGCCATGCCCTACTCGAGGGGTTAAGACCCGAATAACCATGTGGATGGGTTTATACCTTGATAATCGGGTTGAGGGGTTTGTACCTCAATCACCATAAGTGGTAGGGTGAGACAATCCACCAACCAATCAAGGGATTTGTACCTTGATAACTAGGTTGAGGTGCTTGTACCTCACCATGGGTTGTAGGGTGAGACAATCCACCAACCAATCAAGGGGTTTGTACTTGATAAACTATGAACTCTATAATGATGGTCTCTTCTTGCGCATGTATTATGTTCTATTTAAGAATGATTTTCCAAGAATCTTCCATAAGTGTCATATTGTTATATGCTACTCATTTCCTATGCTTATGGATTTCTATTATATTTCTTATCTCTTGTTGCATTGCATCCTACATACTTAGTGCATTCAAACGTACTAATGCATACTCTATGCCTACATGATGTCACCATGCAAGAACCAAAGCCCCACTTGAGCATCTTCCTCCATGTGGCTAGTACGAATTTTCTCAAGCTAGTTGATCAGACCTCCACTCCGGGGACTATGTCTATGATCTCATGCTATGTACTAAGACTATTTTTCTTTTATATGTATGTATTGACTATAAGGGTGAGCCCGATTGTGTGTATTAACCCCCACTCTCTATGTAGAAGAGATGTTATTTGACATGTTATGTATTGAGCCTTGACTCTCTTGTTTTGATGCTTATGTTATGAAAGTATCCCTTTAGTCTGTTTTCCCTTATTTCTACTTTCATTATGCTGTTTAATTGCTTCCACGACCAAGGATGTGTAATACTATGTTAAGAGACTTGTTTGGGGTTCCCCATTTGTCATGCCACATCTAGGCTTTAGGCTTTGGGCGGTGACAAAGTTGGTATCAGAGCATAGGTTGTTACTGGTCCTCGGAGTCTAACACATTGCGTCGATTAGAGTCTTATTCATGGTTGTGAAGTGCACCACAACTATGAATAAGAGGCTATGAAACATTTTAGGGAATATTTTCCTTCTTCATGTTCTAAGTCATTCTATAGAGTTAAAGTAAGGTTTTTCCCCTCTAACGATTGTTATTTGCTATGGTGGATCATGCCTAACACAAGAGGAAGGAGAGTTTGCACTCCCAAGGATTAATCGGCTCATGCTGAGCACTGGATGCTCTCATATTGCTTGTCCGAGCTATGGCCAACCAAGTCAATCAAGGGACCTAAGGCCCTCATCCTCCTACCATGAGATCTAGGGTGAGACACTTCATGAGGATGAACCACTGAAATGCTATAGGTCTAAGGCAGATGAGGACCCTCAAGAGCTTATTGATGAGGTCTATAAGGTATTGGCTATCCTGGGTGTTAGATCGAAAGAGAAAGCGGAGTTGGCATCCTACCAACTCAAAGGGGTAGCACAAATATGGTTTCATCAATCGAAGAAGGAGAAGGGAATCAATAATGTGGTGCTTTGGGAGGAGTTCAAGTAGGCTTTTTTTAATCGGTTCTTCCCTCTTGAGCTTAGGGAGGCCAAGATGGTGGAGTTTATGAATTTGAGACAAGGGTCTATGAGTGTGAGGGAGTATGCCCCCAAGTTCAATCAACTCTCTACATATGCTCCCCACTTGGTTGCGGATCCAAGGTCTAGAATGAACAAGTTCGTTATAAGTATATCCGATTTAATGAGTGAAGAATGCCAGTCTACCATGTTGATTAGTGACATGAATTTGTCCCATTTGATGATCTATGCAGAAAAAATGGAGGAGAAAAAGTTGATGAAGAGGAGGAGTAATGAGGCAAAGAGGACCCGTTGTGAGGAAAATGTAACACCCCACATTTTACATGTACTAATGTTATGTAAATAAATCATGTTATGGTTTGGTCAAATTAGCAACAATTCTTGAAAGTTCTTGAATCTTGTGTTAATGGGCGATATGTGAGTCTAAATGCTTAAGAGGGTCGAGGGTATAT
>JAOTQR010000092.1:9183168-9217110 GCA_025774065.1 Solanum ossicruentum
GAAACTTAGGATTTTGTATGTTCTAAATGTGACATTTGTGGCTTTTATATGTTTTTGTGTTTGTTTTTGTAGGAAAACATGTTGGCATGACTTTTGGAGAGAATTGTAGACTTTTCTGGTTTTTGAAGGCTTACGAGACCCTCTACGAAACCAATAGTCCTGATTACACCCTTAGGCATTGGTCTAAAAACCCCCTGATTGATCAGCAGAGAAGTTTCCTCCTCATAGTAAGGCTCCTCATACGTGGGTGCTCGCGAAAACTGATGAGCGACTGCACTAACTCGTTCTAAATTCGGCTTCATCAATAACTCCACATTGGTGCTAATTCGGGGAAGCTCTTGCATCATTTCCTCATTTCTTTTTGATTAGGACAAACTATTAATGACTATAAACGATCTCTTGGTCGAGAACATATCTCTCTCCCCCATGCACGATCTTTCTTGATCACTTTTTCTGGCTTCTCAATAATCCTTGCAAATGGTTGATCAAAAAATGCACCACCCCTGATGCTATTAGCATATGCTTGGCTATTGTCATCCAGGACGCGGTAAAAGATCTCCACAAAGACATTATCAACTATCTTGTGGTCAGGGACACTTCTCAGACACTTTGTGAACCTCTCTAATGTGATACTTCATGTGCAGTCAAAATACAACACATTTGATGCCTGAAACTTAGGATTTTCAATGTTCTCAATGTGACATTTATGGCTTTTATATGTTTTTGTGTTTGTGTTTGTAGGAAAATAGGTTGGTATGACTTTTGGAGAGAATTGTAGACTTTTCTTGTTTTTGAAGGCTTACGAGACCCTCTATGAAGCCAATAGTCATGATTAGACCCTTAGGCATTGGTCTGAAGACCCCTTGATTGATCAGCAATTAAGTGTCCTCCTCATAATAAGGCTCCTCATACATTGGTGCTCACGAAGGCTGATGAGCGACTGCATTAACTCGTTCTGGATTCGGCTTCATCAATAACTCCACATTGGTGCTAATCCTGTCAAGCTCTTGCATCATTTCCTCATTTATTTGAGATTGGGGCAAACTAGTAATGACTACAAATGAGCTCTTAGTAGAGAACCTATCTCTCGCCCCCATGCACAATTTGTCTTGATTACCTTTTATAGCTTCTCAACAATCCTTGCAAATGGTTGATCAAAAAATGCACCACCCCTGATGGTATTAGCATATGCTTGGCTATTCTCATCCAGGACGCAGTAGAAGATCTCCACAAAGACATCATCAACTATCTTATGGTCAGGGATACTTCTTAGAAACTTTGTGAACCTCTCCAATGTGATACTTGATGTGCTATCAAAATATAACACTTTTGATGCCTTAAACTTAGGATTTTTTATGTTTTCAATGTGACATTTGTGGCATTTATATGTTTTTGTGTTTGTTTTTGAAGGAAAACAGGTTGGCATGACTTTTGTAGAGAATTGTAGACTTTTCTTGTTTTTGAAGGCTTATGAGACCCTCTACGAAACCAATAGTCCTGATTACACCCTTAGGCATTGGTCCAATAACCCCCTGATTGATCAGCAATGAAGTGTCCTCCTCATAGTAAGGCTCCTCATACATGGGTGCTAGCAAAGGCTGATGAGCAACTATATTAACTCGTTCTGGATTCAGCTTCATCAATAACTCCATATTGGTGCTAATCCGGGCAAGCTCTTGCATCATTTCCTCTTTTAGTTTAGATTGGAAAAAACTAGTAATGACTACAAATGAGCTCTTGGTAGAGAACCTATCTCTCTCCCACATGCATGATTTGTCTTGATCACCTTTTCTAGCTTTTCAACAATCCTTGCAAATGGTTGATCAAAAAATGCACCACCCTTGATGGTATTAGCATATGCGTGGCTATTCTCATCTAGGACTCTCCACAAAGACATCATCAACTATCTTGTGGTCAGGGACACTTCTCAGACACTTTGTGAACCTTTCCAATGTGATACTTGATGTGCTATCAAAGTACAACACATTTGATGCCTGAAACTTAGGATTTTGTATATTCTCAATGTGACATTTGTGGCTTTTATATGTTTTTGTGTTTGTTTTTGTAGGAAAACAAGTTGGCATGACTTTTAGAGAGAATTGTAGACTTTTTTGGTTTTGAAGGTTTACGAGACCCTATACTAGTCATAGAGACATCAACGAGTCATAGAGTGGGTTTCGTAGGGATTTCCAGTTATGAAGGAATGTCTAATGTTAAGCTATATAAGACCATTATATGAGTAGTAGATCAATTTCTGAGTAGTATAGAAGGGTTTCGTGAAGATTTCTAGAGAAGGACAAGATAGTAATGAGGAAGTACACAAAAAGATGATATGATTCGTAGACCTGACTACGAGTCGTAAAGTGGATCCATAGTAGTGAAGTCCAAGATTCAAGAAGCTGAACATAAGACCCCAATTACGACTCATCCTATTACGAGTCATAACTGTGTGTCATCAGGTCCACAGATGAGTTTTTCTATATTTTTGGGACTTGTTTGTAAATAATATAAATAGTATAATTAGGTTATTTTCAGTAAGGAGTACACAAGAGAGATATTTTGGGGGTTTTATACTTGGAGACAAAATATTGGAGAGGACAATACATTGTGGATCACTGTATCTTTCAAACTTGTGATTCTCAATACATATTAGGTTTGCTTGTTCTTTAATCTATTAGGTAAGTGATTAATTATGTTTTCTCATTTCATAGTTTCTTTATCTACCCATTGCATGAATGGCTAAACCCACAACTTGGAGTTGTGAGATCCATGAAGATCTAATCAAATAGACCTGTATAATTTGCAATTCTTGGAATGGGTATACATGTATTAATCAATTCTCTTTGTATTGCATGTTTCCTAGTGGTGTACAACATTAGAACTTTCCTAGTGTTACCTTCTTGATACAGGTGGTAATGAATAGGAAAAGATATTGGTTAACAAGATTTGATGATGTGTTTTGATCTAATCAACCAAACTATACTAAGGGGAGGTTGACTGGGACTATACGTAATGGTTAGTATTATACATTATGGAGATGGGATAAGTCACATAGTGAAATTCGCCTCTTACCTTTGACCAAAGGACTTGATGAACTTAAATTACCATCCTACATACTATATTCTAGTCGAGAATTGGGTTATCCGGGGATATTGAGTAGGTGAATCATGGGGAACATAATTTCTCAAGTTTCTCTCTATTATTGATTGTCTCTTATTTTAGTTAGTTTAGTTTAATTTCTTATCAATCAATGTAACCGCCCCCCCTCCCCGAGGAATTGAGTTAGTTAATACTTGAATTGCTTATTGGTGAATCGATTTGGAAAGTCTCTGTATTCTTTGTGGAATTTGACCCTAATCTTGATTAGGTTTCATATTTGACAAAGACCATTTTATCCTCTAAAAGAGAGGTGTAACTTGGGCATGATCAAAGATTATGGTGTCGTTGCCGAAAAATACAGCTAGACATTGATTGAATTCACTAGTAATTGTATTTCGAGTGTTAGTTTCTTAGATTCCATGTATTTTACTTTTATTTTTGTTTTTGTTTTGTTTCTTTGCATGATATACTAGGTATTGCATGCCCAACACAAGGAGTTAAGCCAATCCTTAGCTCTAGTTAATTTAGAGATCCAATGAATTATATGAAGAATGGCTCAAGCAAATGTCAATATCGCAGTTAATGAAGCTTTAAATCAAAATGTTGATGTTGATGATAGGGATGTAAACCCACCTCTTTTGAAGAATGTTCCATATCCTAGGGATTTCAATGACATGCTTATCGGTGGAATCAGTATAGACTAAACCCTACGGCTATGGATGTTACGGGGCTATTATGTTGCCACCATTACCGGCCAACACAAAGTTCACTATTTCTAGTGGCTTACTCCAAATGCTCCAAAATCGTAGGGTATTTTCTGGTCTACCATCAGAGGATCCACATAGCCATTTGTATAATGATGCATCTGTGTTCAAGAGTGTAATAGGGACACAATATCTATCTATGGATGTTGTGGGTTTCATGTCTTTCCATTGTCTCTTCTGGGCAGTGTTGCTATATCGCTATCTAAGATCCCACAAAGTTCGATCACTAGTTGGGTAGTGGAAAGGTACTTCCTAAGGTCAAAGAAGCTCAAGTTAAAAGATCAAATCAACAATTTTGAGCTATTTTCGGGTGATTCGGTTAGTACTACATGGGAGAGGTTTACTATGTGTTTGAGAAGCCTACCTGACCACAAGATCATATATGATGCTTTGGTAGGGAGCTTTTATCGTTCCCTTGATGTGAATAGCCAAGCTTGTGCCGAAACTATTATGGGGGACATGTTTTTAGACCAACCTTTCACAAGGATTGCCAAACGGATGGAATAAGGGTCAAAACTAATCGTACATGCGGACAACAAGAGAGAGCTTCTATGAGGAGTTCATGTGTTGTTAATATTGGTTCAAAGCAAGCTAAAATTAATGAGGAGATTATGCAACAACTTGCTCAACTCCGAACAAGCATGGATGTGGTGATTAAGATAAATCAGGAAAGAGTGAATATGGTAGTCCACCAACCTCCACGTGTACCCATGTATGATGAGCCTTATTATGATGAGGATGTTTGTTTTCTAAATGATCAAGCAGTGGGTTTCCAGACCAATGCCCAAGGGTCTAATCTGGACTATTGGCACCAAGGTCAAGGGAACCAAGGTCTGAACTATGCAAGAGATGAAGCTTATAGAGATAACCGAGGTGGTTATTATGATAGCAATAGGGGTCCTAAAGCTGACTAGGGCATAAGATCTGATTTTAGGAATGGTCCATATATTCCACCACAAAACTGAGATACCGATACAAGAAATTCTATAATTGAAGAGATGTTTGACCATTTGTTGAAGAAGGACGAAACCCTAGATGAAACTCTAAGGGGCATGAAGTCTGATATTTCAAGCATTAATCAAAATATAGAGTCTCATTATGTGGCCATTAAATAGTTTGAACAATAATTTGGTCAAGTTTCTACTTAGTTGAATCAGCAACAAAAAGGTACATTTCCTAGCAACACAGTTCAAAATCCAAAGAATGAAGGACAATGTATGGTGGCTACGACTAGAGGTGGAAAGAGTATCATCGATCCTCTTATGCCAGTTGAGGTAGAAGATGTTTGTAAGAAGGGAGTTGCAAATAAGGATATTGTTAAAGGAGAAGATTGTGTCAAGCATATGGTAGGTGAAGCGGTTAATATTCAAAGAAATATTAGACCATCCCAAGGCCTCCTCCGCCTTTCCCTCAAAGACTCAAAAAGAGGGAGGAGGAAGGCAAGTTTAAACACTTTCTCTCGATGCTTAAGCAATTATCCATAAACATCCCTTTGATTGAAGCTTTAGCAAAATTGTCGAGTTATGCAAAATATAAGAAAGACTTGGTTACTAAGAAGCAGACTATGAGTCAAGAGCTTTCTAAAGAACTTCAACATTGTAGTGCCATCAGTACTAAGTAATTGGCTCAAAATCATGAAGATCCAAGTAGGTGTTTTCACTATACCTTGTACTATAAGAGATGTAAAGATTGCAAGAGCACTTTGTCATTTGGATGCTAGTGTCAATTTGATGCCTCTTTCAATTTTCAAAAAGCTTGCTTTCGGTGCTCCTACTCCAATAAGATATGATTTTTAATAGCTGATAGCGCAGTTAAGAAACTGGAAGGGATACGTTATGATGTGTTCGTAAAAGTAGAAAAATTCATATTCCCTGCGGATTTGTGATTCTTGATTGTGAAGTCCCGATTATCTTGGGGAGACCATTTCTATCCACAGGGCAAGATCTAGTCGATATGGACTCCAGTTAACTCAGATTTAGGGTGAGTGATAAAGAAGTAGTTTTTGATATCCGTCAGTCTATGAAGCATCCTAATGAGGTAAAAAAATGAGGTTTGGGCAATTGAAGAAGTCTAAGTACTCAAGATGTCTAAGTCATGCCATGACAATAAACCAGGCACTACTTGGGAGACAACCCAAGGATTTTTGATGTTTTAGCTTGGTTTTAAGTTTATTTTCAATTTTTGGATTCTTAGGTTGTTATTTGATTGTATATTGCTTACTATTTTTAACAATGAGTTTTGTTGCATATAAGGTGCAAGTGCATTTTATGAAGAGTATATATGTTCAACACTAAGCCAATAGATTTTGCTGAGAATCGCATCTTGTGCATTCTCTGTAACTAGGCTTACGAGTCATATTGCACTTTACGACTCATAATCCTATTTCATAGAGAATTACAATGAGCAGGATAAGTGTGCACTCCACCCACGAGTCAACTTTATATCTCGTAGATCAATGTACGAGTCGTGAATGGGCTTCATAGAATCTAGGTATGTTTCAGAATTTTCCTAAGTGTTGAGAGGTCTACGAGACTAGGACATATGAATCATAGATCAAGCTATGACTCATAATCAGAGTTTTATAGACCCTGATCAAGTAAGTTTAACATTAATTTGGTAAGGTATAAAAGGAGGTCAAAATATTTTGACCCAACTTTTACCCTAATTTACCAAAAATTTCCCCAAATGTCTTCCCTTCTATTATTTCCGATCAATTCTCCGATGGTTGTGACCAATTTCCTGCAAGAAATTCTGGCTACTCCTAGGGTTTTGCATCATTTACTTTTTCTTTCTTCTCCAAGTTCATCATCATCTTTGGTAAGTTTCTTGGTTAAGTTTTAATCTCAAAATTTTCGTTGTTCTTTATTGTGTGATGTGATTATGGTGATGGGTTTGAGTTTTACACTTGAATTTCTTAAGAAATATGAATTATGAATGAGAAATTAGGGGTTCTTTTGATTAAATTGATTGCTTATGCCTGGAATTAGGTATCATAGACTTGTGATTGTTGATTGTGTGCCTATGTATGTGTGTGATTACATAGGCTATAATTGTGAAATAGTATTTGATATCATTGGAGCATGCTTTAGTGTTAATCATAAAGGAAATTGTTGGAAACCTATGTTCTTCCATGCTTGTTCATTTTTCGATGGGGTGAATATAAGTTGAAATCATGTTTGGTGTATGGGTTATTATCTCTTTAACAGGTGAGTACATTTATGCTTGCTTCGATGTTGGTAGATTTAGGATGAAAATGTTTTTGGGGTCTGTGTGATAAATTTTGATAGGTTAGGTGATCACGCTCAAATAGTACCTCTCACTTTGAGGATAAAGCGATCGTTTTCATATATAAAACTTAACCATAGGTTAGGGTCAAATCCCAAGGGAATAAGGAGTTTTACCGCATTTATTCACCGACAATCATTTCAAGCATCAAATAATTCTATTCTCAATAAAGGGGGAGGGGGGGTTGTAATGATATGTAGTAAAGTAAAACTATACTAAGAAATTGTAGAGACAATCAAATTTTGAGAGCAACTTGGAAAATTCAGTTCGCCATGATTCACAAACTCAAATATTCAGGATAACACCACCTAAATTAGGACATTCCATGCAGGATGGTAACTTAAGTTCTTCCAACCCTTGGGTAAAGGTGAAGGTCGAATTTCACTATGGTGCTTGGTCGGCTTCCATGGTGTGCCTAACTAACCATTACCTATTATTCCAGTCAACCTCTCCTTGGCCAAGTTTTGTTGATTAGACCAGAACACATCAATCGAATCCTGTCACCCATTTTCTTTTCCTATTCATCACTATCTTGATCGAGAACATGACACTATGGGGGTTTAATGTTGGCCACCATTAAACAAAAAGTAAAATGAAGGAAAATGGACAATACATGCAAATATCCAATTCAAGAGGTGCAAATAATCCGGGTTATTAAGCTAGCTTCATGGTTCCTATAACCCCAAGTTGTGGAGGTTTAGCTGCTCATAACTTGGGAAAGAAAACAAATAATAAATGAAACAAACATAGTTGATAAATTACCCAAGAAGAATGAAGAATGACAAAACCACCTTTAAGTTTGGATTCACAAGCTTGAATGATGAAATTTATCCAGAACTGAATCTAAATCTCCTGATTTGAGTATTAAAGTAAAACCCTAATTTTTTACTCTATAATCTAAGTGTTGTATCAAGAATTTTGAAAATGCTTACTCCAAAAACTGATTCTAAAACCTTAATATGTACTATTGATACTATTTACAAAAAGGTCTTTAAAATAATTAGAAAATCTAGTTGGTAGCTGCTATGGCTCGTAGGGTGACCTACGAGCCGTAATCGGGCTTTCGTGGTTAGCACTTCACATTTTGGACTTTACTGCTACGAAAAACCTCTATGAGTCATAGGTTGGTATACGACTCATAGTGCCTTCTTGTAGTCCATCCTTGTATTTCTTGGTCCAATTTTAATCAACACTGTTAATTGCTGCGAGGCCCCTTATACGAGTCGTAGTGAGGACTAAGACTCATACCTTAATCTCGTATGGCTGAACTTCAAATTCTCAAATTTTAATTTTGGAAATTGTTAATTTCTAGGATCATCCTGTATAGCTCGTAGTTTGGGCTACGGCTCGTAGCTTGGGCTACGACTCGTGGTGGGTCTTGTAGATTCTCAAATTTAACAAAATCTGCTATTTTTCCTAAAATCATGCCAACATGTATTTTCTGCAAAAATAAACACAAAAACACATAAAAACCATAAAAAGTAGCATTAAGAACACAAAAACCCTTGTTTTAGGCATCAAATGTGTTGTATTTTGATAGCATATCAATACCCTCAACTTAGAATTGTTGCTTGTCCTCAAGCGATAACCCAATCTAGATAGATAATAAGCAATATATAGCAATCAACTTATTGTCATTTACATTACTCAATTTCAATTTAGTTACCCATAATGGTATTTTCAAGACATGATCATGTAGTTATTAAGCAAAGCACTGCATATTGACTCATTTGACAATGAACCAGTGACAAGTTAAGGAGCATCAACAATCTACATTCATTGAAGAAGTCAAATGCTAACCATACAATGCAAATGCCCTCACAGAAAAGAAGTCCCTTCTTAAACACTCAATATGATTTGAAAAGATACTCATTTGACTGTGCAAGCATACTCACTCTCACAAATGAGATTCATACATAATAACCAATACCATAGGTTTTCCCATATACTCACAACTTGGACTGTAGATTCATTGAATTAGGATCACTTTAGGAATTCATATGCTTGTAACATAGGTTCATGGGGCTTTGGTATGCCATTTTGGGCAATTAGTGACTTAGGGCCAACCTTAAACTAAGTTTTTCAACACTTTCACCTTAACAACTCAACCATTCTTAACTTGTTCTCCCTTACTCCTTATTTTCAAGCTTTCCGGGCATTTTCTCTTCATTTTTTCAGCTTGTGCCTTATTTTCAAACTTGTTTTGCTTTTTTCAACTCATACTAAAGCACCTTTTTCTATTTTTCTCTTACCTGCTACATGGCATTTGACTATTTCTTTTATTCTCAACTCACCACCTCATTTTCGCTTATTATACCATAACATAAGTCACCCTCAACTTAGGCTTTTTACCTTAGGTGAAGTACATAATATCCAATCCCCACACCATGGTCACTTTTTGTAGCCACCCTCAACTTAGGCTTTTTGCCTCAATCAAGGTTCAGAATGTTCAAGGATAGACCATGGCCAATATCAAGGTATTTCACTAGAAAAGGATAGGCTAGCTAGGTATTAATAAAGAAAAGGTACATGTAAGGTTCAAACACTTGGAACAAGGGATAAACTATTTCATTTTGTGAGTCATTTAGGCAAAAGTGGAGTAAATGAAAGAACAAGAGCCGAAGATACCTTCCTAATCCATACAATCTCTAGTCTAACGCACAGTAATAGGCCAAGTTCTGAATCAGTACACAATGCATGAACACAACAACATTAGTTCACACGCATATGGCATTGCACATATAGCCAACATAGACTCACAGATCATGCTTCAAGCATCAACTCACCTTCACTTAGTCAGAACAAACATTTCCAAACGTTTCAAACATGCATGATCACAAAATAACTACTAATCAATAAAGAGTTTCAAGGGTATCAATTTTTCAACAATATTATATGAACCATCAAAACAATGTTCATGTCAAGAGTTTAGTTACCATATACCACAAATATTATCTACAAAATCTAATATGTGTCGGTTCAACATAAACATAAAAAATCCACGAGGCAAAAAGAACATAGGCAAGAAAACCTTAGGATACCAAAAACTGGGTTAGTTATAGACTAAAGGCTACTCAGACTTCACCCTAGTCCATAACTACCCACACACCCCTCGAAAAACATGTACTTTTTCCATAATGTACAATAACAAAAACAAAATAAGCATATGGATAAATATATTAAATGGTGCCTAAGCACCAGTATCTAGTTGTCCATGAGCATCTCCCTCCTCCGGGTAGTCTGTGTTGTAGCCATACTGGATGAGCCAATGCCCTGCACTCGATCAAGCTCCTGGGCTCTCCTTAGCTCCTCTTTTTCTCTTGACTCTCTCAAGATAAATCCAAGTGCAGCCTATGCTACCACCTCATTAGCTACATCAGAGGTCTTCTAGCACTTATGCCCCTTCTCTTATTAGCCTCCTCCATAGGTCTCTTCCTGGGAGCACGTGGTAGATTATCTAAGAACATATCAAATAGCGGCTCATCCTCAGGTGTCTACTCAGGAATTGTGATCGGAGTCGCTAATGATGTGATCAAGTCAGCTTTGACCTTTGTCAGCTCCTGACGAAAAGCTGACAAGTCTATAGGCCGGGCATTAGCAAGTCTCTTCTACACACGCTCTTCCAAGGAGTGAACTCGGGCATCCACTATAGCAATGCGCTAATCAACAACTGAAGTAGTTACTACCTTGCATCTATCCTCCGATGCTTGAACTGTCTGCTAGACCCATAACTTAATCTGCCGTGTGAGCTGGGGTAACTATGCCTCAGCCTATGATACTCTTCGAACCATGGCTTGAAAAGAAATAGTAGACCTAATGTCTGCAGAAGGAGTCAGTGATGTAGATGTCTTTGGTACGAATGCAGTTGTAGAGGGACCATCTTAGCATTGACTGTCACAGGCTACTGTGGTCCCTTATCAGAAGTGGTAGCAGCTGGACTAGTAGTGGCGGCAGCCGTCAAACCATTAGCATGTGGCTCAGGCATGAATAGCTCGAGCATGGGAGGAGGCAATGCTCATTGGAGTGCCACTGGTTCTCATTAGGCTTGATCAGAGTCACGACCCGGGCCTAAGGTCTAGACATGACATAGAGAATGGAGAACCCGAAAGAATCCTAAATAAGCCTCTTAGCATATCATACACACATCCTTGCTCGCGAAAGCAAGCTAATCAACAAAATAGACATAAATCAAAGGGAAATTGGGACTAAGGGAAAGAGCTTTAATAGTCATAAAATATTTTGAGAGTCAAGCTCATAGCATAAGTACATCACTTATTCCAACAACTCCTCTAATATAGATTTGAGCGAGGGCCAAGACACTTTCCAGGCTCATCCTCAAAATATCAAAAGTTCAACATAAGGAAAAGACATCAAATAGTAAGAGTAGCATAGCTAGTGTCCCCAGACTTGAGGATTCACCATAGCTTATCTTTCGGAAGGCAATATAGCCACATAGAGGATGATCAATAGGTGCTCTGTTCCTTACATGGTAATGTAGGCATAGAGTATGCGCTAGTACGTATGAATGTACTAAGTATGTAGGATGCAATGCAACAAGAGATAGTTACTATAATCAAAATGCATATACATATGTAATAGGCAAGTATAATAGCAATATGACATGCATGATCAATGCTTAAAGTTAAACATGTTTTGCAATTCATTCATCTTACATAGAACATTATATATATATATATGTATATATGTGTATATATATATATATATATATATATAAGTGTGGGAAAAAAGCTCAACCGACATAAATCATGTGATCTAGTCCATGGAGTCCCAATGTCTATGCTACACTAGAAGAAAGGGGGAAATCACTTATCAAGGTGAACTTCCATATGCCTAAGTGGATCCACTAAGCCTTATGTGAATTGGGTACTCGCCTCTAGATTTTGGACTCGAGTACTCGCCTCAAGCCATTCATATTTAGGGTACCCGCCTCTTAGGGGTTTGGGTACTCACCTCTAATCCCTTCACCTATGGTGGCACGTTGTAATAACACTTGTAACAACAGTTAGTGCCCACAAAACACCTCCCTTGATTCCTCTTGCCACACCCTTGATAACTAGCAATAGGGATTGTTCTTTCCGAATTTAGGCACCGGTATAGTAGGAGATGAAGCTCCCTCAAATCGGGCTTTCTTGGACTCCCCTTCTCCGCTCTTGCCATTTGAAGTCTCGGGGATACTCATTTGTTGATCAAGGTGAGTTGTCAATTTTGTCACCGCTTTGGCCAATACCCATAGAGCATTTCGAACCTCCACATTTGATATATCACCATCCAAAGTAGCTTGAGACATATTCTGAAATGCAAATATTAAAATAAGGCATAAGCCTTAGGGGACTTAACTATATCATAGGACATAGATCAAGAAGAAGGGAAACATTCCCTAAGAACGCCTCATAGCCTCCCATTCATAGTCGTGGTGTGCTTCACAACCATGAGTAGGACACTAATCGATGCGATGTGTTAGAATTCCAGGAGCATTAATAACCTAAGGTTCTGATAACAAGTTTTTCATGGCCCAAACTAGGGCCTAGATGTGACACGGCACATGGGGGTCCCCAAGGAACCCTAAGAAAGCCCCTTAACATATCACATCCTTGGTTGCAGAAGAATTTAAACACAATAAAAAATGAAAATAAGGGCATAGGGACTAAGTGAAAACCTTCACTGCATAAAAGATCAAGAGAGTCAAAGAAGGATTCAAGCTTATAGAATCATTACATAACTTGTTCAACAACACCTCTAAACATAGAACATAGCGGGGACCAAGACAAGTAACTAGGCTCACCCTCATAATAATGACAATAGATAATCCAAGTTCAGAAGATATAGTCTAAACATAAGCATGAAAAAAGATAGATATTGTCCCCAGACTTGAGGACTCACCAAAAGCTAACTTGAACAATCCATCTAGCCATGTGAAGGAAAATAAATAGGAGCTCCGGATCCTACATGTTAATATCATGTAGGCATAAAGTATGTGTTAGTACATTTGAATGTACTAAGTATGTAGGATGCAATGCAATAAGAGATAGGCAACATAATCAAAATGCATAAACATACGCATTGGATAGCATAATAACAACATGGCATGTATAAATTATGCTTGAAGTAAATCATGCTTATATAGAACATAATACATGTGTAAGAAGAGACCATAATTATAGAATTCATAGTCTAGTGAGGTACCAACCCCTCAATTGATTGGCGGATCATCTCACCCTACCACCCATGGTGATTGAGGTACCAACCCTTCAACCCAGTTATCAAGGTTCAAACCCCTCGACTGGTTGGTGGATCATCTCACCCTACAACCCATGGTGAATGAGGTACCAACCCTTTAAGCCGGTTATCAAGGTACAAACCCCTCGACTGGTTGGTGGATCATCTCACCCTACCACCCATGGTGATTGAGGTACTAACCCCTCGACCTAATTATCAAGGTACAAACCCCTCAACATAGTTATTATGGTACAAACCCCTCAACATAGTTATCAAGGTACAAACCCCTCGACATGGTTAACCGGGCTCACAACCACCACCCCACCTCGAGTGGGGCATGGTCAATTCCTAACACGATAGAGGAGAATATCATATGCATACATTCTTTTCATCATCATAAAGTCACTCAACTTATAAGACATGCATTGGGCCTTCAATTCCTTAAGAAATCATAATCGGTCATTTTATCAAACACTTGGTGGGTATGTAGTTCTAGTGTAAAACCATACAATTTATGGATGAAATCATGTAAGAAAATTCAATGTAAAACTATCCATCAATACTTAGTTACACCCTCAAGAAATATACATCAAATCCTACAATGGATCTTAGATTCATAGCTTAAAACATGCTAAAACAGTCACAATTTCATGAAACCCCAATATAGTTCATAGTCAGACCCATAAGTAAATCAACTTGAAATCATGCAATTTATGTAAAAAAGAAAGCTTGGGCACCATGGGTAAAAGGATTCAATGGTTGAAACCCACATACCTTGACTTTGGAGAATTTCTTGATGAAGATTGGAATGGAGACTTAAATCTTGGATGAATTCCTTAAGATTCAGAAGCGATTTGGACACTTGTATTTTGAGAGAAATATTAGTTTAAGGGTTTAAGAGAATATTGGGGAATATCTTGTATGATATGAAGGTGAATTATGGCTAAGTATAGGTATTTTCACGTATGGGAAGGTTTAGGCCCAAGAATCCAAAGCCTCGGACCGAAGTGAAAAACTGGCATAAAATAACACACTGGCGCGTCGTGCCTGGGGCACGCTAGCTCATTGGAACTTGCACTTTTGTGATTTTCAAATTTTGCTACAATTGTTGAAAAATTAGGGTTAGCCCATTTTCTGCTCAATTTTTCCCCCTGAACAAGAATATGAAGTTGGATTTTCGATATCATATACGAATTTTGAGATATATGGAAATTATGATTTTGGCCACTTCCGAGACACATTTTTGGGCTTTTCTTTTGGGTCGTTTCACGTAAAAGGTCTCGTATTACCTTAAAATCAGCAACTTTTGTATTTCTCCCTAAAATCAAGGCCAACTTTGGAATCCTGCAAATATAACAGAAAAATACATAAAACCAACTAACATCGCCTTGAGAACATACAAAATTCCAAGTTTTAAGCATCAAAAGTTGTATTTTGACAGCACATCATATATGTTCTGCATGCCCCAGACACATTCAGCACCTTGTCAATCCAGCTACAGGGGCTAGTGCTAGGGTAGACTCTGCGGACATAGATCTTGACTCCTCACCTGAATCGGAGTCATCTCTCTCTCTAGACCCTGATTGAGACCTGTCGCCAAATTTTGTCATCTAGATCGAGCTACTCTACTGGGCACCTCCCTCCTCAGACTAGGGAGGATGACCATCTATGGCCTATGTATAGGATGACATTATCTATCTGGATGCCTCTCTAGTGTGTCGTCGCTCAATGCCCTCATTTAGTTGGACGTTGAGCACCTCCAAAGATCCATTGGCTACAGCACCAGCCTCTGAGTCTATAGGCTTATCACAGAGTTAGTTTTGCAAGACTTGTATCTCATCTCTCTTGGGATAGGGAGCCATAGTACCTGAAAGCATCAAAATAATAGCATACATGAGACCTACAAATATAGAACAGAACAACATAAGGATAACAAAAATGTTCACAGAAAGACTTAAAAAGGCTCACCTACAGGCCATAGGGTAAACTATAGGTTGTAGAAGGTTTTCATAGGAATGAGGGCATAGTAAATTTGGTTAATGGAAGTGTATATATGGATCCAATCACAACTCATAGCATGAACTACGAGTCATAGACTAGGTCATAGGTACAACATCAGAAATCACTTTTTTGCGGGTATAGAATCTACAAACACTGTTTACGGGCCATAGTATGAATTACGACTTATAAACAAGTTCAACTAGTAACATCTTGGAAAAAAAAAGTTGTTGATATCTACATATGAGGGTCAACTATGGTCTGCGGACTAATCCACAGGTTGTAGAAGACCCTTGTACTGTTGAAGAATAGCAACCTAACTTTTCTAAGATTACCATTCAATTCCATAACATCAATATACACTAAAATTTCAGCTAGGTCCCAGTCAAGTTGAAATTAGAAATCAAATGCGTCTTATACCACAATGACTACGCCACAGCAATAGGGCACACAAAATTATACAGAATTAAAGCAGTGGCACTCAAACCAAGTTAAACAAATTCAACATGCATTCCAGTATCAACAAAAGACCATATATACAAATGACCACCAATCTAACCCACAATTAAAACATACGCAATTCACTATCCTACCACTGAATCATCAATTCACTCAGATATATGCAAACACCAAGACAACTACCATTTGACCAATTTTTTACATGTCAGCATTCAATTTACCCAACCACTTAATTAATTCTAACAACACAATTTAGTATAATTCAGATGACAAGTGATTGCATGATTCAAATAGTGCTATTCATATCAACATACTTGTTTTATGGCAAATATATGCAATCCAACAGTGACAAGTACATAAAACACAGGCAACACCAAAGATTAGGGCATGAAAATCATAACTTGCAACATCATTAGTGTCACAAACCAATACCAGGAATATTCTTCCAAAAATTAAATTTCAAGAGGAGCCCTTACCGAAATTTAGAGCAAAAGGCCAAGAAAACTAGTAAGAACCTGAAATTCTTAGAACCCTAGCTTTCTGAAATAGTAGGTGGGTGGCCAAAATTTAGATAGAATCCTAGCCGAAAAGTATGGTGGCGTAGTTGGTGGTGATCAGACTTTAGGAAGAAGGGTAATGATTTTGGTATTGATGAAAATATTTGGGAAAGTTAGGGGTAATTAAAATTACCCCTTTTTGATTCAACTGACTAGGTCGTTTAAGTGTGTTGTGATCCTACAAAATTCGATGGCCTGTAAGACATGGTTCAATGGTTTTAGAATCCTATTTTTTAGGATATGGCTTATACAAATCCTCCTATGAGTGGTAGGATCACCTCAGCTTATTGGTTGAGTTCGTAAGTACCCCCAACACTTAGAAAATTTCCTGAATCTTATTTGGAGTCTACAAACCCCATTCACAACCCGTGGATGTATCTAACTCTAAAGTTGGCTCATGGAATGGAGTGCACAAATTCCTGCTCACTGGAGATTGTTCTATGAGTCAATATACGGGACGTGGTGTAAACCATGGCCATGGAACCAGTCGTAGAGCCAACTTTTCTCACTTTTTGCACTGGTTTGTTACCTTAACTATGTTCCTGCATATTCTCCGCAAAACAAACTGTTACTCTGTAATTTTCTAGTCTATGAGTCCAAAATTACAACCCAAAAATGAAATAACTACCTATGAGTCCATAAAGAAAAAATAAAATAGATACATAAGAATTATAGCTAGTATCATAGGTTGTCTCCCAAGTAGCGCCTGATTTAGTGTCGTGGCACGACCTAGACTACTTGGTTACTAAGACTTCACCAAGTGCCCATGCTTCCACTGTCTGCACCTCATCATCATTGCCAAAGTATGGTTTGATTCTTTGGCCATTCACTTTGCACCTCGTGCCATTCTTCGTCTCCAACTTAGCAGACCCATGGTGGAAAACATGTGTAATGTGTAACTTTGGAACGTCCCACCCATTTGGACTTGCGTTTTCCAAGAAACAATTTCAACCTTGAGTTATATAGTAAAACCAAGTCTCCTAGTGCGAACTGGCAATGCGCAATATGAAGATCATGTTGCATCTTCATCCATTGCTTGTACGAGACTGAGCTTTCATATGCCCTCAAACAAAACTCGTCAAGTTTGTTGAGTTGGCTCAACCTTCAATTTGTAGCATCACTCCAATCTAGATTCAACTTCTTGAGTGCCCATATTGCCTTATGCTCAAGCTCTATAGGTAAGTGACAAGCTTTACAAAAGTTAAGTTGGTAAGGAGACATACATATGGGAGTCTTGAATATTGTCCGATATGCCCACAGTGCACCATCAACCTTTCGCGACCAATCTGTCCGATTTGCATTCACAATCTTGCATAGAATCTATTTAATCTCTCTATTAGACACCTGAACCTACCCACTCTTCTATGGATGGTAAGGCATTGATGCTTTTTATTTTACACCATTCTTTTTAAGAAGAGCCTTGAACAACCTATTGCAAAAATGGGAACCTCCATCGCTGATGATTGCTTAAGGAGTGCCAATCTTAGAGAAGATGTTTCTTTTTAGGAATGCCATGAAATGTTTACCTTCATTATTGGAAAGCACAACCGTCTCCACCCATTTTGAGACATAGTCCATAGCAACAAAAATATACATGTTTCTATAAGAACTGGCAAACGACCCTATGAAGTCTACCCCCTAAACATCAAACAACTCAATCACAAAATGGGGTTTAGAAGGAGCTCGTGCTTGTGGGAAACACCACCTTCTCGCTGGAACCTATCACAAGCCTTAGGATAGTCATCGGCATCTTCGTGGATGATTGGCCAATAGTAGCCACACTGCAAGATCTTATGTGTTATCCAAATTCCACTATGATGCCCACCAACCAAGGATAAATGACAAGCCTCCAAAATGCTTATCATCTCCATTTCAAGAGCACGGTGATGAATAATCTCATCTACACAGACACGAAACAAATATGGATCGTCCCATAAAAACTTTCTCACATCAGATATAAACTTACAATGCTGGTGAGAAGTCAAGTCCGATGACACGACATCACTAACTAAGTAGTTCACATAGTCCGCGAACCATGGTATCAAATCATGAGATGCTGTCAATACTCTCTCTTCAGGAAATGAATCATCAATCTCCACCCTGTCGTTGAACTTTACCATGGCCTCGTCCTTAAGTCTAGATAGATGGTCTGCAATCTAATTTTCTGTCCCTTTTTTGTCAATCACCTCAAAATCAAACTCTTGAAGAATAAATTCCCATCAAATCAATCTTGGTTTTGCATCCTTCTTTGCCATCAAATACCTCAATGCTAAGTGGTCAATATGTACAATGACTTTGGTCCCCAAAAGATATGATCTGAACTTCTAGAATGCAAAAACCACTGCAAGTAACTCCTGCTCAATGACAGTGCAGTTTTTGTTTTGCATTTAGGGATTTACTAGCATAGTAAATGGGATGTATAATCTTCTTTTTGCACTATCCCAACACCACACCAAGTGCGACCCCACTTGCATTACACATAATCTCAAAGGGTTGAGTTTAATATGGAGCAACTATAATAGGTGTCAATATTAACCTCTGTTTTAACTAATCAAATGTTTTCATACATACATTATCAAGCACAAATTCAGCATCCTTCTCAAGTAGCTTGCACAAAGGGTGTGAAATCGTTGAGAAGACCTTTATGAAGCACCTTTAGAAACCTTCATGTCTCAGGAAACTTCTCACACCTTTAACATAGATAGGTGAAGGAAGCTTCTCAATAACCTCAACTTTGGCTCTATCAACCTCAATATCTTTGATGGAGATGCGGTGTCCCAACACAATGCCTTCCTTCACCATGAAGTGACACTTTTTCCAATTCAGCATAAGATGACATTTTTCACACATCTGAAGCACATCATGCAAATGCGTGAAGCAATCCTCAAATGAATCTTCAACCACACTGAAGTTCTCCATAAACACCTCAATTGTGTCCACCACCATGTCTGAGAAGATAGACATCATGTATCTATAGAATGTGGTTAGCACATTACACAACCCAAATGGCATCCTCTTCAATGCGAAGGTACCATAAGGGCATGTAAAGGTCATCTTCTCTTGGTCCTCTAGAGCAATAGAAATTTGATTGTAGCTCAAATAACCATCAAGAAAAAAGTACCAGCCTTTACTTTCCAAGCGATCTAGCATCTGGTCCATGAATGACATAGGGAAGTGACCTTTCTGTGTCGATACATTGATTTTCCAATAGTCCATGCAAAACCTCAACCCTGTGACTGGCCTCATGGAAATCAACTCATTGCTAGCATTTGGGACCATAGTGATACCTCACTTCTTTGGAACATATTGGACTAGACTCACCCATTCACTGTCAAAACTCGCATATATCAACCTACTTCCAACCACTTAATGATTTTTTTACGCATCGGTGGGTTGAAACGTCTTTAGTATTTAATACTCGGCATATAATCCTTGACCAGTTGAATCTTGTGAGTACATATGCCATGTGGGATGCCAATGATGTTTGTAATTGTCCATCCAATAGCCTGTTTGAATCGCTTGAGTACCGAAACTAATGCTTCCACATGTTTATCATTAAGATCTACAAAAACAATAATAGGTAAAGTATTGTTAGTACCCAAATGCACATACCTCAGATAGGCTAGAAGAGCCCTCATCAATTCTAACACCAGTGGCTCCTTAATGGATGGTCAAGTCGGTGGGAACTTGCAATTCTTCAAATCCAACTCAAGATTGAGTTGATGTTTGTGATAACCATATGTTCCAAGTGCTTTAAACATCTCATCATAGTCTAGAATGACATCACTCTCAAAGTTTATCAACACAGCCTCAAGAATTTCAACACCTAATATTTCCTCGATTGGTACCTCCAGATGCACTTCATCAATACTCTCAATAATAGAGACCACTTTCAGATCATCAGATCTCTTCATAGACTAGTAGACATTAAACAAAACTTCTTTGTCATTCAATATAAACTTGAGTTGACCTAACTCCATGTCCACTAGTGCTCACCCAGTGGCCAGGAAGGGTCTTTTCAAAATGATTGTGGCGTCGAAGTCAACTTTGCTATCAAGTATCACGAAGTCTTCAGGATTCATGATATTCTCAACTCGAACTAACACGTCATAGAGTATCCTCACAGGCTTCTTCAAAGTCCTGTCTGCCATCAACAACTGCATTATAGTCAACGTGGGGGCTCCCAAGCCCAACTGCTTGAACACTTCAAAAGGCATTAACTTGATGTTGGCTCCTAAATCGTATAACGCCTTTGGAAAGCTACAGACTCTGATAGTGCAAACTACGGTCCATAAATAGGACCATGAGTCATCTTATTTTTCATGGTTTAAACTTCAGAAACTGATGTTTCCCTTCAACTAAGGCTTCAATCCACGACACTCTTCTACGATCCACAGTCTCTTTTACGGACCATAAATAGACCTCGTAATTCCCTTTGACACTTGTCAAATCTCAATCCTGTAGCCCCCATTCCGTGATCCTTGTCTAGGCCTCATGGATTGAACCATGGGCCCTGAACTAGGTTTGTACATTGCCTCCGAAAATTTTTGTAGTTCCACTTCTTCTACATTTCTAACCTCCTAACTTGCAAGTCCTTACATATTACTATATGATATCGATGATAAGGGCCTAAAAGTGAGTTTTAAAAGTCATGAATGTTATCAAGATGTAAACATGTTGTAAAGACCTTGATGATGTTTAAGATGGACCCTCAATATGCAAGGTCAATTCTCACTTGATTGGCTTCCAAGTTAATGAGCTACTCCTATACATTGTTACTTATGATTCTAAGTTATCATTGCATGACTATTCTATCATTTAAAAGTATTTTGTATGATTGAATTAGCACCGAATGAGGCATTAAGATGAGGTTCGATAAGGGAACCTTAGAAGCAACCTCTTGTCCCATTAACTATGTTCCACCATATGGGCCCTTATAGGCTAAGGCTAGTGAATCCACAATTGCAACGTTAAACTAAGATATGCATGGATAAGTTCAGGAATTCCACTGGGCAAGTGGACTCCCCGTGCCTATGTAAGGAATTATATTGGATTCATGTAGTAGCTCACATGGTCTTATATCTCTGTTATGGCCTTCTCCCACAAAGTCACGAATATGATGTTTATGTTTCTTTAAACTTGTTTCATATGTTGCGCTGATCTTTAGTTCATATTGAGCTTTATTACATGGTTATAGGTAAGCAAGTTTTGAAAGATGGCATTACAATTTCATGTTTGCATTGTATCTCACATACTTAGTACGTTCAAACATACTAACACATATTTTGCTTACTTGATGTCACCACGTAGGGACCGGCGTTCCTCCTCCACCGGCACATGGCTAGCCTTTGACGTTCAATACTAGTAGTTTTAGTGAGGCCTCTAGTTTTGGGGACTACAACTTTTTCTTCATGCTTGTACTTTTGAGACATTTATGTTTTGGGTTATATTTATGGAGACTTTTACTTTCTATGTTAATATACTTTGACACTTGTATTTGAGGGGAGCTTAAGTATATCATAGCCCCTGCTAAATCATGATGTAAATGGTATGTTTGGATGATATGTTTTGTAGTTTGGGTTGTTGTTCTACCATGGTTTTAATTGACCTAATGTTTCCTTTAGTCCCTTTACCCACTTTTAAATTCTATTTATATGAACCATTGCCTTTAAATGCTTGATGAATGCTAAGAGGCTTGGATGAGGTGCCTTCGGACCTCTCATTGCCTTGTTATGACTAGATACTAGGCTTGGGTCATGAGAAAAATTACACCTAGGCCATTTTTTTTAAAGTTTCCTTTTTCTTCCTTGTTCCAACTCTCAAAGCATTCACGGTATTTCATAAACCTGACAATTTCTCAAGTTTTATCTTGACCTTAAGGTCTCATCTACAACCCCCATCTATGAATTGTAGAAGCATATACTATCCGTATATGAATCTACTAGACCATGCACCAGTATTGATTTTCTACATTTTCCTCCTTATCCCAACTTTCCAACTTCCAGTGTATTGCATTAACTATGACTTATTTCAAATAGACACTTTAATATCATTAAGGGTATATCATTTGAACACAAATAAATAATGTGGCAGAGTATGTGCATCACACTTTCTCTAAGAGAACAAAAGCCAAAAAAATATTTATTTATTTTTTAAAAATCCATTTTATTTCTTCTTTTAGTTTGTTGCCGCTCTCACTACTACCGCTCTTTAACCGCGAGGGTAGATCTGTTGAAGTTATTAAAAAAAAACTTTTCTATCGAAAGATTTTATTTAGGGATCAAAATTCACAAAACGGTTATTTAATTGGGCCAAAACACATACACAATCCCTCGAATTGCCCGTAATTTTCATTTTGGCACTCTTCTTGACTTTTTTCTATTTTAACTATTCAACTCTACTTTTTGTATACCATTTAACATAAAATACAAATTTATGATTTTTTATTTTTATAGATGTTCTTCAATTTGTAATGTTGCATTTTAAAAATCGGCGTTGGTCCATTAATTTTCGTTACAAAAATTGAGGGATGAACATTCATTTTTTAAAAAAAATAATGAAAAATTCTTTTTGAGAGTTTTTTCTGTATTTTTGCATGAAAAATAACATATGAAAGTGTGTTTGATTTTCTTTATTAAATAATCAATGATAATCCAGCAAAAATTGTCGAGTTTTAATGTTTTTTAGTAATATATTAGCAATGCACAGAAATTTTTTTTTTTTACTCGTTGAAGATAGGTTCTTTCTTTTATCTATATTGAGTTGAATGCAAAATTAGAAAGCTAATATTTAAATTAAATCTAGATAGCTTAGATATTAAAAAAAATATTGTTGTTTAATTAATTGATTGTTTAAAAAAGAAAATTGAGACACTTTCCTCAATTACTTTTTGAGAAAAAATATAGATAAACTCAAAAAAAATATTTTTTAAAAAAATTAAAATTAATGTTCATCCTTAATTTTTTTTAAGAAGTATTCGAAAAATTGCGGCCAAACTTCGATTTAAAATGAAAAAATGGAAATAAAGAACATAAATTAAAATTAAAAAAATTATAAAATTAGTATTTGCATCTAAATGGTACATAAAAATAGAGTCAAGGGTTAAAATGAAACAAGGGTGAGATAAATGTCAAATGAAAAATGAGGGCAAGTTAGAGGAGTTGCGTATGTATTTAGTTCGTTTTTGTGGCATGTCATGGCATGTAAAGTACATACTCCCGACTTTGTTGATCCATTAGATAGAAGTCTCTAAATGGAACATGAAAATTTGAGTTTAAGGATTAAAATGAAACGAGGTTGAATTGAATTGTCAAAATTTAGGAATATAAGACTCTGCATATGTGTGTGGCCTTCTGTCTAAGGTCAAATCTTTTACTAAAGAACATTCATGTTTTTAAATTACTAGAGATGCAGATATATGATTAGAGCCTAAATTTCAAGAAACTTGGCACCAAAATATTGTGGTT
This sequence comes from Solanum ossicruentum, assembly GCA_025774065.1. Lineage (NCBI taxonomy): Eukaryota > Viridiplantae > Streptophyta > Magnoliopsida > Solanales > Solanaceae > Solanum > Solanum ossicruentum. The sequence goes on from JAOTQR010000092.1 coordinate 9,207,034, forward strand.
TGAGCAAAACATTATTGAGATGTCTTAACGTTGTTGAGTAGACCGCTTACCAAAAACAGAAGATGAATCAGTGCCTAGCCTAAAGTAACAAGTAGAAACAATTCAGAACTCCATAGTTAAGACGACGACGCTATGTTTAATCTAATATTTTTGTGTTCTGTTGACAACATTGAAGGTTTTGAGACTAGATATACAAGTCCTTCCACGTTTGAAGAGAAGTTGAAAGGTCGAAAAAACTATTCAGATCAAGTTACATATATATTATTCAAACTAAAACACTATTTATTTATATCGAGTCCTTACACATTGCCACAAAGAAACATAATACAAATAGTACTTCACACCTATTTGCTTAAAATCCTGAACCCACCACTCATCGTGCTCAGCTCAAGTTGCAGATAGATAATCCAAGATGCTTAAAACACACTTATTTATACTGAGTCCTTCCACATTGTCATAAAGGAACACTAATACATTACTATTTCACATGTAGCGACTTTAAAATCCTGAATCCGCCTCCAAATGTGATCGATCACATTTTTCCTCACATTAGCTTAATGTCTAGCTTATGCCAGTCCCTTATTAGGCACTGGGACTTCATTCCTGCAGACTTCCCATGTTAGAAGCCTTCTCATTTTTCATAATAGCATGGAATAATGTAGCTCGATCCTCCTCAACAATTTCTCTCAACAACTCATCTTCAATTTTTGGTGCTTGCCAGTGAGAAGGGTCCTCCACAAGGTCTTCACTGAATATCATGCTTGATACCCATTCTTTCCATGTTGTTCTTTTGTATTTCTCCTCTTCCAGTGTGCCCGTCGCTAGAAGCTGGTAGACATAAACAACTTTGTCCTGACCAGGACGAAAAGCCCGTGCAATGGCTTGCTTGCTCTTAGAAGGATTCCACTCTGAATCCAGTAATATTACACGCGATGCTGCAGTCAAGCTAATGCCTTCTGCACAAGTTGTAATAGATGCCAACATGACCTTTGATGGTCCACCTGGCTCCTCAAATTGATCCATTATCCTTCCTCTTTGAAAAAGCTCAATGTCACCTTGAAGCACCAGTACTTCGATGCCCTTTCTCCACCCATAGAACCTCTCAAATATCTCCAGAAAAAGATTAATTGGAGCGATATTGTGGCAAAATATCAAAACCTTTTCTTTCCTAAAGAGACAACGAGGCACTAGGCTCATTACAAATTTGACTTTCGAACCCAGCTTCAGATCAAACTTGAATTTCTGGAGAGCGTCCAGCTCCTCTTCCTTAAAGTACTGGCTAGAACATGCTGTCGTTCTGATCAACCAAGGATGGATTGCACCAAGGGTAATCAACAGCTCTAACTCTAGTGGAAATCCTTTGTAGATGGGCCTTTGATTTTGAAGCTTCACCAAAATTTCTTGTTGAAGAGTCGTTGATTTCATCATCAAGGTGTAGCATTGTAAACCAGGAAGGTTATCAGATGTTCCACCGTCATGCACATCTATGAATCCACCTGTTAGTTTCTTCAATATTTTTAGGCCTTCTTTCCTTTTCTTGGGGATGTCTGAGTCAATGACATTGGAGATTTTATCAATAAACATCTTTCTTGCTCGATTTTCCAATGAAAAGCGGGATGCACCTTTGTTTTTCTTCTTGTACTTGGGATCCAGCTCCTTTAAGACCTCATCAACAAAAGTTGGCCTTGCTAAGGAAAGTGTATTGAAATACTCGCCAAAATTATTCTGAAATAATGTACCAGAAAGTAAAATCCTAAGCCGTGTATTGACCTTCATTAGACCTTTTCTTAACCTGGATTTTGTACTTCTTGGGTTGTGCCCTTCATCAAGTATTAGTAGCCCTGGACACTGCCGCAACACCTGGGCCATATACTTCCTATGTGCATAAGGTGAATCCTCCCGTGTTAGTGTTAAAAAAGAGGTATAGCCCATAAGGAGAACACTGGGTTGCGAAAGCCACATCTGCATTTTCTCAAGGCAGTCCAAGACATGCATGACATCTTGGTTGCGAGGAAGACCAGGACATAATTTCACCTTTTCTCTTAGAACCTCTCCCTTAAAGGTTTGACCACCATGAATTTGGTAGACTGGCACAGGAATCTTCCACTTAAGTACTTCTTTGTACCAGGTGTAGAGTGTAGTCTTGGGAGCAAGAACCAATGGTCGTGATCCAGGAAATAACTTCAGGTAGCTTACAAGGAAGGAAATAATTAGTAAGGTCTTCCCAGCTCCTGGAGTATGAGAAATAACACAGCCACCTCTCTCTTTGCTCTCTGGTTTCATTTCTGCAGGTACTATGGATCCAGCAATATTTTTCCACAGAAATTCAAAGGCTCTCTTTTGGTGTACCCGTAATTTGTTTCCTAGATCAGGTATCAATGCCCAGACATTTTCTTCCCCTTCTCCTGATGATGAGGGTGTATTAGAAGAAGCAGGAATGGACAAAGTATCAAGGCCATCATCATCCTGCTTGTGAGCTGTAGCTTCTTCAGTTCTTTGCTCCTTGTTGGAATTGTAGTTTGACGTAGGCATCTGTAGATATTAACTAAAGGTTAGTAAGCATGGAGAAGAAAATAAGCAAAAGTGTAGCAATAAAAGCCTAACATGCAAGAATCATTGTCTAGATCTGCTTCTACATGCGTACTGAATTACATGCCGAATATACTTTTATTACGTGTAGGATAAAGTGATGACAAGGACCAAGAAAAAGCTTTATTTTATTTTACTTTTGAGAAAATGTAACTTGCAAGACAAAGCTTTATCTCTATTTCAAACATTTGTGAATTGCCACATTTCTTGGAATCTTCTATGGAAACAATCTCTGACTTCAGAAGGTGCTTCAGGATAAGAGAAACTGAAATTAGTCTGAAACTTCGACTTACAAAGGGTGGTGGAACATCCTTTATTTCAGTGCTAACGAATCCACATAACCGGCAAATAATTCCAATTTCTTCATTAAGTCGATAATCATGTCGACAAACTTCTCCACGTATTTCAGCTCCTATCCTGACATTACTTGTATATTGAACATGGGAATCCTGTGTCATATTTGATAAGGACAACATCAAACATAAGGTAACACAGCAGTGATATAATCAAAAGAAAAATAGCATTCACTACTGATCAAGACAATATCAAAACACAGTACAATTTTCATTATTTCCAGCAAAAAGCACATTCCATGAACATTACATCTTTGTTAACATTACCATGCCAGTAATTATTAAAATGACAAACCTCACTGTCATCTAGAAGATAACATGATGCCAGAGCTAGTTCCATCTCTTTCCATAACATATCAATTTCTGAAACCTCTTCGTCCTTATTGATTGACAGATTCTCAGCTGAGACTCTGTGGCTAGATTTTGTTGACTGGAACTCTTTCCATTGATCAATTATTGGTGGTTGTTCCTTATTAAGTGTAGCATCAATGTTTGTCATGCACCTTCTAATCAGTTCCTTGTACACATTTGCTGCCACAGAACCCTTTTTGAATGATCTTATATCATAAATACTATCCTTCTTTGAAGTATTTCTTTTGTACTTCTTATGTGAACCTAACGTCCCACCTCTACGATCAAGTCCCATGAACTTTAATTTTGAAATTTTGACTTGCCCCCAGCGTCTACCTTCTGCTTTTGTGAAGTTCATTTTGGAAGCTTTCCTATCATGCGATGTTGAAGAACTAGTGAAATAAATATATCTGGAAACTATTTCACCAATCTCTGCAGACACATCTGCAGGAACATCAACATCAAGTGGAACCTGTTCATGGACAGTTAGATCAGTTCTTGAATGAGGATGCAGGGGAATGATAGCAAGTTGATGTTGACTGTCAGCTGTAACTGATTTCTTGTCTGCAAGCTTATTTACATCTGATTTGATTGCATTTCTCCATCCGGATGAACTTTCAGAGGACTTCTTCTCATGAGGTCTGATATATCCTCCAAACAACTCTCTCTTGTAAGACCTGGCAATTTCTTCAATTTCACCATTTCTATAAGCATGATCAGCCTGAATAGAAAGTGCAAGTGGTAGTTCTTCATACTCCACTTTTCTCCTGCCCCCAACTAACCGTGTCATCTCAACATCAAATTCTGACAAATCATCTTCACATCCATAATAACGCTCTGGCTGTACAAATCGACGTTTTGACCTTCGTGGGCCCATTAGGTCATACAGAACCAGAGGCCCAGCTTCACTTAGGTCGCTGGTAGGATTTACATCTGGGATATCCCTACTGAATTGAAAAACAGCAGTTGTTGAAAATCCGTTTTCTAACTTGAAATTCACAGAGTAAGAATGTGGGTCGGAATTTGATTCTTCTTTGAAAAGATCATCATCCACAATCTCATAGACAATCTGGTTGTGTATAGATCTCACATCAAATGTAGCTTCTTTCAGAACAGATGCAGTCAGTAACCATGTGAGGTCAGAGGAGAATTTTCCGATGAATAGTTTAAAAGTCTGCAATGAATTGCAGTCCTCAGAAGAACTCCACCGGTAATGTTTGTCTTCACAAGGTTTGGGTTCAAGTTTTTGGAGAATTGAAATCTGTTCAATGGGCAACATATTTATCTCTTTACTTAGAGTTTTCTTCAAAATGGGAGGAGGGCCTTGAGTGACATAAACACTGACATAAAATTTGCAAGTACAAGTGAGCTCATGAGGCTTCCTCTCTATAGATCTTATTTTTGCATCAATCCACACCTACATGGAAGAACCAAAGGTAAATATGTACATTAAGATAATAAACTTCACAGGAAAGCAACCCCAACAAAAAAATGGAGGAAGCACTATGTGCTACTCCATCAGAAGTCAGGAAGAACCCAACATAAGTACAACTGGTGGAAAATATCCTCTCTTATTTATAATATAAAATAAGGCAGTACAATATCCAATGCTACTTACAGGCTTGACATCTTTCTCATCTCCTGAATCTTCTCCTTGGTAAGGGGTTGAAAGCACACAAACCTCAAGTCCAGGTCGTAAGAAGCAGGCACAATCAGATAAAGTAGCTTTTCTAGATCTCATTCGAAGATTTGTTACCGGAATATTCTCCTCAATCACCTCCCCATTAACGAGAACATGAGTAGTGATGGTCCCCATGCTGATCCGTAGGCGCTCCACAGCTTGCCAAGAGCCATACCAGAATGTCTCAAAAGCTGTCAAACAATACAGGAACAATCAAAGTGCAAAGTCAAAATGAAGATATAGTCCTATGAGAGACACATAATTTAAGCCTCATTTCTACAGAAAAGAAGTGATTCATATTCAGTTCTGTCTTGTCTCTCATATGAACCTTTGCAAAGAGATAGTTTGCTTCAGAAAAGAATAGCAAGTCATTTACTTATATGCAAAATCCATTTTGTATCACGAACAACTAAAATCAAACTTTGGAAGGAGACTGAACATCAAGCAAAGGGAGGTAATACTCGATGCTTCAACAAGAGGCAGGAATATGGCAACCATTTGAGAACTTTTTTATGACTGAATGGCAGTATGAACAACTAGCAAAAACCAGTTTCTGCTTGTCTTTCTGTAGCTGGTATCGCTTGTAGCTAAAAAGCATGCATGTACTCGTGCAGGAAAAAGAATAGAACACTATATGACAAAAATGAAGCAGGAGAAAGAGTGTAGTCTTTTCTAAAGGATAAAACTTCAGCAATGTCATATGTGGTTTCACTTAGAGAAATTAATAAATGTTACCAGAGAGTAGACCATCAGATCAAGGCCTTTGGAAACATAAATAAGTTGTTTAGATCAGGTTTGACTCCTTATAATCCTATAGTAACCAACAATTAAAATATCAATGTCATCACAGGATTCCATTCCAATAATTTATTGCTTCAATAATCAGAATACATTGCAAAAGTGTTTTTAACAATGTCATGATGGTTTGATGAGTCAACATTCAAAACCACATCCAATTTAAATAAGCATTATCCCAGATAGCTTCTGCTGATAACATTAATCAAAAAGTGAAAATGAGATCCAGTTAGTAGGCCATTGCTTACGCTGTGGATCAATTGGATGAGCATTGTAATGTATATGCCTCTTCATCAGCACCTAAAGATTCAATTCCAACCTTGTCAGCAGTCAGAAGAAAGAATCACTTTAGTTGGGCCCAATAGCTGCAACGGATACTGACAGGGCCGGACTTGAAGTCAGCACTAAAGCAACTAGCTATGTACAATATTTCCATCTGTTGCTGCAAAATTTTCTCAGTATAACCAACTGTTTAAAATCCTGGACAATCAAAAGAATCTACAACATTTTTGTAAGATGACATAAATAGAAATACTGTTATTCTATCTCATTGGGTTTTGAGACGAGAGTTCCTAAGGAAACAACCTCTCTACTTCTATGAGGTAGTGGTAAGGTCTGCACACATTCTGCCTCTCCAGACCCCACTTGTGGGATTCCACTGGGTATGTTGTTGTTTCATTGTTATTCTATCTCATTCCTTTTAGTTTCTGTTCCTTCCATGAAATGGTCAAATTTTCTAATTCAATTGATTTTGTTTCTGTTTGAATGTCCATGTTGGACTTTACATAATCATAATCTAAGTTGCTCGGACTCGAGTTTGGGTGTCCGTTACGGGCGAAGATGTAGAGGTCGGATACTCTGATCTAGATTTGAACATTCAGGAATACAGCTCCATATATGGATACAAGTGCGGGTATTCGGCTAAAAATAATTCAAATATCTAAAACAGAGTATAAAATCTAAATTATGAGATATTACAAGGTAAAGTTGAGAAGAAAATATTGATCAATAAAAGAATCCAGAAGGAGATAAAAGGAAAGGAAGTCACAATAGAAATTTATATATACGAGGTATTTTACTTTCTTCAATTTCACCTTAGTTTTTGTTTTGATTATAGAAATCATTGAATCTATCCAGAATTTCTCCCTTGAATTTGGCCAAGGTTCCCAAAATGGGTTGAGCAGACCGGGTATGGATCCCACACCCATGCGTGTAGACACAAGTTCAGCATCGAAAGTAAAGATTCTGAACAACTTATATCATAACTATAAAACAGAAAATCTTTCGTTTCTGAAGATAAATTTTCAGTATGCAAGGGAGAATACATATACATATATAAATTAAGGAGCTAGAATAAGAGTTGGGGGTTCAGCCAAACCCAGTAATTTTTTAATCCAAATTCTATATTTGTGTAAAGAAATGTAATGAATATGTAAAAACTTTTAATTTAGAACTAATAACTACAATCTCAAACCTACAAACTTCAATTCTTAGCTCCGCGGCTATCTATACAGTCTAAGAACAAGGAAACAGAGTTGCATTAAAGTGAAATTTATGCACAACTTATGGGGTTGAGCCACTAAAAGCAATGGCTTTAGGCGCAAAAAAGGAACCAAAGCATACATAAAAAATAGTAAATTCGACAGATTAAACGAAGAACTATAAAAGCAGATGAAGGAGATACATACCTAAAACAGACAACCAGATCTGATGAAGGCGTTTGTAAAATGTTAGTATTAATTGTTGTATAACCCTAATAGCACACTTGAAAGAAACAAAATAGCTTAACAGCTTGTTTGGACTTTTGATGGTGGTTTGAGTGGGATGGTAGAATAATGTTTGTTTTGATTTTAAAGGGTTTTTAATCATGAAAATTTATTCTTTGAAATCATCAAAATTTATACACAGTATAGAAAATCTTTTATTTCATATATTAATAAATTTAATATTTATAATAATTCTAAATATTGTCTCTTCCTAGAGAATTATTCAATTCACTTAGAGCTACGTATTAATAATTTTGAAATTGAATACCAGAAGAATAAAAAATTTTGATAGTCCAGCAAGATTGATACTATAAATTGAGAAAGTTTTTGCTTCAAGTGCATTTGAAGATGTGACAATTTTAGAAAATAGAGTGAGTTGAGAACGAATAAGGGAAAAGTCTAGAGAAAAAATCAATCAAGGAAAAAAATTTATTCTCTCCTAGGGGTTTGAGTTTATTGTCTGTTTCTTTGCATCATGATGGATTTTCGTGCATCTGTTTCTTTTATGACCTTTTGTGATAATTTTGAGGTGAATAATTTGAAATTCACGGTAGTAAATCAACATGATTAAGCATAGAAATTTTCGTGATTGAATTAATTAAGAAAATAAAAAAATAATTGAACATTATATATATACATACACAAAAAAAAAGTTCTGGAAACGTGCGTTGCACATACTTTTCAAGCTAATTAATATAAATATTTTAAAATAACATAAATAAATTAGAATAAGTGTTTTATGAGATACAATTTAAAGGAATAAATATAACTCATGGTAACGCTATTCCATCAGAACCATAATTATACTTGAATTTCTATCAAGTAAAATTAAAGAATATCGCTTCATTTTTTTGGGAAGAAGTAATATTTCTATGACATTGTTGGATATTATAATATTTTTAATAATGTACAAAAAAATTTAATTTTTGTAATCTCCACTTATAAAATTTCTACTGGTATATCAACTAATTATCAATTTTCTTACGGCTCATACTTCAACAATACACCATCTTAATGTAAATATGAATAACTATACAAATCTAAGATAAGATAAAGTGTTAAAAGTTTGAGACTGTTTGAAGTGAAGACTCGAGATAATGGTCAATGCTTCAATAATGTTATTGAATTGAGAAATTTTCTAAACTATTAAATTGAAAAAAAAAATAATTATTAAATTATAATCATAATGTTTTTTTAAAAATATATGAAAATAAAATATATAAAATAAATTAAATAAACGTAACTTTTAAAAAAAAAACAATTGGCTTTAGATATAACACTAATAGTACACTTGAAAGAAACAAAATAGCTTAACAACTTGTTTAGACTTTGGGTGGATGATAAAATAATGTTTGTTTTGATTTTTAAAGGTTCCTAATCTTGAAAATTTACTTTTTGAAACCATCAAAATATATATATTTGAATATGTAGTATAATTTTTTTTTTATTTTGCATAAATTAATTGTTTCGATTTTGGACTATAAGATTATGTAATTAGTTATTATTTTTAATTATTAATTTTATTAATTTTTTTAAAAAATTTATAATATTTATAATAATTATAAATATTGTCTTCTCCAAATAGAATTGATTCAATTTACTCAAAGCTACATATCAATAACTTTAAAGTGAGATGCAAGAAGAATAAGAAAAAATTGATAGTCCAACAATATTGATCCTGCAAATTGAGAAAGTTTTTGCATCAAATACATTTGAAGATATGGGGAGTTCAGAAAAATGGAGTGAATGAAGAACAAATAAGGGAAAAATCTAGAGATAAAATCGATTAAGGGAAAAAGTTTATTCTCTCCTAGAGGGTTGGGTCTCTTATATGTTTCTTTGCATGTCATTGCAATAATTTTGAGGTGAATAATTTGGAATCCATGCTAGTAAATCAACACGATTAAGCGTAGAAATTTTCGTGGTTGAATTAATTAAGAAAATAAAAAATAATTGAACATTATATATATATATATATATATATATATATACATACACACACGCGCGCGCGCGCGCACACACAAGCTCCAGAAACGTGCGTTACACGTGCTTTTCAAGCTAATTGATATAAATATTTTAAAATAATATAAATAAATTAGAATAAGTGTTTTATGAGATATAGTTTAAAGGAATAAATATAACTCATGGTAACACTATTCGATCAAAACCATAATTATGCTTGAATTCTATCAAGTAAAATTAAAGAATAGCGCTTCATTTTTTTGGGAAGGAATAATGTTTCTATGACGTTGTTGGATATTATAATATTTTAGTTATACACAAAAATTTAATTTTTATAACCTCCACTTATAAAATTTCTATTGGTATATCAACTAATTACCAATTTTCTTATGGTTCATACTTCAACAATACACCATCTTAATGTAAATATGAATAACTACAATTGTAAGATATGATAAAGTGTTAAAAGTTTGAGAACATTTGAAGTGAAGACTCCAGATAATAGTGTCACGACCCAACCCCGGGGCCATGACTGGTGTCGATTGGACACCTAGACCAACGTTCAACCACAAGTCTCATC
>JAOTQR010000092.1:9217210-9263084 GCA_025774065.1 Solanum ossicruentum
TGCTGCAGGTACAGGTGCCAATAGATCTCCCCAGTAGAAGCCCAGGATATTCAGCGGTTGTCACCAAGCTCCAGGTTGCTTCGGAGCTTTGTATATGTCTAGCACTTATGTTTATGTTGTACAATTATGTTGAGGCGGGGCCTGTCCCGACCCTTACCAGATGTTCTTCTTTACTTAGAGGCTTTGTAGACTATGTATAGTAAAAATGAAGTTATGTTTCATATGTTAGGCACTGTGGCCCCAACGGCCTAGTCACATGCATTCCCTTTGGCTTATTATCATGGTTTATCTATTTTAAGGCATGCTAAGGTTACAAACCCCATGTGTTAAGTATAGTAAGTGTATAGTACAGGTTGGTTCTCCCGGGCCTTATCGGCAACGGGTGCCGGTCCGCCCTAACGGGACTTGGGGTGTGACATTTAGCCTGTGTTGAAGTGCACAATATCTATCCTCCAAACTAGGGCCAATTTGCTAGCCACCACAACTTAGGATTTTTGCTTCAGTCAAGGTACACAATGTTCAAGGAAAAAACCAGGGCCATTTTCAGGATGTTCCACTAGACAAGGGTAGGTTAATTAGGTGTTTTGAGAGAATAGGTACATGGTAGGCTCAAATATTTGGAACAAGGGTTATATCATCAATTTGGTTGTGTTTTTTTTTTTTGGCAAAAGTGGACTATTTAACAATAATAGCCTAAGATGTTTTCCTAATCCAATTAATCTACAATCTTAGTTAGAGTAATAGGGCAAGTTTTGAATTAGGAAAAAACACATGAATTTATCAATAAAGCTCACATTCTCATGGCACCACATACATTATCAACAAAAGACTCATAGATCATGCTTCTTATCTCAATGTACCCTCACTTATCAAAACAGATATTGTTAGACACCTAAACATGCATGGTTACTATCTAACTACTTAATCAAAATTTTTGGTGGGAATCATTTTTCAAAACAAAACACAAAAACATGTTATACGCCACAAGTATTGGTACTATATGCTACAAATATTATCTGAAAATCCTAAATATACAGTTCAATAGAAAATAAACATCTATAGGAAAAAAAACATAGGAAAGAAAACTCGAGGATTCAAAAATTGGGGTAGTAACGGATCATAAGCTACTCAGACTTCATAGAGGCTTATAACTACCCACACCCTATTGAAAAAGATGTACTATTTCCAGAGGGGCCAGCATCCCTCGTTTACTCTATCACTCGAGCTCATCTCAGCTCGTAATAGTATGGGATGCCATCACTGTTGATGTTTATCAACACTACTTCCAATGTGTGAACACCCAATCGTTCTTTAAGAGGTACCTCTGGTTCAGCTCTATCAACAGTCTTGATACTCAAATCATTCCTTGCTTGCTGACGCACGTTGAACATGATCTTATCTTTCCCAAATCTGAACTTGATTAGGTCCTTCTCCATATCCACCAAGGTGCATCTAGTAGCTAAATAAAGCCTTCCCAAGATAATAGAAACTTCAAAATTAGCTTCATAATCAAGGATCACCAAGTTTGTAGGGAATACAAATTTTTCACTTTCACCAAAATAGCATAAAGTATACCCATAAGCTTCTTCATAATCCGCCATCAATATCTGCATATCAGTACGAGTAAGGGCTCCCAACCCAAGCTTCTTGAAGACCATAAGGGGCATCAAATTGATACTGGCACCTAAATCACATAGTGCCCTTGCTTACTCTACCTCTCTAATGGTGCAGGGTATGCTGAAAGCACCTGTATATTCTCGCTTCTGAACCAAGGACTTCACAGTGATTGCATTGCAATGTTAGAGCTCTGGAGAAAGCTCCTGACTTACAGTGCGCTTTTTGGTGACCAAGTCCTTCATATACTCGCATAGCCCGGCCTTTTCTCCAAAGCCTCAATGAGAGAGATACTGATAGATAGATTTTCTAACATGGAGAGAAATTGCTTGAACTTGCCTTCCTCCTCTCTCTTTTTGATTCTCTAAAGAAAGGGAGGAATAGGCCTAGGGACAGGCTTAAACCTCTATGGCGCTTCAGCTGCTTCACTCACTCCATCTTTGTCACGATCATCTCCTTCATCCGCATCCTTTATTACAACCATGTCCTCACGAACATCCTCTACATTGACCAACATAGGAGGGTCAACTGTGCTCTTTCCACCCCGAGTGGTAACAACAATACACTGCCCTTCATTTTTCAGATTTTGCATTGTATTACTAGGCAGTGTACCCCTCTAATGCTAATTCAACTGAGTTGGCACTTAACCAAACTGTTGTTTCAGCTATTTATGCATTTTGATTATGACGTCTATTCCTTGTTACATTGCATCCAACATACTTAGTACATTCAAATGTACTAATGCATACTCTTATATAGATAATATCACAATGTAGGAATCAGTGCCCAAGTTGATTATCCTCCCCCTCAACGTGGCTAGGTGGTGCTATTTCAAGCTAGTGGGTGAGTCCTCTATATCTAAGACCCTGGTCTATGCTTTCCTTTTCTTGCTTTGTGTTAAGACAATCTATCATATGTTTTATTTTCACTATGAGGGTGAGCCCGGTTACTTTTTGTCTTAGCCCCCTCCCTATCTATGTATTTAGAAGTGTTTGTTGGACAAGTTATGTATCTATGGTATGAGCATTGACTCCTTGTCTCTTGATGATGTTATTTTGCAAGCTATCCCTTAGCCCTTTTGCCCTTAATATTATTCAACGTCTTTTACATGCTTCTGCGACCAATGATGTGTAGTGATAAGTTGAGAAGCTAGATTGGGATTCCTTCGGGTTTCCCATTCGTCGTGTCACGTTTAGGCCCTAGGATTGACATAAACAAATTAGGAAAATGCATCGACAAACTCCATGAAAGTATACTATGACTCATAGTGTCTTCTATGGCTTATAGTCAGGCTCTCGTAATTAGCTGTTGAAATTATGGACTTCTCTCCTATGACACCCTTTCATGACTCTTAAAGTGGTCATTAAAGGGGGTTTCATCTGATGAATTTCCTGTAAGTCCACTTCTTTGATCCTTAGGGCATGAAAGGTCATCTACAAATCGTAAACAGCCCCATGACTCATCTGCATGTTCGTAGAATGAACTTTAGAAACTTGGCCCCTCATTGTAATTCCTCATGAAACACCTTTACGACTCATATAAGGTCTTGTACAATAGCAGAAACCAGAAACTTTTGTTTTTTTTCCCAAATCATGGCCAACCTATAATCTTGCTAATCTAAACACATAAAAACAATTAAAGTTGCATTAAGAACACACAAAATCCTAAGTTTTAAGTATCAAAAGTGTTATATTTTGGTAGCGCATCAATACTTGAGCTTAAAAGCCTAACAATCTTCATAACCATTCATAATTGGGCTCAAAAGCCAAATCATACTTCAAATCATACTTTTCGTGCATAAGAATAGCTCATTCACATATATCAAGATGATGTAAAAATCCAAAATGCTCAAAGATCCAGATCATAGACATTTATGTTATCACATTCTTGTTATAACCATATATGAGCTTAACTCACCCAATAATAAACTTATGTGAGCTTAATCCACCGAATCATTACATTAAAAACCATATGTGAGCTTAATCCACCAAATCATTCTCACCAAAAACCAATGCTCATATAAGCATATGCCATAAATGATATGAGGACAGAAATGGGCAATACAACTTAAATCAACAAATCAATATGATATTCAAGTAAATCCATAAGTAAATCCACATTTAAATCACAATTTAGATTACATATGCTTAAATCAAACTTTAAAGGGACGGTGCATATTCAAATCTTCATAATATTCATGCAATTCAACATATTAGGGCTAATATCATTTTAAAATCAACAATTAAACATACCCCATATCTCAATTGAAGTAAATACGCAATAATCTTAAAAGCCCACAATTAAAGTAAGCTCAATTTCATGAAAATCAAGGTAAAAGAGTTTGGGGTCTTCATGGTTGAAAGGGACCATGAATCAATCCCACATACTTTAGCTAACTAAGAAGAAACAAGAAGAGTTTGATGAAGAAGAGAGCCTTTCCTTAATCCCCATGCTAAGTCTTCACTAGTTCATTTAAGAGGAGTTCTTATGAGATTTAATAAATTCTAAATATTGAATTGAGTTTGAATGAGACACGAAGAGTATAGGTCATCTAAAAGTCATAGGATAGGATAGAAAGTCACAAATGGCCCTTAGAAGTAGCCAGAACTACAATAATGCCATTAGTGAAATGGAAGTCAAAATGTTGTCAGGGGTCCCGTATGGAGGGCTCATGGACCATCTAGAGGCACACGAACCATGTGGCCTTCCTTGATGCTAAGCTTAGACAAAATTTCACTGATGAAGTTCTGAGATGGTGATTCCGTACTTAGAAAATTTTCACACCAACACCCATACTGAGGGTCATACGACCCATGAAGAGCCATATAGGCCGTATGAGGTTCATATGCGGAGTTCCTTGGAAAAATTTGGTTTTTAAGGCGAAGGCTACTGACACAAGCTGCAACCGGCCAGTGAAGTGCCACACAAACCATATGGGGTTCATGTGGTGCAAACCTTGGTCTTAAACTCCAGCTTAAAGCCAACACTCTACACACAAGGCCAAGGGCCACCTCAAGGCTCCTCCACAAGGCCTGTGGAGGTGCCCATAAGGTGTCACCTTGGTCAAAAACTTTTCAGAGTCAAATTGCAAGCACCATTAAGGCCATACAAAGTTTGTGTCCTGACATAGTAGGTTTCAACAAAAAGGCACCTACCATGAGCCACTTTTATAGCCAGTGGTAAGCACCACGATCCATGATGGGCTACTTGGTCTTAAACTCCACCATAAGTCCATGCACATCACACACAAAGCCAAGGCCTACCCCTAGGAAGCCTCCATGGCTCGTGGACCTCTCCACAACTTGTAGAGGTGACCATGGAGTGTCATCTCGGTCAAAAACTCCTAGAACATGAATTAAGCATCAATAAAGTCTCACGAGATTTGGTTCCTTACATCATCTCCCCCTTGGGAACATTCGTCCTCGAATGAGAAACAGACTAGTTTGAAAGGCTTGACTTGAACATAAACCATTTTAACATGGGAACACAATGTATAACTCACTTCTCAAAAATCATAAGATTATTAAAACTCATGTCAAAAATATCCTTTAAATTATTTCCATGCACGTGTATGCATGTCAAGTCATGAAACATAAGAGTGAAAAAATTAGGACTATTTAGAATAGGAAAAACCTAATACCCTAGGCTTGAGTAGATTGGAAAAGATAGGGATATCACTTCATCATATCCATCTACGCTTCCCGTGTAGCACTCTCCATATGATAATTTCTCTAAATTGTTTTAACAGAAGCCACATCCTTATTTTGAAGCCGCTTTACTAGTCTATCCAAAATCACAATCAGAGCCTTTTCATATGACAAATTCTCTTCAACCGCAGCACCTTCCAAAGGCACAATTAAACTAGAATCACCAATCAACTTCCTCAATATATGTAGAAGCATGGAAAACAGTATGAATAGAACTCATATCCAAAAGCAACTCCAATTTATAGGCCATATTGTCAATTCACTCAACTATCTCATAAGGACCTATATATCGGGGGTTTAACTTGCTCCTTTTACCAAAATGCATTACACCCTTCATAGGAGAGACCTTTACGTATACCCAATCGCTGATATAAAACTCAATATTCTTATTCCTAGCATTTGAGTAAGACTTTTGGCGACTTTGAGCCATCTTCAACCTCTGCCTAATCAACTTCACCATTTCCATGGCCTCCAACACCAAATATGGTGCAATCAATGCCATCTCCCCCAATTCAAACCATTCCACCGAGGATCTAAACCTTCTCATATATAGAGCTTCAAATAATGTTATACCAATGCTAGCATGGAAACTATTGTTGTAAGAAAACTAAATATGTGGCAGATGATCAGCACAATTACCCTTAAATTTAAACACACGAGCCCTCAATATATATTCAAAAGTTTGAATTGCCCATTGGTTTGTGGATCGAAAAAGATACTTAACTTTACCTTAGTGCCAAGCCCCTTTTAAAATGATTTCCAAAAGTGAGAGTTGAAATGAGTACCATAATCTGATATGATAGACATAGGTACACCATGCAACCTAACTAATTCTCGAATATATAACCTTGGATAATCTTTGGCATTGAAGGTAGTCTTGACTAGTAGGAAATGAGCCAATTTAGTCATCCTAACAATGATAGCCCAAATAGAATCAAATTGCTTTCAGGTATGGGGAAAATCAACCATAAAATTCGTATTTACATCTACTCTCTTCCAAGTAGGAATCTCATTATCTTGATCCAAACCACCAGGCCTTTTATGTTCTACCTTCACTTGTTGACAATTAGGGTATTCAGACACAAACTTGGCTATATTCATACCATGCCACCAATACACTTCTCTCAAATCCCAATATATTTTCGTAAATCCCGGATGTATAGAATAACAAGAGTTATAGGCTTCACTTATGATCACCTTTCTCAGAACATTTATATCTCAAATATACAACTGATCCTGATATTGAAGCATACCATCTCCCCGTTGGGGGATAACCTCTATCTTTCTTTTGCACCAACTTCATCAACTCAACCAAAGACGGGTTCAAGTCTTGCTTTCCTTAACATCAATAACCATAGAAGACTCGGCCCCATTCTTGTCATGACCCAAGCCTAGGGCCTCGACGTGACACGATGAATGGAGAACCCAAAAGGACCCCAAATATACCTTTTGAGCATGCATAACACATCATTGGTTGTGCAAGCATAAATAAACAACAAGCAAGTAACAAATAATTCTATGGGAAGTAGGACTCTAGACACACGCTATGGGGATATTATGGGCAAGAGGATTAGCACAGGCACATAGCAAATAAATATAATGGGTGAGTAAGTATGACTCACGCTATGGGGATATGTAAGGGCTTGGAACTTCCATCTCATCGTTAATATATAACAAACATACATGGGGAAACAAGGGATAAGGGAAGTCCTCCATAATTAAATAGGCATAATCGTAGTCAAGCACATGACATACATATCCATATCCAACAATACCTTTAACATGAGTAGAACGATGGTCAAGACATCTTCGATGCTCACCCTCAAAAGATAGATATCTATAAATAGACAACTCTAAACAACAGTATGAAAGGAAAGTGGATATTATCCCCGAAGTGGAGGAATCACCAATAGCAATCTTTAAATGAACTACTAGCCACGCGGAGGAGGAGGATGGATAGTAGCTCTGGTCCTTACATGGTTAGATCATGTAGGCAAAACAAGTATGTGTTAGTACTTGGAGTGTATTATGTATGCAGGATGCAATGCAACAATGACATAATCCATAATAAAAAAGATTCAGACAAATATTCAAAGGATATTATGCCATGAATGATCAGTGCCATAGTCAAAACATGCATTAAGATAGTCAAATCACACAAAGCATCATGCATAGCTGTGAAGAGACCATAACTGACAAAATAATACCAAGTGAGCTACTACTTAGAATTTTGATAGTCACTTTACATTGAAAAAGAAGTGATCCACTTTGTCAAGGTAAACCATCCACTCACCTTACATATGACTTTTTCGGAGAGTGTTACAAATATTCCTACCTTAAGGCATAGCCTTTTTGGTAGGTAATATATGATGTCCTTACCTTGCGACATAGCCTTTTTGGTAGGAGTTATGAATTATTCTATCTTATGACATAGCCTTTTTCGTAAGAGTTATAAATTATTCTACTTTGTGACATAAACTTATTCGGTAGGTATTGAAACACCCCTCATGTGCTTTGAAATGCCCCATAATCATAATTTCCTTATATCTCAAAATTTGTGTATAATTTTGAAAATTTGACTTCATATACTTGATCAAGGGAAAAATTGAGTGGACAATGAGTATAACTTGAATTTTAGAAGACCCGCAGTGAAAAATAATTTTCACAAATTTATTTTCTATGGTTATCCATGCCCACCGAGCAACAGGCTTGGGGAACTCCACTATGTAATTTGCATTTCACTTCGAGTTCGCATCACGCCTGGGGTGGAAACCGAGGTAACATTTTCCTTGGTTTTCTTATTTCACCAAAGGGAATTGGGGTCATAACCTCATGACTATTTAAACTAGAAATCTCCCACACTTAGCCATTTTTCAACTCTATAGTTTGCAAAACCTTCTCTAAAACCTCTCTAAGACTGTATCAATTCTATTATACAAATCTAAGGATTTTAAGCTCAATTTTGGAACTCAAGGACTTATTTCAAGCTCTAAGTCTACTTGAAGTTCATTTCAAGGAATTCAAGATTTATTGAATATGGGACTTCATCCATGGGTTCTTTCACCTATGGAGCCCAACCTTCTCTTTTTATGAAAATTGCATTATTTCAAGTTGTATTACATATGGGTATCTTCTATTGTGAAATATGAACATAAGTTATTTGGAATTTTATGAAGTATTGAATGATTAAACATGAATGTCTATTTCAAGCTTATTCAATGAATTTGATTTGTTTATTGAGACTATGTATGTTTTGATCTATGAAATATTATGAGCTTTTGTGATGGGTTTCAAGGTACCCTATATGAGAGTTTTACTACCATATTGGTGAGCTGAATTGCATTGAGTTTACTCATCATGTTTTACTCTTGAATTGCATGATTTTGAACAAGTATCATAAACCCACCATGTGTTTGATAAAATGACATGACAAGAACTCTCAAGTTATTGATAATCTCTTACATGATTTACATGTCAACTGACTTCATGATGATTAAGAGCTTTCAAGTATAGGTTGAAGTCACGAAAAGTATCTATGATGTTGCAGATATCAAGTTTAGCCCTATTTCAAGATACCTCTTGTGAGCCATTGATGTTTAAGCAAGGGTTTACGTATGATTATGATCTACCCTTATGTTCAAGTTAGGCTCACCACTAGAGGCTAAGCATATTTTAGAGCTACTCAAGTCATGTTATCACACCTCTTACAAGCTATTCATGTTATGATTAAAGTATGATTATTACAAGTATTTCATGGGATTTGACTTAGTACCAATTGAGGCTTAAGATGGGGGCTCGACTCAAAGGACCCTTACATAATGTCTTTAGTCTCTAAACTACGTGTCACTATAAGATTATGATTATTACCCTTGCTATACTAGTGGATCCATCTAGCTATACCACCCTTTGTAGAGGGAGTGATATGCCTCAAATTATTCATTGTATGGTTTACCATGACAAGTAGACCACACCTTGTCGAGGGGGTGACATGCCTCAATCCCTTCTCAAGGGGGTAAAATGCCTTGGATTCCAAGTAGTAGCCTGCTTGGTCTATGTCGATTAAGGTATCTTCCCTCTAATGTATTATGTATTATGCAAGTTGAATGTTTTACAAGCATGTGTTATTATAGGCATTGATCATACATGTTATATTGACATTTTATATATTTCTTATATGTATGCATTTCGAATATGATGACTTATATCCTTGTTGTATTACATCCTGCATACTTAGTACATTCAAACATACTAACGCATACTCTATGCCTACATGATATAACCATATAGGAACCGAAGCTCCTTTTGATCATCATCCTCCATGTGGCTAGTTCGATTCTCGAAGAAAGCTTTGGTGAGTCCTCAATTCTGAGGAAAATATCTATTCATTCCATGTTATGTTATGATTCCTTCTTATATCAAATACTTATTATTATAAGACTAAGCCTGGATATTGTCTTGGCCCCCGCTCCATTCTAAAGAAGAGATGGTGTTGGATACTATGTCATGTTTATGTAAGCATGACTTATTTATGCTTTTATGATTATCAAAGACTTCCCTTAGTCCCGCTTCCCTTTTAATTATATCTTGTTGATGTTTATCTTTCTTCTGCAACTAAGTACGTGTGAATGATATGCTAAGAGGCTTGTTTGGTGTCCCTCCGAGTTCCCATTCATTGTGTCACGTCTAGAGCCTAGGCTTGGATCGTGACAAGGTTGGTATCAGAGAACTAGGATTTTAATGGTCCTTGGAAATACAACACACTGCGTCGAGTAGAGTCTTATTCATGGTTGTGAAGAGGACCACAACCATGAATAGAAAGCTATGAGGCATTTTAGGAAGTGTTTCACTTCCTTATGGTCTTGATCAAGCTTTAGATGTAAATATAAGGTTTTTCCTCTAAGGAGTGCTCTTTACTCTTCTACATCATGCCGATACCAGGAGGAAGGCTAAGGAGAGCCCGTACACCCCAGGAGCAACGGAACCGCTCCAAATGTTCCTCAAGATTGAGGGGTAACCCAAGAAGAGTTCCTAGATGCCATCCCAATGTTGGCCCGTGCTATGACCAACCAAATGAACCAAAGGGCCCAATCCCCTTATGGTGAGGGATTTCACAAGAATGAATCCACCAGAGTTTCATGGGTCCAAAGTGGATGAGGATCCCCAAGAGTTCATTGATGAGGTGTATAAGGTTCTATCTACACTTGGGTTCAATTCTGAGGAGAAAGTGGAGTTAGTGGCCTACCAACTCAAGGGTGTGGCCCAAGATTGGTTCACTCAATGGAAGTTGGAGAGAAGAGATTATGATGTTATTCCTTAGGAGGACTTCAAAGCCACCTTTCTCAATCGGTTATTCCCTAACAAGCTAAAAGAGGCTAAGATGATGGAGTTTAACCTCAAGCAAGATTCTATGAGTGTGACACAGTATACTCTCAAGTTCAACAAGCTTTCCAACGATACTCCACATTTGGTGGCCGACCCTAGAGCTAGAATGAAGAAGTTTGTGCACGGAGAGTCTGACTTAGTTAATGAAGAGTGTCGTATCACCATGCTATTGAGTGATATGGATTTGTCTCTACTCAAGACATATGTCAAACAACTAGAGGGGGAAAAGCTTAGAAAGAGAAGAAGTGGTGTGTCCAAGAAAGCTCGATTTGATGGTGGTTTCCAAGGTTCTAAGGGCGGTTGGTTTCCTCAAGGCCACAAGTTCCAAGGCCAAGGGTCTTCCAGTGCTCCTAAAAAGAGAATCGCTAATGATAACCCAAGATTCCAAGGTGGTAATGATGGAGTGTCAAATCCTAAGCGCCAAAAATGTGGTAGAAACCATAGTGGCCCATGTTTGAGAAACTCTAATTCTAGTTATATAGTGGTTTAGTGGGCCAAAAGGTTGTTGATTATCCTCATGCTCAAAACAAAAGTAGAGATGGTCATCCTCAATGCCAAGGTGGTAATGTGAGTCAAAGGGAAAAGGGAGGCCAACAAGAGGGAACTCCAAGGCAGAATAGGTTCTATGCTCTCCAAGGAAGAGTTTTGTGGAGAGTTGCTAAGGTTGTATATGAGCTAGATTTGCTTATGGAGATGAATATGGTTCATCCGTTCTTCCATGTGTCCATGTTGAGGAAGTGTGTAGGTGACCCAAGAACTATAGTGCCCATAGAGGTTGTGGGTGTTGTAGAAGATAAGATAATTTTACCTATGAGGAGGTCCTAGTGGAGATTTTGGATAGATAAATGAAGAGGTTGAGAAACAAAGATGTAGCTTCTGTCAAGGTCCTTTGGAGGAATCAACAAGTTGAAAGTGCCACATGGGAAGCCGAGGAGGACATGAAAAAGCGATACCCTAATCTCTTCCACTCTACTCAAGCCGAAGGTAATAACTTAAGTCATATCTATGATTTCAAGTCTTAAGTTTTAGTCCTCATGTCATTTTGCATGCATTCATGTGCATGGTAACAAGTTTTGGTGATTTTTGACATTCATGTTGAGATTTTTGAAAATGATGTTTAAGTGTATTTGTTGCATTCATGTCGGGCTAAATCTTCATAATTACTTCTCTTATGCTTGTTTCATGGATATTCGGGGATGAATGTTCCTAAGGGGGAGATATTGAAACACCCTTCATGTGCTACAGAGTGCCCCATAATCATAATTTCCTTATATCTTAAAATCCGTACGTGATTTCGAAATTCCGACTTCATATTCTCGATCAGGGGGCAAAATTGAGTGGGGAATGGGTATAACTCAGATTCTAGAAAACCCATAGTGAAAAATATTTTTTGCTGATTTTACAATTTCTAGTGGTTGTCCACACCCAGGGCCCCACTACATAATTTGCACTCTGCGTCTGGCTCACGGACTAGTGTAACATTTTCCTTGGTTTTCTTATTTCACCCATGTCACAACCCAAACCTAGGGCCTAGACATGACATAGAGAACAGGAACTCAAAAGGACCCAAACAAGCCTCTTAGCATATCATCATGCATCCTTGATCATGGAGGCAAAGTAAACAACAATAAAAGAAATATAAAATGGGAAGTGGGACTAAGGGAAGCCTTGAATATGAACAAAGCATAGGAGTCAATCTCATAATAATTACATCTTAATATCTAACAACACCTCTAACATAGAATGGAGTAGTGGCCAAGGCACTTTTTGACCTCACCCTCATAGTAACAAGTGTTCAACATAAAGAAATATTAAAATGCAAGAGTAAGATAGATATCGCCCTTGGACTTAAGGATCACCAAAGCTTATCTCAAAAGCACCAAACCAGCCACGAGTAGGATGATTAAAAGGTGCTCCGGTCCCTACATAGTAATATCTTGTAGGCATAAAGTATGTGTTAGTATGTTTGAATGTACTGAGTATGTGGGATGCAATGCAACAAGACATAAGCCGAAATAATAAAAATGCATAGTAATAGGCAATAGATAAGTGAGATCTCAATATGGCATGCATGGTCAATACTTGAAGTAAAACATGCTTGTAAATCATTCAACTTGCATAGAACATAATACATGTGTGGGCAAGGACCTTAATCGACATAAGCCGAGCAGGATATAACTTGGAATCCAAGGCATGACACCCCCGAACAAGGTGAGCGAAGCATGGAACACCCTCCATAAGGTGACCAAGGCTTGACACCCCTCGACAAGGTGACCGAGGCATGGCACCCCCTTGATAAGGTGAATAAGCCATGACACCCCCTCGACAAGGTGAACGAGGCATTACACCCCCTCGACAAGGTGAACGAGGTATGGCACCCCCTTGACAAGGTGAACGAGGTATGGCACCCCCTAGACAAGGTGACCGAGGCTTGACACGCCCTTGACAAGGTGTAGTCTACTTACCAATGTAAACCAAACATGATAACATGAGATAACTTGTGTAACTTGTAAAACCATAGATATCTTCATTAATTCAACACATACATGCAAACCGTTAATCATCATAAAGTCACTTGATTCATAAACAACATAGTAGACCATTATTAACATGAACATCCTTATTAAGACATTTTATCAAACATTTGGTGGGTGTTTAATGCTAGTTCAAAATCATACAATTCAACAATGAAATAAGATGAGAAAACTCAATAAAAGTCAAACCACCAACATATTGTAAAACCCTTATATAAGATACCTTGAAATCCATCATCAAATCTCATAATAGATCATAGTTTCATAGCTCAACACATACATAGTCTCAAAAGACAAGACCAACTCACAATATAAGCTTGAGATAGGTAGACATACATATTTAATCAACATTTCATAGAACCCCAATATAATTTCTACTCAAAATCCATAATAAAAGATACTCATAGATAATAAAACATGAAAGCATGCAATTTTCTTAGAAATGGAGATTGGGCTCCATAGGTGGAAGGACCCAATGGCTAAATCCACATACCTTAAACTTGGGTTTTCTTGATGTAGACTTGAATGAGACTTGAAGCTTGAATGGAGTTGTTGAGATCCGAAATTAAGTTTGGAACACTTGAATTTGGATGGGAATTATGATAAAATGGTTGAGAGGTTTTAGAGAGGGTTTTTGAATGATATGGAGTTGAAAAATGGCTAAGTATGGGTGTTTTGATGCATAAATGGGCATGGGGCTATGAACCCAATGTCATTGGGCCAAAATAAGAAAAAATAAGGGAAAAACTGCGTAGGTCCACTTCTGGACCGCGACGCGAACCAAATGCGAAGGAGCATTTTACATAGCCGAGCACCTGGCGCAACGCGATCAGGGCGCGGATGCTCTTTGGAATTCGTAATGTTATGAAAATAATTTTTTGCTACGAGTCTTCCAAAATCAGGGTTATACCCATTTTTCACTCAATTGTGCTCCCAGATCAAGAATATGAAGTCGAATTTTTGATATCACGTACAGATTTTGAGATATATAAAAATTACAATTATGGGCATTCTGAAGCACATTTTGGGGGTGTTCCAATATCTCCCCCCCCCCTGGGAACATTCATCCTCGAATATCAAAGAAATGTGCATAAGGATTAATCATGAAGTTTTCAGCCCGACATGAATGCAACAAATGCATTTAAACGTTATTTTGAAAAAAAAAAGTCTCAACATGAGTGTCAAAAGTCACAATAAACTTGTTACCATGAACATGAATGCATGAAAAATGACATAAGGCTGAAACCTAATACTTTAAATCATAGAAAGGGCTTAGTTTGCTATCTTAAGCTTGAATAGAATAAATGAGGTACAGATATTGCTTCTTCATGTCCACTTCATCCCTATAAATGACGCTATCGGCTTGTTGATTCATCCCTAGAACCTTAACGGATTCTACATCTTTGCTCCTCAGCCTTTCCAAATGTCCACCCAATATCTCCACCAGTACATCCTCATAGGTCAAACTATCTCCTACAACCTCTAAGGGCACTATAGCACTTGTTTCATCCACTCACTTCCTCCACATCCCCACATGAAAAATTGGATGAACCATGTTCAAATCCATAGGCAACTCCATCTCATAGACAACATTACCAACCCTTCTCGAAATTCTATAAGGACTCACAAACCTTAGGTTCAATTTACCTTTCTTTTTAAATCAGACCACACCCTTCATGGGTGAGACTTTCAAGTGACCCGATCATCAACATCAAGCACACATAGCCTATCTTGGTACCTGAGGACCCCATCTCCCCCTGGAAGAAAACCTCCACTTTGCCAACCTTCACCAAAGCTTTAATTCTAGTAATACGGGGTCAAGCTCATGTTTTGACTTGACTTCCTCAATCAAAGAAGATCTGGCACCATCCTTAACCTTCACTATCTTTCACTTCATCCAACCTCATTCCCAACCTAGCAAATGGTGTACTTCTCTAACCACCTCGTCATTCCCCAAAATCACATTTTTCATACCTAACAAACAACCTCCCACCCTTCAAAATTGATACCACCCTTAAATAATTCACAAACTCTTCTTCACTCCGAAAACAAATCAATACATCATCACTAAAAACCACCACAAACATACCAAGGTAGGGTTAAAGACACTATTCAT
Organism: Solanum ossicruentum; assembly: GCA_025774065.1. Classification (NCBI taxonomy): domain Eukaryota; kingdom Viridiplantae; phylum Streptophyta; class Magnoliopsida; order Solanales; family Solanaceae; genus Solanum; species Solanum ossicruentum. The sequence goes on from JAOTQR010000092.1 coordinate 9,232,564, forward strand.
GAGATCCATAAACATAGCTGGAGCATTCGTCACTACCGCAAATTTAACATATCGGGAAGGACATCAAGAACTCATTGACCATTGGAACCGACTCAATAGGAATGACCTTAGACTCAACATCCCTAACCCTTACGGGATGGTAAATGCAACCATTAAAGATCAATTTGGGCCTTAAGACAAGAAATGAATCTACCCTTAACTACTACTTTACAACTTTCCCACTCAAGTATGGACTCATTAGGGAATTGGAATCTAACCTTATGGATTCTATAATCAATGGAAGCATGATATGCATGTAACCAATCCACTCGAAGGAAAAACTCAAATCCACCATGTTTTGTTCAACAAAATCACAAAACAACACTTTATGCAACAATGACACGGAACAATCCCTATAGACTTTTCTAGCAACAATAGACTCATCAATGAGGGGAAGGGGGGCTACATAGCAAAAAGGCTCACATAAAAATTTGAGGCACACACACGAAGCTTATTAGCAACAAAAGGAATAATGAAAGAAATAGTGGCACCTGGAATTATCAAAGCATGCACCTCAAAATAAAAAATCGTTAATATACCGGTAGCAACATCGGGCACCTTATCCAGCCCTTGCCTCCCTTGAAGAGCATAGAACCGATTATGTCACAGGGCACTCCCTTATTCGCCTTCCAGATCACTCTGATCAGCATGATCACCTTTACCCCTTTTTTGAGCATATGGATAGTCGACTAGCTTGTGACCCTCTTCACCACAACCATAACAAGTATTGGTTTTACTCAAGCATGGGCCATCATGGTTCCTCCCACACCTTTGAAACTTTGGGTTAGTTCTCCCACCATTGCCATCTTGACACCTTGTGTTAGATACTCTATCAATATCTAACCTCTTGTTTAGAGCATTGGGGGTCTCTTGGCCTTGGAAGCCACCATCAAATCGAGCCCTCTTGGACTCCTCACTTCTCCTCTTCCGAAGTTGCTCCCCCTCAAGTTTTTTGGAATATGTCATGAGCCCGAACAAGTCCATATCACTTACAAACATCACAGTATGTCACTCTTCATTTACCAAGTCTGACACCCCGACGCAAACTTGTTAAACCTTGATCTAGGTTCGGTGACTAATTAAGAAACATACTTGGAGAGCTTGTTGAACTTGAGGCCATACTCCCTCACACTCTTGGAACCTTGCCTAAGATTCATAAGCTCCATCATTTCAGACTCTCGCAACTCAATAAGGAAGAACCTGTTGAAGAAGGCGGCTTTGAACTCCTCCCAAAGAACAGCATCATGATTTCACTTCTCCCCATGTCATTGCACAAACCAAATTTGAGGCACCCCTTTGAGTTGGTAGGCTGCCAACTCCACCTTTTCCTCCGAATTAATCCCCATGATAGATAGCACCTTGTACACTTCATGTATGAACTCTTGAGGATCCTCATTCGTCTTGGACCCATGGAACTCTGGCGGGTTCATTCGTGTGAAATCCCTCACCGTAAAAGCTAGAGTGTGAGCATGAGGAGCTTGGACTCTTGATCGATTTGACTGGTCAAAGCATGGGCCAACATCATGATGGTATGCCAGAATTCGACTTAAGAAGCCTCTTCTCCTTGAGGTTCTTGGGGACCAAGACCCCTCCATGGTTTTCCTCTTTGTAGCGGCATGATCTAGAAGAGAAAAAAGCATTCATTAGGGGGGAAATGCCTTATCTTCCATCTAAAGCATGATATAGACGATAAAGAAGGGAAACATTTCCTAAAATGCCTCATAGCATCTCATTCATAGTGGTAGTGCACTTCACAATCATAAATAAAACTATAATCAACGTGGTGTATTGGATTACGAGGACTATAAACAACGTAGTACTCTAATAAAAAGTTTTTCATGACCCAAGCCTAGGTTCTAGATGTGACACGGTGAATGGGAACCCGAAGGGAACCAAATAAGCCTCTTAGCATACCAATCACGCATCTTTGGTCACGGAAGCAAAGTAAACAATAACAAAAGATATATAAAATAGGGAGTGGTACTAAGAGAAGCCTTGAATATAAACAAAGAATAGGAGTCAAGCTTATAGCATAATTACATCTTAATATCCATCAATACCTCTAACATAAAATGGAGCAGGGCTAAGACACTTCCCATGCTCACCCTTATAGTAATAAGTGTTCAACATAAAGAAACATCAAAATGCAAGAGTAAGATAGATATCACCCTCAGACTTGAGGATTTACCAAAGCTTATCTGTAGAGCACTGAACTAGCCAGGAAGAGGATGATCAAAAGGTTCTCCGATCTCTACATAGTAATATTATGTAGGCATAAAGTATTAACACATTTGAATGTACTAAGTATGTGGGATGCAATGCGACAAGACATAAGCCAATATAGTCAAAATTCATAGTAATAGGCAATAGATAAGTGAGATCTTAATACGGCATGCATAGTAAATGCTTGAACTAAAATATTCTTGCAAATTATTCAACTTACATAGAACATAATACATGTGTGGGAACGGACCTTAACCAACATAAGTCGAGCGGGCTACAACTTGGAATCCAAGGCATGACACCCCCTCGATAAGCTGTTCGAGGCATGGCACCCCCTTGACAAGGTGACCGAGGCTTGACATCCCCTAAAAAATGTGACCGAGGCATGGTACCCCCTCGATAAGTTGAACGGGGCATGGAACCCCACTCAACAAGGTGAATGATGCATGGCATCCCCTTGACAAGTTGAATGATGCATGGCATCCTCGTGACAACATGAACGAGGGATGGCACCCCCTTAACAAGGTGAACGAGGCATGGCACTCCCTCAACAAGGTCAACGAAGCATCGAGCCCCTTTGACAAGGTGACCGAGGCTTGACACCTCCTCGACAAGGTGTGTTCTACTTATCAATGTAAACCAAACATGATAACATGAGATAACTTCTGTAACATATAAAATCCTAGATTTGTTCATGAATTCAATACATACGTGCAAGCCATTAATCATCATAAAGTCATTGGATTCATAAATTGTGTAATAGACCATCAATAACATGAAAATCCTTATCAAGACATATTATCAAACACTTGGTGGGTGTGTAATGCTAGTTCAAAATCATGGAATTTATGAGTAAAAATAAGATGAGAAAACTCAATGCAAATCAACCCACCCACATATTGTAAAATCCTCATGTAAGATACCTTGAAATTTATTATCAAATCTCCTAATAGATCATAGTTTCATAGCTCAAAACATACATAATCTCAATAGACAAAACAAACTCATAGTATAAGCTTGAGATTGGTAGATATGCATATTTAATCAATATTTCATAAAACCCCAACATAATTTAAACTCAAATCCATAATAGAATATACCCATAGATAATACAACTTGAAAACATGCAATTTACATAAAAATGGAGATTGGGCACTATAGATGGAAGGACCCAACGGATGAAACCTACATACCTTAAACTTGGGTTTCCTTGATGTAGACTTGAAGGAGATTTTAAGCTTGAATAAAGTTGTTGAGATCCGAAATTAAGCTTGGGATACTTGAATTTAGATGGAAATTATGATAAAATGGTTGAGAGGTTCTAGAGAGGGTTTTAGAGTGATAGGGATATGAAAAATGGCTATGTATGGGTGTTTTTATGCATAAGTGGACATGGGGATATGACCCCAATATCCTTGAGCTGAAATAGACAAAAAAGGTGAAAACTGCATAGGTCCACAATGCGAACCAAATGCGAAGGAGCCTTTTATGTAACTCTGCGCCCCTGGCACGTGGCGGCCAAGGCGCGGGTGCTCTCTAAAATTCATAATTTTGTGAAAATTGGTTTTCGCTATGGGTCTTCTAAAATCAAGGTTATACCCATTTCCCACTCAATTTTTCCACTGGATCAAGAATACTAAGTTGAATTTTTGATATCATGCACGAATTTTGAGATATATAAAAATTACAATTATGGGCTTTTCGAAGCATATTTGTGTGGCATTTTAGCCCTCTTAAATGTGAAATCTCCCATACTTAGCCATTTTTTAACTCTATAGCTCACCAAATCCTCTCTAAAACTTCTCCAGGACTCTATCAATTCTCTCATGCAAATCTAAGGATTTTAAGCTCAATTTTGGAACTCAAGGACTCATTTCAACCTCTAAATCTACTTCAAGTTCATTTAAAGGAATTCAAGGTTTAAGATATGCGGGTCTTCATCCATGGGTACTTTCACCCATGGAGCCCAACCTTCTCTTTTTATAAAATTATTTGAATTCAAGTTGTATTACCTATGGGTATCTTCTATTATGAAATATGAACATAAATCATATTGGGGTTTTATCAAGTACTGAATGATTATGAATGAATGTCTATTTCCAGCTTATTCCATGAATTGATTTTGTTTATTAAGACTATGCATATTTTGAGCTACGAAACTATGAATTATTATGAGCTTTTTGTGATAGGTTTCAAGGTACCCTACATGAGGATTTTTCTACCATATTGGTAAGTTAAATAGCATTGAGTTTATTCATCTGTTTTACTCTTGAATTACAGTATTTTGAACAAGCATTATGAACCCACTATGTGTTTGATAAAATGACATGACAAGAATTCTCAAGTTATTGATGATCTCTTACATGATTTACAAGTCAAGTGACTTCATGATGATTAAGGGTTTCCAAGCATGTATTGAATTCACGAAAAGTATCTACGATGTAGCAAGTATCAAGTTTACCCCTATTTTAAGATTCTACCTCTTGTGAGCCATTCATATTAAAGCAAGAGTTCATGTATGATTATGATCTAGTCTTATGTTCAAGTTAGGCTCACTACTAGAGGTTGAGTATGTTTTAGAGCTACTCAAGTCATGTTATCATGTCTCTTACAAGTTATTCATGTTATGATTAAAGTATGATTATTACAAGTATTTCGTGGGATTTGACTTAGCACTGATTAAGGCTTAAGATGGGGGCTTGACTCAAGGGGTCCTTATATAAAGTCTTTGGTCTCTAAACTATGTGCCACCATGGGATTATGATTATTACCATTTCAATACTAGTAGATGCATCTAGCTATACCACACCTTGTCGAGGAGATTACATGCCTCGGATTATTCAGTGTATGGTTTACCATGACAAGTAGACCATACCTTGTCGAGGGGGTTACATACCTCGATCACCTTGTCGATGGGGTGATATGGCTCGATCACCTTGTCGATAGGGTGACATGGCTCGATCACCTTATCAAGGGGTGACATGCCTTGGATTCTAAATAGTAGCTCACTTGGTCTATGTTGGTTAAGGTGTCTTCCCACATATGTATTATGTATTATTCAAGTTGAATGTTTTACAAGTATGTGTTATTACAAGTATTGATCATGCATGTCATATTGAGATTTTATCTATTGCTTATATGTATGCATTTCGAATATGATGACTTATATCTTTGTTGGTTGCATCCCACATATTTAGTACATTCAAGTGTACTAACACATACTCTATGCCTACATGATATCACCATGTAGGAACCAAACGTCTTTTTGATCATCCCCCACGACACGGCTAGTTTGGTCCTCGGAGAAAGGTTTGGTGAGACCTCAATTCCAAGGACAATATCTATTCATTCCAGGTTATGTTGAGACTCCTTCTTATGTCGAATACTTATTATTTTGAGGGTGAGACCAAGATGTGTCTTGGCTCCCGCTCCATTCTAAAGTAGTGGTGTTGTTGGATACTATGATATGCTTATCTTATGAGCTTGACTCTTTTATGTTTTTAGGATTATTAAAGAGTTCCCTTAGTCCCGCTTAACTTTTAATTATATCTTGTTGATGTTTATCTTGCTTCCGCGACCAAAGATTTGTCAATGATATGCTAAGAGGCTTGTTTAGGGTCCATCCGAGTTCTCATTCATCATGTCACGTCTACGCCCAAGGATTGGGTCGTGACAGGTATTATAAGATGTACTTACCTTATGACATAGCCCTTTCAGCAGGTGTTATGAATTATTCTATCTTATGACATAGACTTTCCGGTAGGTATTATAATATGTCCTTACCTTATGATATAATCTTTTTTGAAGAAGTTATGAATTATTCTACCTTACAACATAGCCTTTTTGGTAGGTGTCACAAGGTATCCTTACCTTACGACATGGACTTTTTGGTAGGTGTCACAAGATATGTTTACCTTAAGGCATAGCCTTTTTGGTATGTATTATGATATGTCCCTTACCCTACGATATAATCTTTTCCGTAGGAGTTACAATCTATTCTACCTTACGATATGACCTTTTTGGTAGATATCATGCAATAACCTATGATGGCACATAGTTATGGGACCATGGTTACCAACCAAGGTTTGCTCGGTGTTAGGTCAGCAATCCCATAGAATACATAATTTATACACGTATTCATATCTTACATAATTTGCTAACTCATGTTACCATCATAAGAGTATCTCATCAAGCCATCACATTGTAATATCGAAGAGAGGGATTCATATCATTCTTAACATTCATAACATTCTCATAAGTTCATAACATTCATAATAGCCTTTCAACATTTACAATATTCATAATTCACATGTTTTTCCCTTAGGCCTTTATTAATTTAATAGACTTTTCACATAACCTTGATCAAAATATTGTGGGTATGCTTATAATCTCAAAATCATGCAATTCAAGAGTGTAAAATATGAGAGTAAAGATCAATTCATTTTAAAGTCGTTCAAATCAATTCATCAATATTATTGTAAAAGTCCCAATTTGGGTATTATAAGATATAACTAAAATTCATAAGTTCTTCATAACTTTCATGGAATCATAAAGTGCACGGATTGAGTATCATAAAATCCATCATAATATCAAACCCTAATGGTATGTATGCATAATCAATTTATTACTTGAAGAATTCAAACTTAAATCGTTACTTGAAGAATTCAAACTTAAATTGTGTTATAAAATGCATAATAAGGATTACCCATAAAGTATTCAACCGTAAAATCGTGAAATTTGATTTTAAAAAAAGAGAAGGATTGGCCTCATGGGTGGAAGAATACCCATGAATGAAGCTCAAATAACTTTAACTTGAGACTTTCTGGAAGTAAAAATGGAGGAAGGGTTGGGGTTTCACTTGAGTCCTTAAGATCCAAAGCAAGTTCTTGAAATGTTTGAGATTAAATGAAAGATTTTTGGGAGGATTTTTGAGAGTATTAACGATAAAAATTGTTTACAAGAGTGTATGTGAGTAATATGAGTCAAAACCTACTTAGGAAAGTATAAAATCATCAAATGTTCAAATATTAATATTTTGAAGTGTCCCATCGGCAAAATCGGTAGTCTAAAGGTCCCATCACCAAACCGTTTGATGGTACGCCAAATAGGGCCTTTAGACCACCTTTTTGTATAGTTTTCATAACTTTTTAGAGTGATTTGGTGACCAATTCGGCAATGTGCCGAATGCATTAGGTGGTCAAACTTACCATCACCCTTTTTGATAATCCAGACAGGCTTCAATAAAATGGTCATAACCTTTTACACCAAACTAGGAATAAGGTGAAATCAGATGTGCTAGAAAGCTAATTGAAAGAACTACAATTTGGTAGGCAGTGGGTCACCAAATTTATTAAATTCGAAGAGATATGACTATTTGAAGTTGATCCTTATATGAATCACATCAAAACTTAGCCTATTTGAATCCTTAGGCCTTGGCTCAATGAAAGAGATGCCATATGACTGCAAACTACATGTAATTAACTTTGAATACCTAGAAATGTATCTCATCATATTAGAAGCCATCAAGTAAGCCTATATACGTACAAGAAATGACTCGGGTCCTAGCTTAAAATCTAGGGTATTGCAATTTTGAACAAGAATGCCACCATTATTAGAGTCAGCCAATCTAACACCCTATCAGTGAAACGGTGAACATATTTCACCAACTCTTTCTTTCCTTCATCAACAAGGGTCACACTACCTATGGATAGCCTACTAAGAGCATCATCTACGGCATTTGCCTTGCCGAGATGATATTGAACACTCATGTCATAATCTTTAAGAAGTTCCAACCACCTCTTTTGCCTCAAATTAATATCCATTTGGGGTGAACACATATTGCAAGGTCTTGTGATCGATGAACACGTCAACATAAATCCCATATAAATAGTGTCTCTAAATTTTCAAAGCAAACACTACAGCTGCTAACTTAAGATCATGAGTAGGATAATTTTGTTCATGCATCTTTAGTTATCTTAATGCATAAGCTATCACCTTGCCATGTTGCATAAGCACATGACCCAACGAAATTCGAGAAGCATTACGATACAGAACAAACCCATCTAAGCCATTCGGTAACGTAAGAACAGGAGCTGATGTGAGCAGATCCTTCAAAGTATGAAAACTCTTCTCACATTCATCTGACCATATAAACTTGGAATCCTTTTGAGTCAACTTAGTCAATGGAGATGCAGGATGAGAAATCCTCAATAAACCTTCGATAATAACTAGCCAATCTAAGCGAACTATGAATATCATAGGGAGTCAATGGTTTAGGCCAATTCTACACGGCCTCAGTCTTCTTTGGGTTAACCTTAATGCCATCACCAGATACCAACCTACTTCATCCAACCAAACCACACATTTACTGAACTTGAAAAATAGTTGCTTCTTCCTTAACGTTTGAAAAACCAACCTCAAATGATTCATATGCTCCTGCTCACTTTAGGAATAAACCACAAAACTATCAAGAAATGACTTGAACACCAGATTAATAAGATTCATAAACACAGTTTGATCATTTGTCAAGCCAAAGGACATCACAATAAATTTAAAATGTTCGTATCTAGTCTGAAAAGCTATCTTAAGAATATAACACTCCTTGACTCTTAACTGATGATAAACATGAATGGAGGTTAATCTTTGAGAAATGGGTAGCTCCTTGAAGTTGATTAAACAAGTTGAAGATCCTTGGAAACGAATATTTATTCTTGATGGTCATTGTATCAATTGCCTATAGTCAAAGGACATCCGAAGTGATCCATCTTTCTTTCTCACAAATAACGTGGGAGCACCCCCATGGCAATATACTTAAACTAATAAATCATTTATCCAGTAAGTCCTTCAACCGATCCTTCAACTCCCTTAGTTCAGTTGGTGCCATACCTTAAGAAGGAAGAGAAATAGTTTGAGTATGCAGAAAGAGATCTATGCCAAAGTCTACTTCCCTTTCGGGAGGAACACAGGGAAAATCTCCAAGAAAAACATCTAAAAACTCATTAACCACTGGAATCAACTCAAAAGTAGGTGACTCAGACTCCATATGCCTAACCCTCATAATATGATAGATTCACCCTTTAGAAATCATCCTTCGGGCTTTGAGATAAGAGATAAATCGACCCTTATTAGAAAAACCACTACCCTTCCATTCAAGAATGGGCTTACTCGAAAATTGAAATTTGACTTTTCAGGTCTGTCGATAGAGGCATATGAAGCATACAATCAATCCATTCCAAGAATGATACCAAAATCAAACATTTCAAGTTCCACAAGATCACATGGAAGGAATTTATGCAAGATAGAGATAGAATAACCCTAATAGACTCTTTGGGCAATAATAGACTCACCCACGAGAGTATAGAATGAAATAAGCTCCCTTAAGATTTTGGGGCTCCAACTAAAACTAACAGCCAAAAGAGGAGTCACAAAAGATAAATTCGCACCCAGATCAAACAAAGCATATGCATCAAAATCAAAGAATTTTAACATGTCAACTACTACATTCGGAGTCTCCTCTATCACCACCGAGCATGCTGGCCATAGAACCTGTTGTTTCTAGGTGCACCACCTTGTGGAACTCTTTTTTGGCCTTGGTCACCCTGAGCCATGTGGCCTTGACCTTTCGTGGGAACATTAGGATAGTTAGCAATCCTATGGCCTATATTACCACACCCATAGCAACCATCTGAATCCTTATACATGAACCTGAGTGATTTCTTCCACATTTATCACACCAAGGATGCGTTAGCCCACTTCCAACAGCTACCTTGGGAGGAGGCACTCTATTATTGGCAACTTTCCATTCGAATCCTAGCCTTGTTGAAACTGACCATATCCACCACCACTCCTAGAGTTGGAGAACCCACCATCATAACATGCCCTCTTGGAATCATTCACCATCTTCGCTTTGAGATTTTCCCCTCAATATGTTCAGCATAAGTTATAAACTTGAAGATATTCATATCTTGAATAAGCATAGTCGTACGACATTCTTTCACAACCAAATCAAAGATCCTAGAAACAAACTTGTGCATTCTTATATGAGGGAAGCCACTATAATAGGAGCATACTTTGAGAGCTTTCTGAATTTGAGGGCATATTCCCTACCACCCCACTTGAGGTTGATATTCTATCATTATGGACACCCTAAGCTCAAGAGGAAAGAAATACTCCAGAAAGGGAAAACTTAAACTCTTCCTAACTAACTCCATTATGACCAATCCTCTCCACCAACCATTGGGTGTATCACACTTGATCCACATCCTTCAACTGATAGGCAATTAACTCATCTTTCTCTTCTAAAGTCACCCTTATAATACTCAACACCTTATAGAGCACATCAATAAAGTCTTAGGCATTGTCGTTAGCATTTGACCCATAAAGCTCCAGAGGATTCATTCAAGTAAAATCTCTCACTCTAGCAGCCGGAGTGGGAGCATGAGGGGGAGGATTAGCCTACCTAGCCTGGTTGGTCACCACTTGGGCAAGCATGGAAAAGGCAGTCTGGAATTCATCTTTAGTAACTGGCTCTCCTGTAGGCTCTTAAGGGACTTGGTCCTCATTAACCAGGGACTGTCTTAGTAGAGGAGCTCTTCTTGGAGGCATCTTCAGTAAGGCATCAAGGATATCATTAAAGTTTGAAAGTCTTAAGACATGTTCCAAAGCACGACATAAGACATAACGAAGTGAGACAATTCCTAAGACACCATCATAGCCTCCCACTCATAGGTGTGGTGCACTTTGCAGACATGAATAGGATTCTAATTGACATGGTATATTGGACTCTAAGGATCCTTTATAAACCTAGTGCTTTCATTCCAAGCTTATCACCACTCAAGCCTAGGGCCTAGGAATGACATGGTGAATAGGATACTGAGAGTCCTCAGATAAGCCTCACAGCATCCATATACACTTCATTAGTTCAGAAGCACATGGCTAAATAATTAACATATAGTTCTAAGGGACGGGTAAGTATGACTCACCCAATGGAGATGTCATAGGGATAGGGATTTGCATGAATTCACATAGCACATAACATATAAGAACTAAGGGGCGAGTAAGTATGACTCATGCTATGGTGATAGAAGGGACTTAGTATTACATTTCCACACCCCATCATAACATTAACGACATGAGATAGACATAGCCATAGTCTCCATAAGAAAATAGCATAACACATAACAAACTTGGCCCATACATAGAGTTTACATGATGTCCAACAATACCTCTTAGTCATAGAATAAGATGGGGGCCAAGACATGTCCCGGGCTCACCCTCAAACTAAAGTCACAAATCATCATAAAATAAGAGGTAGATAGAAGGTGACTTGTCCTTAGATTATAGGATTAACCAAAAGCAACTCTTTGTCAATCAAGCTAGTTGTCAAGAGGTGTAAGATGATAGTCTTTGGTCCCTACATGGTTAGATCATGTAGGAAAAAAAGTATGTGTTAGTACGTTTGAACGTACTAAGTATGCAAGCATGCAAAATGCTTATGAAGCATGCTAATGTAGAATCGATGTTAGATTTGTGACCTCAACCGACATAAGACCAAGTGAGCTATAACTTGGAACTCTGTTGTCTGCCCCACACCAGATAAAGGGATTATCTACTTGCCAAAGGTAGATCCTTGTCATAAACATTCGATAAAAGGGGCATAAATATGAACATACACTAGGCGCATAGTTATGAGAAAAGAGACTTTACATAATGACCCCTTGGGGCAATCCACCACCTCTAATCTCATTCTGTGCTAAGTCAAGAACCCACGAGAATACATATACATATACATATACATGCTTGAAAAAGAGGCATAAGTCTTTAAAATCATTTTCATGCATACTTAGACTTAAAAGCCAAATATGCTACATAATCATGCATACATGGGTTAAAAAGCCAAATCAAATTTCATGTCATACTTTCATGCATAGGAATAACTCCTTGTTCTTATACATAGTGGTGTAAACACCCATAATTTCTCAAAGAGTCATATCATAGACATTATGTGATCACATGTCATGTCATAACCATCTAGTCTTAAAATCATAATCATAAATGTAATTGGGTCTTAACTCATGTCATAAACTTCATGAAAATCAATGCTCATGCATGTATATTCCATGAATGATGAGAGAATAACATGGGAAATAGAGATTCATATTTAAGATAACATTATAAGATGAAATCAAAGTAAATCCATGAAGAAATTCGCAAATTAAAGCATACTTGAGATTACCATGTCTCGATTCAACATTTAAAGGGACATGCATATCCAAACCTTCATAATATCAATGCTCAATTAAACATAATATGTCTTAAATCAATTTAAAAACATCAATTAGATATAGCTCATACCTCAATTTAATCAAATCAACACTAATTTAAGACTCATATTCAAAGTAAGCTTGAAATTCATAAATCGAGGAGTAAAACATGCTAGGGGTCTTAATGGATGAAAGGGACCATGAATCAATCCCATATACTTTAATAACTTAGAAGAATCAAGAAGAAATTGATTGGAGAAGAAGACCCTTCCTTAAGCTTCAAGTTGAATCTCCAATGGCACACTTAAGAGGAGTTCTTAGAAGAGAGAATTTTGAATATTCTAAGTATATTAAATGAATTTGAATAAGAATGAAGGAGTATATGTCTTTTTAGGGGGTTAGGGTAGGCTAGAAAGTCACAAATAATTCTTAGGGACCTCCAAAATTATGAGAAAGCCATTAATGAAACGCGTACTAAAAGGTGCCCAAGGGTTCCGTCGAGGAGTACCACAGCTCGTGAAGAGCACCACGGACCATACAAGGGTCCATGGTAAATTTCTTTAGACACTTAGCCAGTTTTTCAAATAAGGTCATTTCCACTTATAGCTTCACGGTTCATACAAATCTCCATAGTCTGTACAAACTCCCATACAAAGATCCAAGTTTTGAGACGATGATTTGATACTTAGAAAATTTCTGGACACCATCACGAGACCCCACCATCAGTTGCGATAAGTTTTACGGATCATATGAAGGGTCATGGTGGGTACCTTAGACATATAGTGGCTTTCAAGCCAAGAGCACCTACCATAAGCCACTTTCACGGCCAACGGTGAACACCACGAAACATGAAGTGCTTAGTGAAGGGCAACTTGGTCTTAAATTTCACCATAAGTCCATGCACACCACACAAAAATCCAAGACCACCCCTAGGTGGTCTCCAAGGATCATGGACCTCTCCAAGACTCATGGAGGTGACCATGGAGTGTCACCTTGGTCAAAAACTCCCAAAACCTTGAGTTAAGCATCAATAGAGTCTCACAAGATCCGGGTCCTTACATATCTTCATGTTCATAACCAAAATCCTCATATAGAAGTCTAGTTCATGCATGTTCATGACATCAGAAGAGGAAGTGAAGAATGGATACATGGTATTCAATCTTAAAACATGATATTAAGATGGAAACACACTAGATTCTTGAAGAAATAAACATTTAGGCCATAGTTGAATTCACCCATGTGTGGATTCATTCTTCATAGAAATATATAAATTCAATTTTCAAGAAATACCATCTAAATAAGTAGATTAAGACTTATTTCATGCCTAATGTATCAACTTAAAGTAACCCATAACTTGAATCCCACAATTAAAAGCCAAATCATGAAAATCAACCTTGAATCTCACTTAAAGTTCATGAAAATTGAAGAACAGAACTTGGGATTCATGATTGAAAGGATATCATGAGTGAAACCACTCATACCTTGATCATATGAAGAAACTCGACTAGGATAAAGCTTGATCTTGGAAGCCCAAAGGAACCCTAGCTTTAATTCTTAGCTTAAATTTGAGTCTAGGAATTAGGGAGTGTTTTAGGAAGGTAGATTTGAGACTAAGTTTTTAAGTCATGCATGACATGTTAGAAGAGGTATAGGGAATGACTAAGAGTGTAAAGGAGTGCATGAAAGTCCTAAAAGATTAATGGATGGGCAAAATGGCCCCATTTTAAATGGAGAAAAGACTATCTAGGATATCTTTCACAGAACCCCTTGTTTGTTGTCGTCTGCACCACGAGATGTACAGGGGTTCATTGTAGAGCACTTAGGTCAAATAGTGAGGGATTAAGTGGAGCATGCCCTCTATGAAACCCTCCATGGACCATGGTGGGAACCATGTTTCGTGGAGGGTTCTATGATGGAAATCTTCTGTTGAAGCCCACTAAGCAACCATGGACACAATCCACAAAGGGCCAAGGCCACTACCATGGTGCACTTCATGGTCCATGGAGTTCTCCATGGACCGTAGAGTGCTCCTAGGAATGGAACTTCAGCCAAAATTCTTTCAAAATAAAACTTTAAGCCTTGTTATGGTTGTATGAGTTTTGTGTCTTCACATCATCTCCCCCTTGGGAACATCTATCCCAAATGAGATAGAATATGGCTTGCAAGGGATTGAATTGATCATGAAACAACCCAACATGAATGTATGATTCAAAGATATCATTTAGATCCATGAAATCATTTAGTCCATGCTAAAAACAACATTCAATCAGTTTTATACACATGCATGCATACCATGACATGAAAACATATAGAAATGAAGAAATTAGGACCATTTAAATAAAAAGAATCTAGGAACTTAGGTTTGAGTACATTGGAATAGATAGGAATATCGCCTCATCATATCTGATTCCACTTCCCATATAGCACTCTCAACATGTTGGTCCCTCTAAAGGACTTTAACCGAAGCAATATATTTGTACTGAAGCCTCTTCACTTGCCTATCCTAAATATCAACCGACACCTCTTCATAGGTCAATTTCTCCTCAACATCAACACCTTTAAAAGGCACAATTATACTAGGATCACCAACCAACTTCCTCATCATAGATACATGTAAAACCAAATAAACAGAATTTATATCAAAAGGCAAATCCAATCTATAAGCCACGTTGCCAATCCGCTCTATAACATCATAAGGGACTACATGCCAGGAACTCAACTTGTCTTTTTTACCAAAGGGTATCACACTCTTCATTGGTAAAACCTTTACATACACCCACTTACTGACATGGAATTTCAAGATCCCTTCTTCTAACATCCAAATAGGACTTTTGATGACTTTGAGCCATTTTCTACCTTTCCCGAATCAACTTCACATTGTCCCACTCTAACACCAAATCTAAGCCAATCACTTCCATCTCACCTATTTCAAACCATCCTATTAGGGATCTATATGTCCTCCTGTATAAGGAATCAAATGGTTCCATTCCAATGTTAGCATGATAACTATTATTGTAGGCAAACTCAATAAGTGGTAGATGATCATTATAATTTCCTTTAACCTCCAACACACAAGCCCTCAACATTTCTTCAAAAGTTTGAATTCTCTTCTTAGCCTGTTCATTGGTTTGAGGGTGGAAACCGGTACTCAACTTTGCTTTAGTACCAAGACTTTTCGTAAATTACCTTCAAAGGTGAGAAGTAAATTGGTACCACGATTGAATATAATAAACATAGGCACACCGTGCAATCTAACCAACTCCCAATATATAACTTGGCAGAATCTTTCGCATTAAAAGTAGTCTTCACTAGTAAAAAATAAGATGATTTAGTCATCCTATCCACGATTACCCAAATAGTGTCGTATGGTTTTCGGGTACAGGGAAAACCTGTCACATAGTTAAGATTTAAATCTTCCCACTTGCAATTTGGAATCTTAATATCTTGGGCCAAATAATCGAGCCTTTGCTATTCCACCTTCACCTATTGGCAATTAGGGTATTCAAATATGAACTTGGCTATGTCTCTCTTCATACCATTCCACCAATACACTTCTTTCAAATCCCAATACATCTTGGTGGATCCCGGATGTATAGAATAGGGAGAGTTATGAGCCTCCCTCAGAATTACCTCCCAAAGACCATCAATGTCAAGAACACATAGTTGATCTTGATACTAAAATGCACCATCTCCTGTTTGGGAGAAAAATTCTATGTTCTTTTCAGCAACCAATTTCTTCAATTCCACCAATGAAGGATTCAAGTCTTGTTTTTCTTTGACATTAACAACTACAGAAGACTCAAGCCTATTTTGAACATAAATACCACCCTCATTAGAATCAGCCAACCAAATACCCAATCTAGCGAAATGACTCACGTCCTTCACCAATTCTTTCTTGGTCTCATCATCATGAATTATATTACTCATAGTTTGTGTACTAAGGGAATCAACTATGACATTTGCCTTGCCTGGATGATAGTACACACTCATGTCATAGTCCTTAAGAAGTTTCAAACATCTCTTTTGCCTCAAGTTAAGATCTCTTTGGGTGAACACATATTGCAAACTCTTATGATTAGGGCAACATGAACCCCAAAAAGATAATGTCTCCAAATCATCAAAGCAAATACCACGATCGCTAATTCAAAATCATGAGTCAGATAATTTTGTTCATGCATCTTCTACATAAGCTATCACCTTGCCATGTTGCATAAGTACACAACCCAAACTAATTTGAGAAACATCACAATATACCACAAAACAATCTAAGCCATCTGGTAGTGTCAAAATAGGAGCCAATGTAAACTGATCTTTCAAAGTCTAATAGTTTTTCTCACACTCATTGTCCATATGAAATTAGAATTTTTTTGTGTCAACTTGGTCAATGGTGAAGCAATAGATGAAAAACCCTCAACAAAACTTTGATAATAACCGGTCATCCTAAGAAAACTCCAAATATCTGAAGGAGTCAACGGTCTAGGCCAATTCTTCATATCCCCTGTCTTCTTTTGATCTACTTGAATACTATCATTGGATACCACATGGCCAAGCAGGGCTGCCTCATGCAACAAAAACTCACATTTATTGAACTTAGCAAGTAACTATTTGTCCCTCAAAGTTTGAAGAACCAACCTCAAATGATCTATATGCTCTTGTTCACTTTGAGAATAAATTAGAATATTATCAATGAAGACAACCACAAAAGTATTAATGAATGGAATAAACACTCAATTCATTAGATCCATAAACACCTCCAAGCATTATTCAACACAAAAGACATCACCACAAACTCAAAGTGTCCATATCTAGTCCGAAAATCATTTTTGGGAATATCACACTCCTTTACATTTAACTGATGATAATTAGAATGAAGATCAATTTTGGAGAAGTGAGTAGCACCTTGTAACTGATCAAATAGATCTTAAGTCCTCGACAATTGATACTGATTCTTTATGGTCACCTTTTTCAATTGACAATAATCAATACACATCCAAAGTGACTCATACTTCTTCCTCAAATATAAACAAGAGCTTCCTAGGGTGATCTACTTGGCTTAGTAAAGCCCTTTTTCAACAAATCCTTCAATTGATCCTTCAACTCCTTCATTCAGACGGTGTCATATGATCCGGAGGAACGAAAATAGGTTGAGTATCAAGAAGAAGATCTATGCCAAAGTTTATTTTTCTTTTGGGAGAAATGCTGGGCAAATCCTTCTGAAATACATTTGAAAATTCATTAACCATTGGAACCAACTCAAGAGTAGGAGACTCGAGCTCAACATCTCTAACCCTCACTATATGATAAAGGCACCCTCAGAAATCATTTTTCAAGATTTCAGATATAAGATAAATAGACCTTTAAAAATGGAGTCACTATCCACCCACTCAAGAACAGGCTCATATGGAAATTGAAACAAGACCATGCAGATCCTACAATCTATAGAGGCATAAGAAGCATGCAACCATTCTATCTCCAGAATAACATCAAAATCAACCATCTCAAGTTCAACAAGTTCACAAGGAAGGACTTTATGCAAAACTAAAATAGGACAACTCTACGGGGTACAATAGACTCACCTATGGGAGTATAAACTGAGAATGGCTCCCATAAGATTTCAAGACTCAAACCAAACTTAATATCCAAGAAAGGGGTGACAAAAGATATATTGGCACCCGGATCAAGCAAAACATATACATCAAAATTAAAGACTTTCAAAATACCGATCACTATATCTAGAGTCTCTTCCACTCTTGCCTAGAATACAAAGTATAAAACCTATTGTTGCAAGGAGCACCACATTGTTGAGCCCTTGGCCTTGACCACTTGGAACCATTTGGACTTGAGGATGGTCACTTTGGCCTTTCTTCTAAGCATTAGGATAATCATCAAGTCTGTGGCCTATCTTGCCACAATAAAATCAAGCACTCGGTTCTCCCAAGCACATACCAAGTGATTCTACCCATATCTATTACACCTACGATTAGCCTTCTCCTTATTGGAACCTTGTTGGTTTGAACCTAAGTGGCCATTCCCACCCCCAGTCCTAGAGTTAGATAAACACAATCAAATTAGGCTCTCTTAGAATCCCTCATTCTCCTCTCCTTGAGTTACTCCCCTTCTATCTGTTCAGCATATGTCATGAGCCTAGATATATTCATCTCCCTAATAAGCATATCTCTTACCCACATCTATGGCTACAAATATTGGTACTAATTTCTTGTTACTAATCATGTATAGTTAAAACCCTAATTTGTTGGGGGTGTATTATGAGCATGGGTTCTTGATTTATGTTATAGATCTAATCTAGTTTGAATATTTTGTTGTTAATTTAAGTGAGTTCATGCTTCTTTTCATATATTACTTATAATCTTGAACTTGCAAACTCTAGGTTATCTTCAGATTTTTAGTTATTACATTAATTTAAATGATAAGAGTGGGCAATGAGTGTGATAGCTTTAAATCCTTTGGAGTTTCAGTTGAATGCCATTGGGTTCAATGTCTAAAGTATTAGAAGGTTTGGAGATAGTTGCTTAGGCTAAATGTTTCCTATAGTGATTTGCATGTGAAGTTGTAATTAGTTTATGTGAAACATTACTATTGTCTGACACGAAGTAGTGATTACATGCAATTCTAGCTTACTCACGTTATATTAACTCATTCATTCAAGTATCTAGACCCATATATTTATATCTCGCCCCATGTTGACACATCCCTGACAATCTCTCTCAATTGGTTGTTTAAATTGAACTTTATAATTGTTTGTTGTTGAGTGTTGTTTCATGTTACTCGCAACCCCCCATTTTAACACTTTGCCTAGTTCAACATAAGACTTCATTACTAGAACACTCGTTCCCTGTGGGATTCAACCACAACTCATTATTGGGTTATTATGCGGATAACGATCGTCCACATTCTCAAAAGTGAGGTGTGCTTAAATGTCATCTTATATGCATATGTTGCTTTCCTTTTTGATTCTACCAAGGGAGAGAAAAAGGCTACTTTCAACAAGTTTATTCAAAGTATGCATAAAGATTGGGGGTGCAGTCAACTCAATGTAAACAACTCAAAGATAGGGAAGCTAACTCTTTAAAATGAGAAGTTACATGAAAACCTATCTCATGGTCTAAAATAATAAAATATCATCATAAAAGGGAGATTAGTAGCACCTAATAATTTTGATGATTATATTTATAGAGTTGTGTAAAAAAATAAAAAAAGACAGACAACACAAGCTAGTACCCATATAGCAAAGGAAAAGAAGATGTATTAGAGCTTCCACCCATGAATCAAGGAAGAAAAAAAGAAATCATGTCCAAAAAGAATATCAGTCAATCAGTTGGAGATCCTGCCTAAGAATCAAGGAAGAATATCAAGACATACAAGGACATGTACCCAAACTACTTGGGAAGATCCCCAATCAAGGAATCTTACAAATCCTTTATTAGAAGAAACTCCCTTAGTCCAGGAAAACATGCAACATCTCGATTTTAAGAATACCTTATATCATCTCTCCCTCTTTCAAGAAAACTATGAATGCTCGCTGAAAGAACTAGCTGAAGTAATATCCTTCTACTCACGAAAAATATTGTATTCCAAGTGTGAACAATAGTAAAAGAGGAAAGAAAGAAAAATATTCTAGACTAGTTAAAAAATAGAGTGTTTGATGATCTGATCTACCATCAGAAAATATCAAGTGTCCTTCACAATTTGTGCTTCATTATTCTCAACTGAGCTTTAAAGTGATCCCTTGTAACCTAAGGGGATTGGAAATAAGCACCACATTGATGTATTGAACCAATACAAAATTCTTCATCTCATTATTTATTCTTGCTAAGTGTTTGCTATTTATTCTACGAATTGACTTGCAGTTTAGTCAACTATCACAAGAAGAAGTCAACTATTGAAAACTTTCAATTCAACCTCCCCCCCCCCCCCATTGTTTTGTTTATCATCTATGGTCTGTAGAAGAAAATATGGAACATAGATGGCCCGTGTGATCCAGCCCAATTAGTTTTAATTGGATGTTTTTACCTTCCTAACTCCTAAACTATATCATGTTAGTTCTATAAATCCCCTATAATTGTTCTTACTCTACAAAGTCTACCCCATTTTCAATTCTTCACACAATTTACCAAATTCTCTCAAGTTTTTTCTTCTCTAAGGTTCTTATTAAAGGCGAAGCATAGGGTTACACCATTCAAGATCTCAATTCTCACATTTGTTCAAGGATTTCTACCAAGGTATATGGATCTTCATTCATGGATTCCTTTCATTCATGATAACCAAGAAGTTCCCTCTTTTTTTATTAAAATTCAGATGTATGAATTAGGGGTTTTGATCAATTGTTATAACTATACTTTATTACATGATTTTGAATTGAATTATGAATGAATTAGTATTAGATTTATGATTTTAAGATTTTATGAGTTCCTTACTTTTTCATGAATTTTTCAATGTAACATATTTAGGTATTAATGATCTATCATTTGGTTACTTTAGTTGTGCTACTCACCATTATTAATCTAATTATGCATGAATTAACACTGATTTTATGATTACAAGGCTTCTCATTCAATCGTTCTCAATTTCACCTAAGGTTTCATAATTTTTTTTATAGACCTCTTCAATCATGATTTAATGACGTTGTTTTACATGAGTATGTATGAATTCATCACAACCACATGATTTAAGGTTGATTACTTATAAACCTATGCTTTAAATATTAGTTTCATTATGAAGTATGATTATAACCTATTAAGTACTTTATGCATGCTTCATGAAGGTGAAAAACTAAGCTTTTTCTATGCTATTCAGGACAAGTATGAATTATTGTGAGTTTTTTCACCTAAGCATGAATATGCAATGCTGAAGGCCTACACTCACATTACATAATGTACGATTTAAAGGGCTATTATATGATTATGATTTTATGAAAATTGAACAAGATGGTAGATATTGCCTCTTCATGTGATGTGATTTAATGATTAAAGAATATGACTATTTTGTTCAGAGTTTACTTAGCACTGAGTAGACCTTTAGATAGATGCAGAAGCTCTCCATTAGTAGAGGTAGGGATAGTAGAATCTCATTATCTCATAACTAGGTGCATCTATAGTTACAAGATCACTCATTAGTAGAGGTTTGATTTTTCAAAAGGGTCACATGTTAGTAGAGGTTTCAGTCCTTAAGTAGCTTAGTAGATCACTTAGGTAATGAGGTTCTTATATGGTTCTTCTTACTTTATGTATGCCTGATATGCTAAGAGACTTAGTTGGAGTCCTTCAGAGTTCTCATCACCATGTTACATCTGGGGCCTAACTTAAGCCGAGACAGTGATACTTAAAAAATACAAACTATTTGAAAGCACCTCATTGCATACATACTAAAAACACAGAATATGAACTGATAATGAAAATTTTTTACATTCAAGACACCATGAGTTCTGAGGTTTCATAATAATATAGATTAACAAAACGTAGTGAAAATTATGAGGAAGAATACAATTATAGACTAATAGCAAAAGACAATTGAATTATTTCAAATTTCATGCTAATCACAAGAACCCTAGAATTCTATAAAATCAATTATCTGAAGATAGAGTTTTTTGGGAACTCAGTGACTGAAAGGATATCCATTAAAGAAATTCTGCATACCAAGAATGAAAGCCCAAGCTTGAATTCCTGATTTGAAGTTATAAGATGAAAATACTTGAGAAGAGCCTTCAATGAAAATAATCTGATTTCTGAATGGTAGAGAGTGAATAGGGAGGTTTTAGTTGACTAATTCCCTTTAATCCCACTTCAGATAGGCTAAAATAACATAATACAAGAATTAAAAGAGTAGAAAAGAATCAAAATGACCCCGAAGGAAAACTAAATTTGATAGGTCCCACAAGCCCATCTATAATCCATGGTTCCATCTATGGACCATAGATAACTCTCATTGAAGTCAAATTAAATGTTGAGTTTCTAAAGTTTGACCTACGAAACTTATTTACAAGTCATAGATCAACCTATAAGCCATTGACATGAGTTATAAGAATTAAACTAAAGTTCTAAGTTCCAAGTGTTCGATCTACGAATTCATTTACAACCTATAAAATAATTTGCAACCCATGGTTAGAGTTCGTAAATCACAATCTGGTTCAATTCTTAAGATAAGAAGTTCCATATCACAAAAACGTAGGAGAAATGCTGGATATATAAATGTGTCTTATCTAGTAGTGATGCGTTTTAAAGTTGTTCGAGTATAGGCTCAAAGCAAACAATATCACTAATGGCCAAGCTCAAAGCAAACAATATCACTAACAGGATAAGCCGTTACAAATGGTATCATAATTACTCTTGTTTCAGCTAATGAATGTGGGACAAAGTTTAACTACATTTAGACAAATCCTGATAACACGAGGTAAACCTCAGTGTTAAATCTAAACGAATCTCATGTAGTAAGAAAAACCTCAACGAAAATGCTAAATCCATAAAGTGAGTAGCTTAAGAAGCCTCCTTAAGATAAGAAGTTCAATATCGATAAAACACAGGAGAAATGCTAAAATATAATTAAACAACTAACACCGCATTGTAAAATCATGTGTGTCCAAACCCAAAATAAACAATATCACTAATAAATTATGCGGTTAAACAAAACTATTGGGTTGATCTGCCGATCCCATCCGAAGTCTATGATTCCATTTACAGCCCATAAATAGCGTCCTAAATCTCAAACAATTCTGCGGACTTAAACTTGGGAACTATGAGGCATTACACGTAACTTGAGGGAAAACGTTGAAAAGTTGGTTAAATGTGCAGTTGTATAGTGTACAACTGCGAATCAGTATTAACCAATTAGTTAAACTAACAATCACACCTATATATGTCATGGGGGTTACCAGTTTGTAATCGTAAATCGTTCTCGTCATTTTAGGCTTCCGTTACAATGCAATACTCACTTCACTAGTACTCCGTTCTGTAGACTTAACTTTCTCTTCACACCTACCTCAATAAAACATTTCACCCTAATCTGATATTTCCTAAATAATGTGTACACGAAACCAGATTTAATCGTGGAAGACCTACCTACTTTTGAGTTACATTTTCCTTCTCTTTTGGTAGGCCATTAAGATCAGTAGAGCAGAAATTGGTAATTAGAAATTCATGAAGGCGCAAGTAAGACATCAATATAATCTACCGCTAGAATTATTTCTCACAGACTTCACTAGGTATTTTGGCCGCTCTCAATTACATGAGATAATTTGGTATTTTTGCCGCTCTCAGTTACATGACCATAATTTGGAAGGCACAAATACACCGGAATACAACTTTGACTTACTTTGTCATCACACGTATTCAAATCTTGTTGATGCCGTCTGATTTTTACAATGGTATTTTCTGAGACATAAAATGTAACATATTACTCAAAAAATTAGAAATAGCGAATGTCGAAGAGATGCTAAATTAGAGCTCACAGAGCTTGGGTTTCTTCTGCTTCTCTTTAAAGAGTGCGTTTGATAGAACTACCGTCACATCCAAGATTCCATGCTAGAAGTTTATTGAATTATAATTGAAAAAAAGAACATGGGACTAGAACGTCTCAAAATGAAAGAAACACGCATATTACATTCTGACTACAAGCCAAAGTGTAACACATAACCATCGAGATTAATCAACCAAGTTACGGACGAGGCAAGGAGGAGGGCCGTAAAAAGCTCTGGACAGAGAGTTTATGGACTCCGTATGAGAGGACTTCTACCCACTCACCCAGAGTTTAGACATCGGATGTTCAGTCCAATTGCAAGCTCTCATCACTGGGAACACTTCATAAAGTAACACATACTCATTCAATGGCGAGTGCATAATGGAAGTAGTGCCGAAGGAAAATGGCCACCCAATCCTTGGTAGACCTGTATAACTAGCACATGTTTTAAACGGAATCCACATTGATACCAGAAACATCTTTATTTATTTGTGGTATCATATACCAAAAAGAACTAATTGTTGGCTCACTGACCAGGTTAGATCTGTACAAGATTAGTCCTTCAGTACACATAATGCAAATTCTTCGATGCAAAAACTTATCGAGAATCAGCTGGCCTGGGAAAAAGGGCAACATGGTTTTTTAAAAAAGAAGAAATTAGTGACAACAAAACATCGTCCAAACTCAACAGCTCTAGTTTTCTCCTCTTCATCTGAGAAGGAAGTTTCTCAAAATACCATAATCTGCATCCCATATCTCAAGCAATGATAGAACCATGTTTCTTGAATTGCATCTGGTAGCATCTTTCAGCTGCATAACGTTCAAGCCCCAAGTTCAGAATCCAAGTCTATGAACGCTAGGTCATCCAAACTGTAATTAAGATCTTCTTGCCGGCCTGGTTTCAGAAAATCAAAGCCATAGTCACCTGTCATAGGAGCCTGATGCACTGCATTCTGTGGCTCACATGGCAAATTTAGTACCAGATTGTTATCATGGGAATATTGCTTTCCATCTGAACTGAATTCCTTGGTGGAAACTGGAGCTGGATCACCAGCCGGAACAGAATCTAACATGCCCAGTAACTCTTCTACATCAAACATCTCATCCCAATTTAAGTTGTCTGGACAATCCCGTTCAGACTTGAGCATATCTTGATCAATACCTGCAGGTCCCTCTTTAGCTTCAGCAGTTTCCATTTCGCCAGGCAGCCCCGCAGTCTCATTCTTGGCTTCCTCTTTCACTGAACTCAACGGCGTACCAAGAGCAGTTGTTGCACCATCTGCACTTTTGATTTCATCAGCTGGACATACCTCGTCGAAACTGGAAGCAACGGTGGAATCAGATGCAGATGTAGTTGCGCAGGAAGCAGAATCATCCCTAGAAGACTCTCTCGAGGAAGGGTATTTTGGAAGATTAAGCCTTGCGCAAGGACCATACATAGCTCTAGCAGCTTCATCATATGCTAGAGCAGCTTCAATTGCTGTGCCAAATGTACCCAACCAGAGCCTATTGCCTCTATTAGGTTCCCTGATCTCAGCAACCCATCTACCCCATGTCCTCTGTCTAACACCTCTGTAATTACACCGCGAATTTTCAGGTCCTCCTTTGCCTTTCATACACCCCTTCTTTGAACCTTTGGCAGGAGCTTTACGCACTCGCTTCCCTTCATCATCAACACTATCTAGTTTCTGATTATACTCTTTCCATTTAGCTAGTGTTTCTTCCACATTCTTTGTTCCATCCCGTCTACTCCTTGATTTCCTCTTTCGGCGATAATCCAGGGGCAGAGAATCCATATTAGCACCTTGATCCACAATAGCCATCTTATCTGTAAATGTTCATTACATACAAAATAAGCCCATTTCGGCAAAAATGTATCATTTTACTCGCAACAACTTAGTTTTTTCATTTTTTTAGACCCTAATTACCTACGTTTTAGAATTAATTATACAATCCTAAAAAATTATACTCATCACTTTCCCTTACCAGAAGTACGAAATCCTAAATCAGAAAATTAAGAACAACATAACAATTCAATTCAGGGACCAAGAAGTTTGAAATAATAAAAATCCAGAAAAGAAAGGGACAAAGTAGATAACACGAAAAAAGACCCAAGAAAAGAATGATCCAACCCAATTAATCACCTTTTTTTATAACGTAGACAAATTAAAAGTTTGAAACAGAAGAATCAAAGAAAACACAAAGTATAATGGCGTCTATTATAACACACATAAAAGAACGAGATTAGCCTACATACCTCTTTTGTTCTGTGTTTCTTGTTATAGATGGTTCAAATTGGTGAATTTGCTCTCTTTTTTGTTCTGTGATAAAAACTTTGAACACGATGATGAGAATCAGGAATCCATTCGTAAAAAGGCTACTTGAATATTTATAGCCTTCTCCAGATATTTCTAGTATATCGCTTATCCCTCAGTAGGGTGACGTGGCAATCGCTTAGTCGAGTCGTGGCTCTTGGGATGCCGCGGGATTCAGCACGTGTCACCTTGAAGCTTCGCGAACCACTCGTTCGACACTTTCCCTAAATTTCCTATTTTGCCCTCTCAGGATATCCGTATAACCTCAATAAATTAGCTTAATTTCCTTTATGCCTTCGTTCGCGATTGGTCTAAATCAATCTACTAGGGGGCCCAAAATTAGTACCAAACACGGCGCCACCAGTTTTGCAACTTGCCAAGTAGATTAGATACTTCTAATTTCATATATCAAGTTGGCACATCTTATTAAACTAAGACACCAAACTATTAATTTTTTTTTAGATATTCGTATTTAAATTTGACTAGTTTAAATTTATATGGTTTAAAATTTTATTTGAGGAAAAAAATATTTTTTATCAAGAATTTTTTTATCTTTATTTATGACTCTAATTTGAAATTGTTGATAATAACTAAAACACTAAATTAGTACTCCCTCTATCAATCTTTATTTATTCATTATATTTAAAATAGATATTTAATAATACATGTTCGATTTATGAAATCAAAATATAATTTTATATTTGATTTTTAATTTATGCTCATCATTAATTATATTAATTTATTTATTAAATTTTTTAAAATATTATATTTATTATATTTAAAATATGATATGATAAAATTATCCTTCAATTTATAAATTTCTTAAGAAATATGCAAAGTTAATATAGATGATATTGTTGGACCGCAAAAATATAAATTGCGCATTTTTAAAAAGTTGGCACGACATAATTGTTTCACGCATTTTTTGAGTTAATAAATTTAGCATCATATCACCTACTCTATAAATTAGAGAGTGAAAAAAGAAATATTGTTTCCCTTTCTCTTAATTATTTCCCTAAATCTCTATTCTCTATTAGCACCATAAATCTCTCACAATAGATAAAAGCTGCACGCAATAACTTTCAAAAGAAGTAACTATTGAACTTAAATCGAATATTGTATGTATACAGCCAATAGTATATTTGGAAAATTGACTATATCATTTATGTATACATTTGAATGAATTTGGTTGTATGAAGTTAAACTGCTCAAGTAGGTAGCAGGTTGGCATGTTTGTTTGAGTAGCTTAAAGGTATACTCATAATGTAATTAAATTGTTCAAACAAATAGTAGGTCGACATACATGTTTGAGCAATTTGAGGATACATTCATAATTTTTATAATTCTTCTATTTTAATTTGTTTGTCTTGTAATCATGATAATTAATGTATAAAATATTTCTAAAAAACATATTACATAAGAGCATAAAAGATACCATAAATAATTGACAATATAAAATATTTTTTAAGAAAATTAAATTTACTTTATTATTGAGATTAATTTGTCGACATCACACAAAATGAAACAAAAGAAGTATCAGGCAACAAAAAATTGATTGATTATTAAAATTAATCTATTGACGTCACATAAATGGAATATTAAAAGTACTATGCATTATTTAATTAGGAAATTACGTAAAAAGTATTATAAATCTAGATATTCGACAATAGGAATATATCTACATATAAAAATTAAAAAAAATGTTATAAATCACAAGAATTAACAACTTAGAATATTTAAAACGTAATATAAATCCTAGTAATTAAAAAATTAAATATCAAAAGACATAAAGAAAAAATTAACTTTTGAAATTTTAGTAGAACCACATGAATTGGGACAAAAGGAGTAACACATATTATTTAAAAATTATATAAAATAGTACTATAAGTCGCAATATTAATAATTTAAAATATTTAAAAATTATATTAAAATCTTAATCAACTCTCTAAATTCTATTTATATCACTTAAATTAAAATAAAAAATAACAGATACGTGCTAGAATGGACACCAATGTCTAGTAACTCTATAAATTATAGTGCTTGAGTTTCATAATTAATATAGTCTCTAATAAATTTCAAGTTATACTTACAAAACATGAACATTGATTTTGTGTATGTTAATATATATACAGATATATGTATACATATGTGCATGCGCGTGCGCACGCGCGTGTGTGTATTACGTTAAAAGCATGAACTTGCTAATTTATATGTTAAATTACTAAAATTTTCCTCTAAATTGACTAAATACCTATATAATTTTTTTTTTATTGTTTAAAATACTATATAAACCATTTTTTAAAAAAAATAAAATAAAGGAATAGTCACCAAAATAACCTTATTTTCTGCTGATTATGTGTGAATAGTTTTCACAGATACCTCTTTCCAAAAGTCCTTGAATATGCATTGTTCTGCCAAAAATTGCCCCATTTTTGTTTGGTTCTCTTTAAATTTTAAATCTTTCATTGTCATTTTTCACCAATTCTAATAAAGTACATGATATTTTACATTCCTTCAAATAATTGTCTTCTTCTTCTTTAAGTCATTTTCTATGCACAACTTTTCTGTCTTTCGCATGATGCTAGAATTTATGCGTAGCCACAATTTTGTCAATCTAATCAAACTCCGTCACTATATCTTTGACAATACTAAAAATTATAGTAAGTTTGCATATGTTTTACCTAATAACTTTGTATTATAGAAACTTCTCATGTTACTCGTAATTCTTTTTCTGAAATAATTTCTAAATAAAGGTTCTTTATTTTGTTGCTAAAAGATCCACTTGCTTTTAGATAACTTGCACCTATTTTACATGGTCTATTACTTCTTTTGTTTCTCACATAATTGTGCGTCATTAATATGATCACATGGATGAGCAACTGCGCACTATTTCTTTATATTGACTAACAAATTTTACATGAATAGACAAGACTAAAATGGCCCAAAAATCTCTCTATTATCTTTACACAACAATTCATTCTTTGTTAAATCATTAAGTTTTATTCATTTTTTTCACTTTTGAGCAACCATATAAAGAGCGTAATTTAAAATTTTGTTTTCTTACCCACTGACCATATACAGGGCCATCTTCAACACTAGGCCACTAGCGCATTGCTTAGGGCCCTATAATTTTGGGGGGCCCCAAAGTAAAAAAAAAGTATTTATGCATATTATTTAAAAAATTTATATTTTTTTTAAAAGAAACAATCGCTAGTATTCCAAAACTTTTCCAAGGAAATGGAATAAGTCCTCAAGCACGCAGCAGGTTGACATGCCTGGTTGAGGAGCTTGAGGGTACATTCGTAATTTTCTTATGCTTCTTTTGTTTTAATTTGTCCTATTTTTAGTGTTAAAAAATATTATTAATCATGATAATTAATGACTTAAAATATTTCTAAAAAAACATATTCTGTAAGAGCATAAAAGTTACCATAAAATAATTGACAACTTAAATTATTCTTAAAATAAATAAATAATTTAATTTATTATTGAGATTAATCCATCGACATCACATAAAGTGAAACAAAATAAGAACCAGGCAACAAAAATTCGATTGATTATTAATTAATCTATCGACGTCACATAAAATGGAACAAAAAAGGCATCATGTATTATTTAATTAGAAAATTACGTAAAAAGTATTTTAAATCTAGATATTTGACAATAGGAATATATCTACATATAAAATTTTTTAAAATGCTATAAATCACAAAAATTAACAACTTAGCATATTTAAAAGCGTAATATACATCACAGTAATTGAAGAATTAAAAATCAAAAGACATAAAAAAAAAAATTTTGACTCTCGAAATTTTAGTATGCCACATAAATTGGGACAAAAAGAGTAACATATATTATTTAAAAATTAGGTAAAACCGTACTATAAGTCACAATATTAATAATTTAAAACAGTTAAAAATTATATTAAAATTTTAATTAACTCTCTAAATTCTATTTATGTCACTTAAATTAAAATAAAAAAATAACAGATATTGGGCCCGTGCTCGCATGGACACCGATGTCTAGTTACTCTATAAATTACACTGCTACTATTTCATAATTAATATAGTCTCTAATAAATTTCAAGTTATACGCTCTACTTTTTTTAAAGATTTTGGTGAGTCTATGGTGAAAATGGGAAGGGTTCAAGTACTCACTGTGAATCAAGGTGAAATTAGAAAAGTCTGTTCAAGGGTCAATTAGAAAGCCTATG
>JAOTQR010000092.1:9263184-9354694 GCA_025774065.1 Solanum ossicruentum
TTAAGTTGGTATATGTACCGTATGTATGTTTCTGGGAGCTGCTGTCTTCTTTTTCAGGTGGCTTAGTCAATAAAACAGAAGAAACTCTGCCGAATTTTCTGTAGAATTGTTCATGTCATCATGTGTGTTTGTATCGATAATAGTGCCTAATCGGCACTAGTCACGGTCCCGGGGTCGGGCTGTGACAATGCTATTCCAGACTTAGAGGAGCATTAACTACTTCCACTATTTGGGAGCGTGTTTCTACAGTGGATGCCCATATCGATGCCTTTGAGGAGCGGATTCAGAAGAGGTTAACTGAGGCCCAGCTTTCAGATTTGTTAGCAATCAAATCAGAGATCGAGAAGCTTAGGTCTGACATGGCATCATCACTTGCGGCGCTAGTTACATTACCAAAGACGACATCTCCAATATCGCTATTTGATTTATTTTCCTTTGAGGAGCCAACATAGATTTCCCACAAGAAGAAAGCCCTAGAGGGTGATGAGCTATAGGAGAGAAATATACGTACAAGGCTCTCGAAGGATGAGGAGGAGGATCTCGAGATAGCCTTGAGGACATCGCGGCAAGAGGAGGAGATGAGGCTAACTCATGAGCATGATAGGGCAAGGGGTATTGGCCACTTCGAATAGAATACTACAGTTGAGGAGACTACCCCACGAGGAGAGGGTGGCCAGACTTAGCCCGAGACTAGCACTTAAGCTCACAGGTATGTTTTTGACCTTGTATATTCTATTTTTTCTTGATTTTGTGCATTTGGAACAATGCACATCTTTTTCAATGGGGTGTGGGTAGTTATGAGCCTAGTTAAGTCTGAGTAGCTTATCTGAGTAGCTTATGGTCCACAACTACCCCAAATTTTGATCTTGAGGTTTTCTTGCATGTGTTATTTTTCCTCATACTAAAATTTATGGCACGTTACATATTTTCATATTTTGTTTTGAAAAATGGTACCCACAAAATTTTTGATTAGTAGTTTGATGGTAATCATACATGTTTAGATGTTTGGCAATATCTATTCTGATAATGTGAGGGTAATTTGAGATACAAAGCATGAGTTGTTAGTTTCTTCTTGATAATTTGTGCAATGCCATATGAGTGTGAGTTTATTTTGCCAGATTCATGTATTTTGTATTAATTCAGAACTTGCCCTATTACTATAAGCTAGATTGTAGATTGCATGGAGTAGGAAGGGATCTTTGGCCATTATTCTTTAATTAGTCCTCTTTAGCCTAAAATGACCAGCCAAATGAAGTTTTATCCCTTGTTTCAAATATTTGAGCCTTAAATGTACAAATTCTTTCTAAAACACCTAATTAACCTAACCTTGTATAGTGAAAAACGTTGAGATTGACCCTGATCTTTTCTTGAGCATTGTGAACCTTGACTTAGGCAAAAAGCCTAAGTTGAGGGTGCCTACCAAAAGTGCCCCTAGTTTGGGGAATAGATATTATGTACTTCACTACAAGCTAAAAGCCTAAGTTGAGGCTAGTCGGTGTAAAGGAAAAGCATAAAAATAAGGAGGTGAGTTAGAAAAGAGGAGAAAATAAGAAAAAGCATATACCAGGTGTAAGAAAAATGAAAGATGCCTAATAGTGAGCTAAAAACCTAAAATGAAGTGTTAAAATAAGGAAAAAGTTGAAAATTGAGAAGAAAGCACCTGTAAAAGCTTGAAATAGGAAAAAGGGAGAATAAAATTAAAATATTAGAGTTGGCATGGCCAAAGTGTGGAAAAAACATTGTTTCAAGGAGGGTCATTCGTCACTATTTTCCAAAATATCATACTAAAGCGCCCTGATCCTGCTTTACAAGCCTAGAGAATACTAAAATAATCCTAGTCTAGTTAATTAAAGGTCCAAGTAATGAGTATAGAGGCAATTTTATGGTATTAGTCATCATGCATGAGTATCTTTTGTGAGGGTGTGTTTTTGCACAATCCCAAAGCTAAATATAAAATAATTAGTCAATATCAAAAACGGGACCTCTTTATATGAGTGCACTTCCATTGCATTATTAGCATTTGACTTATTCAGTGATTGTGGACTGTTGATATTCCCTTGCTTGTCATAGTTGTATTGTCGCATGCACCTGCATGCTTTGATTTGCTAAAAAACTATCTGATCTTGTTTTGAAAAGTTGTTATGGGTATTTGAGTTTGAATTCTATGTGAGGTATGTCATTGAGTTGAGGTCTATGTGTTACTATATTGTTTATATAGATTAAGTCGTCGCTTGTGGACAAGCAATAATTTTAAATTGAGGATGTTGATGTGCTATCAAAATACAACACTTCTGATGCCTAAAACCTAGGATTTTATGTGTTGCCAATGTGACATTTATGGTTTTTATGTGTTATTGTGTTTAGTTTTGCTGGAAAGTAGGTTGAAATGACTTTGGAATAAAATTGCAGAGTTTTCTTGTTTTTGGCGATTTATGTGACCTCTACAAGTGGTAGAGTAGTCTACAGGTCGTAGAGGTAGTTTTGTAACACATTACTTTGAAGGGTGAGATATGAAGTTCAAGACACGAGACCTATATATGAGTCATAGGACATTCTACAAGTCATATAGATAGGTTTTGTGAAGATTTCTAGAGAGGGATGAGTTGAAACAGTTGAGGCTTACGAGTTTGAAGTATGAGCCATGAATCAGTATGCGAGTCATGAAGATGGTTTGTAGCAGAGAAGTATATATCTCAAGAGCTAAATACAAGACCCTAACTACGACTCATAGAAGATACTACAAGTCGTAAATTCCTTTTGTAGAAGGCAGCAAGTCAGTTTTTCTATTATTTTAGGACTTAATTATATTTATTAAATAGTACTTTTTAGGATATTTTTCAAAAGAGTATAGTAGAGAACGTCATTAGAGAGTTTTGTACTAGGAAACCTCAATAATTGGAGGACAATACACTTGTGAATTAATTTGATCTTACATCTTGTGATTCTCAGTCAATATTGGATTTGCTTGATTCTCAATTAAATTGGATAAGTGTTTAATTATATTTTCTCAATTCATAATTTCTTTAACTATCCATAGCATGAGTAGCTAAATCCAAAAGTAGGGTTATGGGAACTATGAAGATCAAACAAAGTAGACCCGGATATTTTACAATTCTTTGATTGTGTATTTGCACATATTAATCAATTCTCTTTGTTTTGCATGTTTTCTAGTGGTGGTCAACATTAGAACTTGCCTAGTGTTACCTTCCTGATCTAGGTGGTAATGAATAAGAGAGGAGATTGATTAAAAGGATTTGATGATGTGTTCTCATCTAATCAATCAAACTGGACCAAGGGGAGGTTGACTAGGACTATAGGTAATGGTTAGTATTGCACACTATAGAGATGGGTCAAGTCACATAGTGAAATTCACCTCTCATATGGAATCGAAAGATTTGGTGAACTTAAATTACCGTCCTGTATGCTATACACCTGATATGAATTGGTTTATTCAGGGATACTAAGTTGGAGAATCATGGGGAACACAATACCCTAGTTGATCTACATTATTCGTTGTCTCTAATGATAGTTTAGTTTATTTTTTTGTTGAATATTTCTAACCCCCTTCTGCTTCAGGGAATTGATTTGGTTAATTACTTGAATTGCTTATTGATGAATTACATTTGATTCTACATATTCCCTTGGGTTCGACCCTATCCTTGGTTAGGTTTTATATCTTGATAATGACAGCTTTATTCTCTAAAAGGAGGTGTAACTTGGGGGACATCAGATAGTATTTGTTCTGATAAGTGAGGATAAGTTGAGACAGAAAGCATGATTTGTGTCTTTTTGTTGATAATGTATGTTGTGCCATGTGAGTGTGAGCTTTATTTGCTAGCTTCATGTATTTTGTGCTAATTCAGAACTTTTCATGTTAATCAAAGTTATATTACTGATTAAATGAATTAGGAAAGGATATTAGGCCTTTGTACTTAAATAGTCCATTTTAGCCTAAAAGTAACCAACCAAATTTATGATATATACCTTGTTCCAAATTTTTGATCCTAACATGTACCAATTCTTTCTTAACACATAATTAACCTAGCCTTGTCTAGTGAAAAATCCTGAAATTGGCTCTAGTCTTTCCTTGATCATTGTGCACCTTGACTGAGACAAAAAGCCTAAGTTGAGGGTGGCTACCAAAATGACCTTGGTTCAAAGGATAGATATTGTGCACTTTAATACAGGCTAAAAGTCTAAGTTGAGGGTGGCCGGTGTAAGGGTTAAAATACAAGAATAAGGGGGTGAGTTAGGAGTGAGGAGAAAAAGAAGAAAAATAATGTACCAGGTTCAAGAAAAATAATGTACCAGGTTCAAGAAAAATAAAAGATGCCTTAGATTGAGCAATAAAGGCAAAATGAAGGGTAAAAAAAAAGGCAAAAAGTTGAAAATAGAAAGAAAGCACCCAGAAAAGCTTGAAAAAGGAAAAAGGGAGAATAAGGTGAAAATAGCTAAGTTGGCAGGGAAAAAGTGTAGAAAACGCAGTTTCAAGGAGGGCCTTTAGTCACTATTTTCCCAAAATATCATACTAAAGCCCCTTGAGCCTATGTTGGAAGCCTAGAAAGTCCTAACATGATCCTAGACAAGTATGTTGAAGGTCTGACTCATGAGTATAGGGACAAGGCAATGGTATTAGTCATCATGCATGAATATCTTTTGTGAGAGTGAGTGTTTTTGTATAGTCTCATGGATAATCATGATATCATCATTGAGTTACAGATATGGGCCTTCTTTCTGTGAGGGTACTTGCATTGCATTATTAGCATTTGAGTTGTTCAGTGATTGTGGATTACTGATAATCCCTTACTTGCCATAGTTATGTTGTCACATGCACCAATTTGCATTGGTTTGCTAAATAACTATCTGATCCTGTTCTGAAAAGTTGGTGTGGGTATCTGAGTTTAAGATATATGTGATGTATACCATTGAGTTAAGGTCTGTGTTTTACTATAATGTCTATATAGATTTAGTTGTCGCTTGAGGACAACCAACAATTTTAAGTTGAGAGTATTAATGTGCTGCCAAAATACAACACTTTTGAAGATTAAAACTTAGGATTTTGTGTGTTCTCACTGCGATATATGTGGGTTTTAGCTTAGATTTGCAATATTATAGGTTGTCCATGATTTGGGGAAAAATTACAGAAGTTGCTGGTTTTTGCTGTTATACGAGACTTTCTACGAGTCATAAAGCATTCTACAAGTCATAAAAGTGTTTCATGAAAAATTTCAGTGAGGGAAAAATTATTGAAGTTAAATTCTACGTGACATGCATACGAGTCATGAACAAAGATATGAGGCGTAGACTATCTTTCGTGCCCTGAGGAGCAGAGAAGTGGACTTGCAGGAAATTCATCAGACAAAATCCCTTTTACTGGTCATAAAACACTTTACGAGTCATAAAGAGGTGTCATAGAAGAGAAGTCCAAAATTCCATTAGTTGATTACGAGGCCCCGACTACAAGCCATAGAAGACTTCATGGGTCGTAGAGTACTTTCGTGGAGTTTGACGACTAGTTTTCCTTATTTGTTTAGGAATTATTTGTAATTTCTCTAAATATGTTTTTTAGGTCATTAGTCATGGAGAGACGTTACTTTGCAGTAGTTTTAGGGTTTGTACTCAGAGAATTCAACACTTGGCGAGAAAATATGGTAAGAGAGTCTTTGAGAACACTTGTGCTTCAATTCAATCTTCAAGCTTCTGATTCCTATTGACTTTGGATTTGTTTGATCTTAATTCAATTGTGTGAGTGCTTAATTATGTCTTCTTAATTTATAATTTCTTCACACACATACCATGAGTAGCTAAATCCATAACTAGGGTTGTAAAAACCATGAAGAACTAATAAAGTAAAATTGGATAATTTACAATTCTTAAAAGGTGTATATACGTGTATTAATTTACTCTCTTTGTTTTGAATGTTTTCTAGTGGTGGCCAACATTAGAACCCACCTAGTGTTACTAACTCGACAAAGGTAGTAATGAATAGGAAAAGAGATTAATTAGCATGATTTGATTGATATGTTCTCGCCTATTCAACCGAACTGGGCCAAGGGGAGGTTCTACTAGGACTACCAGATAATGGTTAGTAATGCACACTATGGAGATTAGCCAATCCATATAGTGAAATTCGTCTCTCACCTTTAACCAAAGGGCTTGGTGAACTTAAATTACCGTCCTGCATGCTATACACTAGACACGAATTAGGTCATCTGGTGATACCGAGTTGGGGAATCATGCGAAACACAGTACCCTAGTTGCTCTGTATTATTGGTTTTATCTTGTGATAGTTACTGTAGTTTACTTTCTTATTTATTATTTCAAAACCCCCCTTTGGGGAATTGAGTCAGTTAATTACTCAGATTGCATTTTAATATTTGTCTTGAGTCCACATATTTCCTGTGGGTTCGACCCTAACCTTGGTTAGGTTCTATTTCTTAACAACACGCACTTTATCCTCTTAAAAAGAGGTGTAACTTGGCGGACATCAAAATGGGAGCGAGAGAAAGAGGTAGTAGCAGTATATGGTGGTTGTGTTTCATCATCATCGAAAATATCATCATCTTCATTAATCTCATTATCATCTTCATCTAAATCTTCATTAAAACCAAATCTTCGTTCAAGATTTCATGACCTAACTCAGTATTAGAATCAATATTAAAACAAGTATCATCCACATGTGTAAAATCGTCCATATTAATTCTAAGTGGGGGTTGTCTTGTAGTTTTTGAAGAACTACCACTTGCTTTACTTTTACCGATTAAAGCTTTAGCAATTCCACCGAAAAAAGTATTTCTTCATTTTTTCTTTTCTCCTGGAATCCACGTAAAATAAAATGATACAAGTAAAGATTATATGAAATTGTGAATATAAAAACATAAATAATTCAAGAATTCAACTGGCAAAGAATAAGAACTAACATGATGAAATTTATAAATAGGAACAAATGTACCAAAGCTGCAGTTGATGAAACTTGATGCTTGAATATGCTCCAAATTGACCCACTAAATTTGCTCCAAATTCCAAATAGCCCACCAAAATTGACAAACTAATTAACTAATTAATATTTAAAATTTACTAATTCAGACTTGAGAGAGCAAATAATTAATATATTATAATTAATTTGATAGTAGTATAGTATAATAGTAGAGAGAATTGAGAAATGAGAGAGTTGAGAAAGATGAGAGAAATTAAGAATGTCTTGATAGAATTTGTGTTAAAAATTATAAAGAAATGGGGTTATTTATAGATGAATTTTAGGATGTAATTTTGAAAAAAAATAATAAAATTTTACAATAAAAAAATTAAATCTTGAAGAGTCGTTGAAGGACTCTTTTTTTACTAGCAAAAAGGGCCCTGAGGCTTGAATTGTCTACCCAAGATAGAAAGAGTTGTTGGGCTTGGGCCCCCAATGGTCCAATTCTAATTAAATTAAAAGTGTTCTTTTAATTAAATCAGCAATCCAAATCAAAAATCGGATTGGAACCGGTAATTACCAGGATTTTTTCCCCTTCATTTCACAGTACCCCTCCCATTACCCTTACTACCGGCATCTATTGGGACGGTACCAGACCAAGACGGAATCGGACCTATACCGCTTGCTACCAATTTCAATGCCACCCTTAGCTGCAATAAGACTTAGAGATTTTCTGAGAATGAACCCACCA
The DNA here is from genome assembly GCA_025774065.1 of Solanum ossicruentum. Taxonomy (NCBI): domain Eukaryota; kingdom Viridiplantae; phylum Streptophyta; class Magnoliopsida; order Solanales; family Solanaceae; genus Solanum; species Solanum ossicruentum. Next base: position 9,270,852 of record JAOTQR010000092.1, read on the forward strand.
GTCTTTATAGGGTCTAAAGTTGAGGAAGACTCCTAGAATTTGATCAATGAGATATGGAAGGTGTTGAAACCTATGCATGCGATGTAAAATGAGGGAGTTGAACTTGATTCCTATCAACTCAAGGAAGTGGCAAATGTTTGGTACAATTAGTAAGAAGAGAGCCGAGGTGAGGATGGCATGTTGAGCATGCCATTTAGGATGAATTTGAGAGTGACTTTCTTGATCACTTCTTTCCACAACTATTGAGGAAAGCGAAGATTGAAGAGTTCATTAAGTTGAAGTAGGAGGGGATAACTGTCAAACAATATAGCCTCAAATTTATACAATTATCTTATATGCTCCCGAGTGGTCCCTGATATAAGATCTAGAATGAGAAAGTTCATATCTGGCTTAGGCAAGCATGTGAAAAAGAAGTGTAAAGCAACATTAATCATCCTAAGCATGAATATCTCTAGAACTATGATTTATACACAACAACTTGAAGAGGATAAGAAGAGGAATAGTGAGGAGAATTCGATTAAAAAAGCTAAATGAGCAAGGTATGAACATAGCCAACATAAGCAAAGTAAGATGGGACAGGTCCTACTTTTAGAAGAAGTCTTCAAATTATGCACTATCTATTGCAAATGCACCAACTCAGAGTAACAAGTATGATCAGAAGTTTCAGGGCCATCAGAATTCCAGAGCTTAGGATTCTCAATCCCAAGTTAGTGTGACTCAATGTTCGATGGGGAAACCACCATGTGGAAATTATGGCAAAACTCCACCTAGGTGAGTGTCATGAGGACACCAATGATTGCTATAGGTGCATACAGACTGCTCATTTACAGAATAACCAATAAGGAGGTAGGGGGATGGAGGTAATAAAGCTCAGTCTTCAGCAACACCACTACACAGTTGTCTACTAATATAGTGGTTGATATGTATCCCAAGGTTTTGGGATTCTCTTAAATTCTGCAACTTTCAAATTTTCACCAAAGCTCGAGATCCCTATGTTCCTAGCCTGCTTCATGAATTCTATATCCTATGGTAAGGCTACTCCCAAACTCAAAAGCAAGGTGAAGGTTGAACTGGAGCCTTTTGATCCAGTAGAAATCTGAGGTGTGCAAGTCTCATATGGTGAAATAAAAAATCAATGACATCTTGGGATACACATATAAATATAAAAATGACATGGATGAAATAATGAAAGTCAAGACATTTGAAGACATCAAATTATAGCTGGCTTCTATGATAAGGATTCCTTCTCCCTTGTTGTTAGAGGAGTGAGCAATTATTGTAAAAAAAGAAATGAACTTTCTAGCAAGGTTTTCATTAGGGTTTATCAGTAGCATCTTAATTCCATTGTAGAACAAGTCAATACTCCAACTTTCCAAAGCGACATTGGTTGGATGTAACATAAGCCACTGAAAGTTGAATCTTAGTACAATCAATTCCCCAGAAATCCTCACCAGGGAAAAAAAGAGCAGACCTTACTACCATTCCCCAGCTTCATCACTGCCTTATATAAACAAGTTAGAGTTCCTACTAAGACTGATATGTAAGACACTTTAATAGCATCCACTGATTTTTGGCGAATAGAGGCTGAGTACCAAAGGGATGAGGAGGATAGGGAAAGGAAGAAGTTGGTCCTCAGGACATCAGTTATTGATGTTGAGGCCCTCGAGTCTGGCACTGCCGAGCTAGCCCCTGATCCAGGTATAACTTCTTCCTTACCTTCTCTACATTACTTTTCTGCTCCAACCCCAACTATTGAGGAACATATCATGTCACCTAAGTTATACCTCCGTCTATATGATAAAGCAATTGTTTTCAAGAAATAAAACTTAACTAAGATTAGGATCGAACCTACAGGGAATTGATATACTATCAAATTATAGCACTTTTGATGCTTAAAACTTAGAATTTTATGTGTTCTCAATGAGATGTTAGTTGGTTTTGTGTGCTTTTGTGTTATGTTTGGAGGATTACAGGTGTGGCCTTGATTTTGAAAGAAATACAGAAGTTGCTAGTTTCTGATGCAGTACGAGAACCTTCTTGGGTTGTAGACCATTCTACGTGTCGTAAAGTGGTTTCATGAACAATTCTAGTGAGGGTTTGATCTTCTTAAGTTAATTCTATGAACATACGGATGAGTCATGGAATGTTTTACCAATCTTAGAAGATGGTTCATTCCCTGAGGATAAGATACCAGGACTTTCTAAAGATTCATCAGATGAAACCCCCTTACGAATCCCAAAATACTTTATGAGTCGTAGAAGGGTGTTGTGGACTTGAAGCCCAAATTTCTAGCAGCTTTGTACGAGACCCCCATTATGGATCGTGGAATGTAATATGGCCCATAAAACTCATTTCGTATAGCGTGTCAACCAGTTATCCTATTTTAGATAGGATTTGTATTTTACATATTATAAATAGGTTCTTTAGGTTATTTTTCAGAAGTTTTCACCTACTACTCATAGAACTCAGTAATTAGAGAGAGAAAATAGTGATATTACATTGGAGAGTCTTTGAAAATACTTGTATTTGAATTTCATCTTTAAGCTTTTGATTCTTATTGAAGTTAGATATGCTTGTTCTTAATTCTATTGTTTGTTCAATTATGTTTTCTCAATCAATAATTATTGTATCTACACAGTGCATGAGTAGTTTAATCCACAACTAGGGTTCTGGGAACCATAAAGAACTAACAAAGTAAAATTAGATAATTCATAATTCTTAGAAAGTGTGCATATATGTATTAATTAATTCTCTTAGTGGCGGCCAAGATTAGAACCCGCCTATTATTATTGACTGGAATAAGGTATTAATGAATAGGAAAATAGATTAATTAATAGGATTACATGGATATATTCACGTCCAATTAACAAAGCTGGGCCAAGGGGAGGTTGTACTGGGACTAATAGGTAAGGGCTAGTAATACACACTATGGAGATTGGCCACGTCACATAGTGAAATTCACCTCTCACCATTGACGAAAGGGCTTGGTGAACTTAACTTATCGTCCTGCAAGCTACACACTAAAAAAAATTAGGGTATCCGATGATACTGAGTTAGGGAATCATGGGGTACACAATACCCTAGTTTCTCTCCATATTGATTTCTCTCTTGTGTTGGTTAGCTTAATTTTATTTTCCATTGATTATTGCAACCCCGCCCCCTTTGGGGAAGTAAGTTGGTTAACTACTCAAATTGCGATCATTGAATTCTCTTTTGTCTACCTATTCCTTGATGGTTCGACCCTAATCTTGGTTAGGTTATATTTCTTGACAACAATCGCTTTATCCTCTAAAAGGAGGTGTAACTTGGCGACAACCAAGATTTTTGCGCCGTTCCCAGGGAATACAACTAGACTTAGTTAATTCATAGTGATTTGAGTGTTAATCCTTATTTCCCATATTTTACTTTTTTGTTGTTTTTGTTCTTTTTCAAGGTGTAAGTGTAGTGTATGCCCAACACCTAGAGTCAAGACAACCTCTTAACTCCATTTGACCCAAAGATCCAGAGAACATTGAGGAGAATGGCCCAAGATAACGCGAGCAATAGCTAATGCAGCTCTTATTTGGAACAATAATGAAAATACTGATAATGAGAATCCACCTCCTCTTAAGGATATTGCTCCATAGCCACAGGATTTTAATGTCAATGCTTATCAGAGGAATCAACACAAACTGAATCCCATGGCTATAGAGGTGATTGGAGCTATTGAGTTGCATTCACTACTGGCAAACACAAAGCTCATACTCGTGAGTGGGTTACTTCATATGCTGCAGAACCATGGGCTATTTTCAGGCTTACCATCAAAGGGTCCTCATAGCCACCTATACAATGTTGCATTTGTCTGCAAAAGTGTGATGGGAACACAAAATCTTTCTATGGATGTTGTAGGAATTCATATCTTTCCATTGTCTCTTACAAGCCATGCAACAATATGGCTATCTGAGCTCCCACAGAGTTTGATCATAAGTTGGGCCAACTTGCAAAAGGCCTTTTTGGAGAGGTACTTCCCTAGATCAAAGCAGCTCAAGTTGAAGGACCATATCAATAAGTTTGAGCAACTTCCTAGTGATTCGATCAGTACTACTTGGGAGCTATTTACCAAATGTTTGAGGAGTGTTCCAGACTATAAGATAGTTGATAATGCCTTAGTGGAGATCTTCTACCATGCCTTTGATGAGAATAGTCAGGCTTGTGCTAACACTATCATGGGGGGCACATTCTTGGATCAACCATTTGCAAGTATCGCAGAGGGGATGGAAAGAGTGGTCAAGATGAATCATGCATGGGGTAGAGAGACAAAGCATCCACCAAAGGTTCATGCACTATCAATATTTGTCTGGAGCAAGAAAACATCAACAAAGAAATCATGCAACAACTTGCCTAGATTCGCACAGGTATCGAGGTGATGATGAAGTAGAACCAAGAATGAGTCAATGCAGTGGTTGATCAACCTCCATGTGCATCAATGTATGATAGCCTTATTATCACTAGAATGCTTGTTTGTTATTGATCATACGGGGGTTTTTTGACAAACACCCAAGGGTCCAATCATGACTATTGGAGCCAAGGTCAAGAAAACCAAGGTCGGAACTTCAACAGAGATGGAACTTACAGGGACAACTGCAGAGGATATTATGATAGGAACAAGGGTCCCGAGATAGATGCAGATTGTGGTCGCAGAGAAGTTTCAGAAATGGTCCTTATGTGCCACCACATAACCGCGATGCAGGTGCAAGTAGTTCCAGAATTAAGGAGATATTTTATTGCTTGTTGAAGAAAGCTGAGGCACAGGATGAGACTCCGAGGGGTGCAAAATCTAACATTTCTAGCATTAATTAGAAAATTGAGTCTCATTTTGTGGCTATCAAATAGTCGAAATAACAATTTGGTCAAGTTTCAACTCAACTTAATCAGCGTCAGAGGGGTATACTACCTAACAACACAGTTTAGAATCCTAAAAATGAAGGGTAGTCTATGGCAGTTACTGTTCAAGGTGGCAAGAGAACTATTTATCCTAACATGCCAATTGATGACGATGATGTTCAAGATGAGATGGTTGCAATCAAATATGTAGAGATAGGAGATGATAGTGGCATGTATGGGCTGAGTAAAGCTACTGATGCACCAATGAAGTTGACGCCCATTCCTAGGCCTCCTCCTCCCTTCCCTCAAAGAATCAAAAAGAGGGAGGAGGAAGGTAGATTCAAGCACTTTCTCTCCATGCTGAAACAACCCTCCATCGACATCCTACTCATTAAGGCATTGGAGAAAATGCTAGGGTATACTAAGTACATGGTTACTAAAAGAGCACTATGAGTTAGGAACTCTCCCAAGAGCTTTAATATTGCAGTGCTATTTATACGAGATCCTAGTGCTTTCACCATACCCTACACCATTGGAGATATGGAGTTCTCAAGGACTCTATGTGATCTAAGTGCCAGAATTAATCTGATGGCATTTGTATTCTACAAGATGCTTGGATTGGGAATCCCTACTCCGAGAGCATGCAGTTGTTGATGGTTGATTGCACGGTGAAGAAGCCTGTGGGGATATTATATGATATGCTGGTCAAAGTTGAAAAGTTCATATTTCCTGCAGACTTTGTGATCCTGTATTGCAAGGTTCATTTAGAAGTCCCTATCATCTTGGGGAGGCCCTTCTTAGCCACTGGATGCACTTTGGTGGACATGGAGAAGGGCCAACTCAAGTTTAGATTTGGGAAAGATGAGGTCATGTTCAACATCTGTTAGCAGACAAAGAAAGTGAATGATTTAAGAGTGGTATCTCTTATTGTGACTGTTGATAATGTTGAACTAGAAGTACCAGTTGAGGTGCGATTAGGTATTGAAACTTTGGAAGCAGTACTGATGAACCTCGACAGTGATGGCATCCCAGATTATGAGGAGATAGTGAATGCTCTAGGAGTGTCTTATGGACCTAGGTGCCAAACAAAGCTAGTGTTTGACTTGCAAATTGGGAGTGACAGCCTACAAAGCCCTCCATAGAAGAGCCATTGGTATTAGAGTTGAAGGCCCTTCCAGCATATCTGAAATATGCATTCTTAGAAGCCAACAACATATTGTCATTTATAGTTGTTGTAGATATGAAAGATGAGCAGGTGAGTGCCCTCATAATGGTGCTTAAATAGTTCAAGAAGGCCATTAGATGGACAATTACAGATATCATTGTTATCCCTCTTGGTATATGCATACACAAAATCCAGTTGATCAAGGACAAAAAGCCAAGTATTGAGCACAAAAGGCACCTCAACCCTCCTATGCAAGAGGTTATACACAAGGAGATCATCTAGTGGTTAGATGTAGGAGTGATCTACCCTATTAGATGGGCGATTGCAGATATCATTGGTATCCCTCTTGGTATATGCACACATAAAATCCAGTTGATGAAGGACTAAAAGCCAAGTATTGAGCACCAAAGGCACCTCAACCCTCCTATGCAAGAGGTTGTACACAAGGAGATCATCTAGTGGTTAGATGTAGGAGTGATCTACCCGATTGCCGCTAGTGAATGAGTGAGTTCGATTTAGTGTGTTCCAAAGAAAGGGGGTATCACAGTGGTACTTGATGTCGCCTAAGTTACACCTCCTTGTTAGAGGATAAAGCGATCGTTGTTAGGATATAAAACCTAAACAAGGTTAGGGTCGAACCCATAGGGAATACGTAGACTCGAGACTAATTTAGAAATAAGAAATTCAAGTAGTTAACCAACTCAATTCTCGAGGGTGGAGGGTGGGGTGGGGGTTGCAATAATCAATAAAAAAGTAATCTAAACTAACTATCATGAGAGAAAATCAGTAATGGAGAGCAACTAGGTTATCATGTTCCCCATGATTCCCTAACTTTGTATCACCGGATAAACCAATTCTTGTCTAGTATATAACATGTAGGACGGTAATTTAAGTTCAACAAGCCCTTTTGTCAAAGGTGAGAGGTAAATTTCACTATGTAACTTGGCCCATTTCCATAGTATGCAATACTAACCATTAACTATAAGTCCCAATAAAACCTCCCCTTAGTCTAGTTTGGTTGATTAAACGAGAACATATCAATCGAATCCTGTTAATCAATCTCTTTTCTTATTCATTACTACCTTGGTCTAGTCAAGAACACTAGGTCAGGTCTAATGTTGGCCACCACTAGAAAACATGCAAAACAAAGAGAACTGATTAATACATTCATATACCCATTCCATGAATTGTAAATTACCTGGGTTTAGTTATTTAGTTCTTCATAGTTCCTACAACTCTAGTTGTGGAATTGGCTACTCATACTATGGGTATATGAAGAAATTATGAATTAAGAAAACATAATTGAACACTTACCCAATAGAATTAATATCAAGAAAATCCAAGAAGATTGAGAATCACAAGCTTCAAGATCAAATTCACCCACAAGTGTTTCCTCACAATCTTCTATCTCAAGTATTGAGTTCTCCAAGTACAAACCCTAAAAGTACAGAATAATGACATCCTCCTTTGTACAATAACCTACTATATATGGGAATTACAATTAAGTCCTAAATAAAGTAGAAAATCTGTTCGGCGGGCTCCACAAAAGGTCTCTACGACTCATAATATAATCTACGAGTCGTAGTCGAGGTCTCGTAATCACCTCCCAGGATCTTGGACTTTTCTTCTACGACTTCACTTTATGACATGTAAATTGATCCATGAGTCATACTGTATGTTCATAGGTTTCAGCTTCATCAACTTGTCCCTCACTAGAAATTATCACGAGACCCACCAATATGACTCATAGATTGTTCTACAACTTATATTCATTTCTTTTGAGCTGATCTTCAGAATTAAACCTTCATAAGAATTTGTCTGGAAACTGCCTTTATGACTCGTAGAATGATCTACGATTCATAAAGAGTCTCGTAAATGAAAAAACCAGCAATCTTCTGTAATTTTGCTCGAAATCATGGCCAACTAGTCTTCCTGCAAATCTAAACAAAAAAACACATAAAAACCACAAATATCGCATTGAGAACACACAAAATCCTAAGTTTTAAGCATCAAATGTGTTGTATTTTGGTAGTGCATCAACATATTCAAATTAAAATTGTTGTTTGTCCTCAAGCGATGGTCAATCAACATAGGCAATATAGTAGCACATAGAACTCAACTCAATGGCATATATCTTATACATCTTAAACCATATATCCATACCAGATTTTCAAAGAAGGATCATATAGTTATTAGAAAACTAATGCAAACTAGTGTATGTGACAATAGAACTATGACAAGCAAGGGCAACCAATAGTCCACAATCTCTGAACAAGTCAAATGCGAATAACGCAATGGAAATGCCCTCACAAAATGGAATCCCATATTTGACAGTCATGGTGAATTCATGTTCAACCTTAGGACTGTGCAACAAAACTAACTTTCACAATAGATATTCATGCATAATAACTAATACCATAGGCTTGCCCCTATACTAATGACTCCAACCTTTAACTAACTAGACTAGGATCACATTACAACTTTCTAGGCTTGTAACATAGGCTCAGGGGGCTTTGGTATGATATTTTAGGAAAATAGTGACTAATGGCCCTCCTTGAAACTGCGTTTTCTACACTTCTGTCTCACCAACTCTGTCTTTTTCACCTTATTCTCCCTCTTTCCTTATTGAAGCTTTTCCATGTGCTTTCTTCTTATTTTTCCAGCTTTTTGCCTTGTTTTTATGCTTCTTGTTGCTTTTTCAGTGCAATCTAAGGCATCTTTTATTTTTCTTGCACCTGGTACATGGTTTTTCTCCTTTTTCTCCCCATTCCTAACTCTCCCTCTTATTTTGTTCTTTTACCTTACACCAGCCACCCTCAACTTAGGCTTTTAGCTTGTATTAAAGACATAATATCTCTCCTTTGAACCAGGGCCACTTTTGGTAGCCACCCTCAACATAGACTTTTTGCCTCAGTTAAGGTTCACAATGCTCAAGGAGAAGACCAGGTCAATTTAAGGATTTTTCACTAAATAAGGCTAGGCTGATTAGGTGTTTTGAAAGAATTGGTACATGAAAGGCTAAAATATTTGGAACAAGTGATAAATCATCATTTTGGTTCATTATTTTTAGGCTAAAGTGGACTATTTAAAGAACAAAGGCCTAAGATTCTTTGCTAATCCATTCAATCTAGAATCAAACTTAGAGTAACATGGAAAGTTTTGAATTAGCACAAAATAAATGAATCTAGCAAAATAAGCTCACACTCACATGGCACAACATATATTATCAACACAAGACTCACAGTTCATGCTTCTTATCTCAATTTACTCTCACTTATCAGAATAGATATTGCCAAACACCTAAACATACATGGTTGCCATCTAATTACTAATCAAAAAAAATTTTTGGGTGCCATTTTTCAAAACAAACATAAAAAAATGTTATATGCCACAAGTATCAGTATTATATGCTACACATATTATCTAAAGATATTAAACGTGCTGGTTCAAGAGAAAGTAAATATCCACGAGGAAAAAACACATAGGTGAAAAAATCTCGGGATTAAAAATTGGGGTAGTTATGGGCCATAAGGTACTCAGGCTTCACTGAGGACCATAATTACTCACACCCCATCAAAAAAGATGTGCATTGTCCTCAATGCATAAAATTAATCAAAAATAGAGTGTCAGGGGTCAAAAACATACTTGGGTGCCTCCCTCTAGCTGAGTCTGGCCATCACCCTCCTGCGGAGTAGTCTATTCAGCAATGGCATTCTGTCCGAAGGGACCAATACCCCTCAACCTATCATTCTCATGAGCTAGCCGCATTTTTTTCTCGTGCCTCGATCTCCTCATAACAAGCTCGAACTCCTCGTCCTTTGAGAGCTTTGCATGTACATTTCTCTCCTCTGGCTCCTTATCCGTGCAAGGTCTCTTCCTGAAGGAAGTCATTGTAGGCTCTTCAAACGAAAATAAATCCAAGATCGGCACCGTAGAAGTCATCTCTGGTAGTGTGATTGGTGCCGGTACTGATCCTGTCATATTAGCCCGAAGCTACTGGATTTCTGACTGCAGGGCTGACAAATTTGGAGGTCGAGCCCAGCCAATCTCTTCTGTACCTTCTCCTCAATGCATCGATGCGAGCATCCATGACGAAAATACGATCCTGAATAGTAGCGACCGTGTATACCTGACTCTGACCCTAGAATCTACAATAGCCTAACGAACCCAGGGCCTAATCCACTGAATAAGTTGAGTCAACTGGGCCTTAGCATGTGAGAAAATCTGTGGCATGCCCTGAATAGAAATGGCAGACACATAGATCGTGCCTATTGTATGAGTCTGTTAGGTAGTGGCCTGTAGTGCGTAGCAGCAATAGTGGACCTCCTCTCCTCATCTGTACCATGCTACAGGGGCCTATCCTCTGTAGTAGTAGCAGCAGTGGTGGTTTCTCTCTCAGAACCGTTAGACGGTGGCATTGCGCGAACATCTCTGGCTGAGGTGGAGGTTATACTGGCTGGAGTGCCACCGGGTACTCATCAGCCTTGATCAGGCTAGGCTGTAAAGTGCGATGGGCCTCTACCAACTAGTCCAATTGGTGTAGTATCTCCACCCTAGACTCTACACAAAGTCTACAGATCAAACAAGAGAATGGGATGGAGGTGGTCCTCTTTAATGCAGCCTCATGTATCTGCTCGGCGATGAGGCAGGCCCAATCTAAATCATAGCCAGCCAGATGTTGGCAACCAAATTGTATGCTCTAATTTAAGAGTATTATCTGTCAAGGTCAACTGGATGCATGATCGAACAATTGCCCACCAAATTTGGCAGGCAAGCTGACCAAAGCCTTGACAATAGGCTCTTTATGGGTGGTGACCTGAGTAGGTTTCTAACCCTGCTCTATAATATGACTAACCACCCATCTAAAAAGTGTGGTCCAATGCTAAGGATTCCGCGTAATCAATAGGTTTTTGGCCTTCCCTAACCTATTATCAAACCCGCTATGGAGCTGGGAGTGCGGTACTCTAGACGAAAAACCATATGGCGGATTGTCTCCTCTGAAATGTCTACCCGCTAATCTCGAACTCATATCTCTTTCAGCCTAGGCTGAGTGAGAGGTTTCTTCTTGTTGGGAAGAGAACGCTAGATTGTAGCTATATAAGATGCATAGAACTCCCTCACCAGCATCGGGTTGTACCAACCAAGAGACTCTGTTAGCCACATGATCCCATAACGAATCATCGTGTCCTGTAGATCAGGGACATGGGTAAGTCCATCATAAATCACCCTGGGCTCCTCATGGATAGAACGGGTCGACTTTCCCCGCTTCTTTGGCTATATGCCCTCCAAATATATCGCCCATACCCTCGACAGAATATTGGCTAGTAAAGGCATCCAATGCTGATTATGAAGCTGGTGCCATGGAAGGCTCGGCATCTGCTCCTTATCAAATCCCTCCTCAAAACTAGACTCCTCTACAGATTGAGTTGTTAGTGGAATGCTGCTCCCCCTCTCTTTACGACCTTCCTCTTCGGATTAGGGAGGACTAGCAACCAGAGCCTGAGGTTGCCCAGCTCTAGCAGCAGCTCTGGTTTGTAGTACAGAAGCCGCTAGGTCTTATTGTACATCAAGTATCTCTAATGAGCCACTCGACTGAGGGAACTTCTCCTCACCATAATGCTTGTCATCTGAAGGCTCATCCCTAAAGTTCTCCTTAGAGCCTCAATCTCAGCACGTCTATCTTTTGGGGCCATAATAGCTGAAACATAGACATAAACAAACATGGTTAGCCCCAAGAAACAAGAAATTGAATACAAAAATCATCAGAGTGTAGTTATAGAAGGGTTCTACAAAAGCCCCTTTACGTGTCATAGTGAACACTAGGAGTCATAAAGTGCTCTTCTACACCAAAAGTTCAGAACAATTTTTTGTCACTGGAAAAGTCAATGAGAACAGGTACGACTCGTAAAGTGGTTTATGAGTCATAGGTTGGGGTCCTAAAGAACTCCAGTGAATAATTAGATTCAGGCTGGGGTCTATGAGACTTATCTATGAGTTGTAAAGTGATCTACGACTCGACGAAGGTCTCATCTAATGGAAACTCAGAAACATCAAGTTTCCAAAATTCTACATGAGGGGAAATTACGATTCATAAAAGACAAGCATGGACTAGAAATCTCAGTCACCTGAGTTTCTTAGTCCATCACACGGACCCCAAAAGAAATCTTCAAAAATTAATTCTACCAGCATCGAAGCAAGAATACACTCACCCACATAATTTCTGTCATACAACCCTACCCCCCAACAATTTCAACATATAATCACCCCATCGAAAATGATTAAGGATCAATTATCCTATCATTCCAACTAACGCTAATTCATTCAAGCTATTATGTACCTATGTCATCACCTACCAATTTTATAAGCAACAATCATTCAATAACATTCAATCAAACATGGTAGATGATTCAATAGGCACAACAATTGACAAGTATAAGGCCATAATACCATATTTCAAATTCAAATAATCAATATAACTAAGGATAATCCTATTTCACATGGCACAATTCAATTTTGTTCAAAGATTACATGTCTAAACACCAAACCCATCATAATCATCAAATCAAGCAATTGAAAAGAAGGTAAATTAGAGATTAAAATTACATCAAGAATTATCAAAAATGGAGATTAACTTGAAGAAAAGAAATCTGGTGATTAATCTCAAAACCCTAAGGTTGTCAGAAAAATGATCACGATGGCCAAAAAGTTTATTAGAGAAACAAGGGGAATGATCAGATGGGTGATTGTTAGTCAAATAGATCAAATGCAGGGTCAAAATAATTTGACCCCTCATTTTATATCTTTACTGGGTTGGCTATAAATTAATTGGACCCAGGTCTACAAAACCCTGATTACTACTCGTAAATGACTCTACAACTCATAAGTCATGGTTTCATAGAACTCTCAACACTTAGCAAAATTTTAAAAAACTCATTTGGGTCCATGAACCCCATTCACGACTCATAGGTTGATCTATGAATTGTAAAATAGGCCCATGGATGGGAGTGCACAATTATCCTGCTTACTGGAAATCTCTATGAGATGGGGTATGATCTAGATATCGATTTACGACTTGTAAACTGAGTTATAGAAGCTGAACCTGATGCTTTTTCTCAACAACTGACTTAGTCATGTACGTGCATACTCTTTACAAAATACACTGTTACCCTATATGAAACCAACCCATTGTCTAAGATTACAATCAAAATGCAAAAGAAAAACTACCTATGAATCCAAAAACTAAAAATACACCTATAACTATGCAGTTACATCAAAAACCTTATATTGCCTCCCAAGTAGCGGCTGATTTATTATCGCAGCATGAGTTAGGCAAACTGATTACTCAGACTTCACTAATTGTCCAGACTTCACTCTTGAGCTCATCTAGATAATTCATAGACTAACGAATATCGATGACAACTTCTTCGTCATTCAATCTAAACCTAAGTTGACCAACTTCTATATCTACTAGATCTCGCCCACTGGCTAAGAATGGTCTTCCCAAGATGATTAGGACGTCAAAGTCAACCTCACAATCTAGAATCACAAAGTTTGCAGGGAATATGAATTTCTCCACTTTAACCAACACATCATAGAGCATCAATATAGACTTCTTCATCGTTCAATCTGCCATTAACAACCACATGCTAGTAGGAGTAGGAGCTCCCAATCCAAGCCTTTTGTAGATCACAAGGGGTATCAAATTGATACTTGCACCTAAATCACATAGTGCCCTTGCAAACTCCACATCACCTATAGTGCAAGGTATAGTGAAAACACCTGGATCTTCATGCTTCTGAGCTAAGGACTTCATAGTGATGACATTGCAATGTTGGAGCTCTTGATAAAGCACCTGACTCATAGTGCACTTTTTGGTGATCAAGTCTTTTATACGCTTGGCATCGCCTGACATTTTCTCTAAAACCTCAATGAGAGAGATGTGGATAGATATTTGCTTAAGCATGGAGAGAAAGTTCTTGAATTTGTCTTTCTCCTCCCTTTTTTTGATTCTTTGAAGGAAAGGAAGAGGAGGCCTAGGGATGGGCTTAAACTTTGGTGGTTGTTTAGCTGCTTCAATCACCCCATCCTTACCACGATCATCACCTTTATCCATATCCTTCGTTTCAACCATCTCCTCACAAATATCTTTCTCATCAACAGACATAAAAAGATTAATTATTCTCTTGCCACCCCTAGTAGTAACCACCATACATTACCCCTCATTCTTAATATTTTGCATTGTGTTGCTAGGCAATGTACCCTTCTAACGCTGATTCAGCTGAGTTTTATTGCTCAAGTTGTTCAATAGCCATAGAAATAAGACTCTATTTTCTAATTTATGCTTGAGATGTCTAATTTCATGCCCCATAGAGTTTCATCTTTTGTCTCAGCCTTCTTCAACAAGCGGTCAAACGTCTCCTCAATTCTAGAATTGCTAGTACCTACATAACGATTGTGTGGTGGAACATAAAGGGTATTTGTAAAGCCTTTTCTACCACCCCAATCTGCATCTAGATCCCTGTTCCTATAATAGTAACCACCTTGATTATCTCTGAAAGCTCCATCTCTACCATAGTTTTGACCTACGTTTCCTTGACCTTGGCGCCAATAGTCTTGATTGGACCCTTGTGTGTTGGTCCAAAAACCCCCCGTCAGATCATTTACAAAACATGTGTCCTCCTCATAGTATGGCTCCTCGTTCATCGGTGCACGTGGAGGTTAGTGAACCACTACATTCACTCTCTCTTGGTTCTATTTTATCACCACATCCATGCGTGTGAGAAGATGAGCAAGTTGTTGCATAATCTCTTCATTAATTTTGGCTTGCTCTGAACCCACATTGATAGCACATAAAGTCTTCATGGAAGCTCTATCCTACCATCCCTATGCATGATTCGCCTTTACCACTTGCTTCATATGCTCAGCAATCCTTGCAAATAGTTGATCTAGAAATATGCCTCCCATTATAGTGTCAGCACAAGCCTAACTGTTCTCATCATGGGCACGGTGGAAGATTTCCACCAAGGCATCATTAATTATCTTGTGGTTAGGGATTCTCCTCAAACATTTAATAAACCCCTCCCAAGAAGTGCTTATCGAATCATCAGAAAGTTGCTCAAAGTTATTGATCTGGTCCTTCTACTTGAGATTCTTCAATCTAGGGAAGTACCTCTCCAAAAAGGCCGTTTGCAGACCTATGATAGCTAGTAGTTAAACTCTTAGGGAGCTCAAACAGTCATAATGCAGCATTGCTTGTGAGAGACAATATGAAAACATAAAGTTCCACAGCATTCATAGATAGATTTTATGTCCCCATCACACTCTTACAAACAAATGCCACATTGTGCAAGTGGCTATGTGGATCCTCTGATGGTAAGCACGCAAATAACCCATGGTTAGGCAGCATCTGAAGTAACCCACTAGAGACTATGAACTTTGTTTCTATCAGTAGTGGTGGCAATACAATAGCTCCAATCACATCCAAAGCCATGGTGTTCAACCTGTACTGATTCCACTGGCAAGTAGTGGCATTGAACACCTGAGGTTGTGGAATATCCTTCAAAGGAGGTCGGTTCTCATTCCTATCATCATCATTATTACAAAGATTAAAAGCTACATTGGGCACATTGTTGGCATTTTCTTGGGTCATTCTTCTTACAATTTGTTAGATCTTTGGATCAAATGGAGTTAAGGGGTTGCCTTGACTCTGAGTGTTGAGGATACACTACTCGTATGCCCAGCAAAAAAACAAAAACAAATAAAAGTAAAACAAAGAAATTAAGGATTACCACACGAATTACTTAATGAATCAACCTAAGTCCAACCGTATTCCCAGGCAACGACACCAAAATCTTGATGTCGCCCAAGTCACACCTCCTTTTTTAGAGGATAAAGCAGTCATTGTCAAGATATAAAACCTAAGCAAAAGGTTAGGGTCAAACCCACAGGGTATACGTAGTCTCAATACCAATTCACAAATAAGCAATTCAAGTAATTAACCAACTCAATTCCCTGAAGGGGGAGGGTTTTGCAATAATTAATAAGAAAGTAAACTAAACTAACTATCATGAGAGGCAATCAATAATAGAGGGCAACTAGGGTGTCGTGTTCCTCATAATTCCCCAACTTAGTATCACCAGATAACCCAATACTTGTCTAGTGTATAGCATGCAAGATGGTAATTTAAACCAAGCTCTTTGGTCAAAGGTGAGAAGCGAATTTCACTATATGACTTGGCCCATCTCCATAGTGTGAAATACTATCCATTACCTATAAGTCCCAGTGCACCTCCCCTTGGCCCAATTTTATTGATTAGATGAGAATACATCAGTCGAATCTTGTTAATCAATCTCTTTTCCTATTCATTACTACCTTGTCCAATTAGCAACACTAGGCGGGTTCTAATGTTGGCCACCACTAGAAAATATGCAAAACAAAGAGAATTGATTAATACATGTATATACCCATTCTAAGAATTGCAAATTACCTAGGTTAACTCACTTAGTTCTTTATGGTTCCCACAATCCTAATTGTGGATTTAGCTACTTAAGTTATGGGTAGATGAAGAAATTATGAATTGAGAAAACTAATTAAAAACTTACCTAATTGAATTAATATCAAGCTAATCCAAGAAGAATGAGAATCATAGGCTTCAATATCAAATTCACCCATAATTGTTTTATCACAATCTTCTCTCTCAAGTATTAGGTTCTCCAAGTACAAACCCTAAAAGTACTGACTACTGACGTCCTCCTTTGTACAATAACCTAAAAGTACTATTAAAAGTAATTACAATTAAGTTCTTATGGGATAGATTTTAGGGGTATGATTAACTTACGAGGTAGCACATGGTGACTTTAAATTAGGCTTGATCATAGTAATAGTGTACAGCGAGACTTAGGTTTTGATGAGAGTTATAAGCTACTGATAATGATGTCCTTTGGTGAGATGAGTTTCCATTGAGTTGATGTACACCCTTGAGTTGAAGTATTTGAGTTCGCGACTACATACGTGCCTTAAGAAATCTCCTAGTCTACTCACCATTCGAGGATGAATGATTCCAAGGGAGAGATAATCTAACACCCTGTAAGATTACAAAAATACCCCTAGATATGAGGTGTTCACGTAACGTGTGTTCCCAAACTCTGATGATAAATCTGAGGCAGGAAATGTAATCTGTGTGAACATTTCAGTAGGGAAATGTTCTTGGTTGAATTTTAGATCAACTGGATCAAAAGATAATTTTTTGATGCGAAAGTGATTTCCAGAATGAGTGCATGATAGGTATGCGACGCGTACCAATCATGGACTTACACTTAGATGTGATCTCAATATTTTCTACAGGATTAGAAAACTCGATCAACAAATTTTTAGTGGAAAAAAAAAACAAAAATGGTCAAGTTTGCGTCACAGACATGGTACACTGAAGGTGAAATTTTTTAGTTTATCGTGAGAGGAACTCCAGACATTTTCTAACCCCTCCTAAACTTAAAAAAAGATCAAAATAGTTCATTTTGAGCAACAAAAAGGATTTTTAGCCCATTCCTAAGCCTTTCTAAACATGCTAACAAAAGACATAGGGCTAAAGAGAAGAGAGAAGAGCAGAGAGTTAAGGAGTTCAAGCCGAATTGATGCAAAGTTGATTGTCTAACTTTATTCTAGGTATGTAAAGCTACTTGTGGCATTGGATTGAGTCTATCCACATTCTCCATATTTTAATTCTTTGAAATTGAGCTCAAGCAGAGTTTTTATCCTAAATTCTCGAATTTAGTTTCTGAGTTTTCTATTGTCTCAATGAGTTCATGTATACAAAAATGTCTTGATGATGTTCTTGAAAAGTTGAGTATCTGATTGGTCGTAAGTTCATGTCTTCATTCACATGAACTCTAATTGAGGACTATGTTTGATTTCACACATTATTTTGAAACTAAGATTTACAGTCATCTGAGCATCTTAAACACAAAACATTTTTTACTGAGTTTGCATAACATGCATTTTTTAGTATAAATACTTATTTAGAAAGAGCATTGATGAGATGATGCATGTCTAATGAGTTTTTATGAAATTGAGCATTGAGTTTAAATGACATTTTGAGTAGATATTTGAGGATGATCTAAATAAATTTTCAAAATATATTTATTGATGGATGATTATGATTATGATTATGATTATGATGATGTTTTCAGATGACTTTTAAAGAGAATGTTTTGGGACTAGTATTGAGCACCCAGTTGGGTAGAGTACAAGTGACTCAAACCTCATAACTATGTTGCCCGCGTAGGATAGTTATGCAGTACATTCTGGCACCTCCCTCCTATCCTAAGAAGATGGATGGGGATAATGGATTATGACCCATGATGTTGACGTTGGCGTCCTTACCTTGGAAAGTAATGATTGGTGAGTAACGGTATATTCTTTGTTGTGCACTATAAAAGAGGGTGGTGGGATGTCTGTCGTTTAGAGAAACATCCTAATTTTACATATTTGATTTAATTGAGTTGCATATTATTGATTCAAATCTTGACTATATTCTTAAAATTGCATGTTTTATTGAGTTGAGTAAATTTTGAGTTGAGTCGCTTGATTTGATTATGACCTTTTCCCTCAAGTCGTTTTACATACCAATATATTTTATGTACTGATGTCTATTTTGACTACATCATTTTATGATGCAGAGGCTAGTATTAGAGGGCTTCAGTAGACGCACCGTTGCAGTTCAGATCCTCGATTTCCAGAGTTGGTGAGCCCTCTTTGCCTTCGAAGGAGCCTTTTTTACTTTCACTAGTACTTTATTTTCCTTGAGTTAGATAGTGATGGTCAGTCATGGTACCATCTAGATGTTAGAGGTAGAGGCTTCATAGACATTGAGTAGAGAGTGTTGAGTATTATTTCTTTTCCAACTCTTGTTTATCAAAAACTACCTTTTATATAAAGACTTTGTCATTTAATTACTTTATAGTTTTTTCTTTGAGTATTTTCTTCCATTGTTGAGTATGAAGTCACGATGAGGCTAAGTGGTTTGCGCAAGCACTAGCAATAGGGTCTGACTGTAGGCCATACCAAGGGTACCCTTCCGGGCTTGACAAAATTGGCATCAGAGCACAAAGTTCAAGAGTCCTAGGGAGTCTATGAAGTCGTTTCTAGTAGATTCTTTAATATTGGTGTGAAGCACGATACATCCATAATAGGGAGGCTATGGGACATTAGGAATTATTACACTTCCTTCTTATTCTGACTCATACTATGGAGTTAAAATCTAGAAAATCTCTCTTCTAAATCATGCATTACACGTTTGCGGACCATGCATTCAAAATTCATTGTGGGTTTGAGGTATGAAATCAATATCAAGAAGCTTGAGCCTACTACTCAGTTTGTTGTTATGCTCGATGGGTTGAAGAGGACAAGGAGGGTTAGGTAGAAGAACCTTGGAGAAAAAAGGTTGAGCCAATAGGGCCTAAGAGTAGTAAACATAAAGAAAAGAATGGAAATAGTTTCCCCGTTATGTCGAGACCCTTGAGTTATACGGCACCACTAGTGAGTGCACCCATATCTACTAGTAGATATAATCTATGGCCGAGGTGAAACAAACCTTTCAGGGCCCGAAATCCTCTATCCCAAGGAAGTTTGGCTCAAGGACATAAAGGAAAGCCACCATGTAGAGAGTGTGGAAAACTCTATTTGGGAAAGTGTCAAATGGGTACTAATGGCTACTATAAATGTGGCCAAGTGGATCACTTTTGGAGGGATTGTCTAGTGCGGGCCAACAATGCTCCACCAACTATATCTATGGCACCAGTTAGATGAAATCAAAGAGATGCTATTTCTAGCACGGGCAGGGCCACGGCAAGTCATAGGTCGTGAGTAGTCGCCCAGACCAGAAAGACACTTTAGATGTTATAACAGGTATGATTCGAGTCTTTACTTTCTTTTGATGTTATCCATGAGAGAGAAACTTAGATCTCTAAAATTTTAAATATTTCCAATTAAGAGTGTGATTTGAGGTTTGTAAACCATGAGTACAGTTGTTATCCCTGAGCTGAAGGATGGCAGGGAGAAGAGTAGACCAGATAGTGTGAGTGGCAGTTGATTGAGGCTTGTAACTAGAGCTATTTGTCCATTAGGTAAGAAATGTAGTAATACCATTTAATGTTCATGATAAGGTATAGAGAAAGAGTTATTGTTAGGTTGAGTTGGAGTGTGTTCAAACTAGGTAGAGCTTGATGATAGAGAGTGAAGCATAGAGGTTGAATAGGAAAATAGAGTGCTTTCAATGTGATAGATCTAAACTAGGCTTATAATTCCAAAGTGAGAGCCCATGAGATTCATAGAGTTATGAGCTTAGCCAGATAAGGTGTAGTGAATGGGTAAATGGTACTTGAGTTGTGAAGAGAGGATGCCTTGATCGAGTATTCGCTATGAGACTTTAGCAGGCCTATGTTGTAAACTATTACCTAGTAGTTATAGGTTGGTATAATACAAGGGAAATATGTGATGCATACGTTAGCACTAATCCCTAGCTTGAATTTCGGGGAGTGATGTGAAGAGGGAGATAACATGATGATAGTGATTGTCTTTGTTGGATATTTGCTCTAATAGTCTTGCTTTAGTGTGTGTTTGACATTAAGATGTTTGACTATCATGGAACATGATGCTACGAGTATGGTAGAGGTACCCCCTTGGATGGAGATAGTAAATTGAGGAAGAAACACTTAATAATAAGAGGCTTAAGATGTGTTTTCGCCATAGTGTAAAATTATGTGAAGCTCTAAGTTATGACTTGTTATGAGAACATAGATGGTATATTTGAGTTGTTGGTGTAGAATTAGGGGGTGTAAGTATTCTTGGTCACCCTTATTAAGCAGGTTGATGGGGATTTATGTATAAATGACAATGAGCTTACCTTGCAATTCAATACTCCTTTAGTCAATTATATAAGAGATTAGAAGTTGAATGTCAGGAGTGTAAACAAAGAGGTTAGATGATAAGAATTGTAGAAAGCGATTAGCATACCAATACGAGCTATAAGTATAGAAAGATGCCCATAGAGCTAGAAGGAAGCTAAGAGTGGTACCTTAGAGGAAAGTTCTAATAGCAATTTTATATCTTCGAGTATAGCATAACAGGGGAGCTTAAGACATTCTTGTGGATGCTAATTGAAATGACCCCAAAAAGTGCCCAAAAATGTGCCTCAAAACACTCAGAAATTTAAACTCCATATATCTCAAAATCCATGCACAATATCAAACAATCTGACTTCATACTCTTATTCAGGGAGTCAAAATTAGGAGGGAAATGACCTAACCCCAATTTAAGAGCAAAAGATTAGAAATTATGATTTTTTAAGTGACAAAGTCCAGTGAGCATTCCATGCCCCTGGTACGATGCGCCAAGGGCGCGTAGATGAAGGCAAGTTGTCTTCGAATCCTCTCCGTGATGCGGAGAGGTGTATTTTCTATCCAATGATTTTCTGTGCAGTCCAAGACTTTTAAGTCTTGGATCTAAGTGTTCCCAAGCGTGTTTTTTCCTATACTTAATCATTTTTCACCCTCATATCATCCTAAACATTCCTCATTTCTCACTCAAACACTTATCCATATTTCTCACTCTCAAATTCAAGTCTAGAAACCCTCATCTAGAATTAAGGATTTCCTTCAAGCTTCAAGCTTCCATTTTCAATCTTCATCAAGAGCTTCCTCAAAGCTAAGGCATGTATATTTTAGCCATTGGGTCATTTCACTCATGGTGCGCTAATCTCCTTGTTACTCAATTTGCATGATTTAAAGTTTATTTTACAACTTGGTTTACTAGTATGAATATATATATGAACTATTTTAAAGCTATGTAAAGTCATGACTGTTTTGCTATGTATTGAGCTATATGATTTGATGAGGAATTTTGATGTATGATGCTTGAACGTGTTGCAAGATGTTGATTGATGGTTTTACAAGGGATTTTCTTTCATGATTTCATCTCTATATTTCATGGTTTTATACTAGCATTACACACCCTCTAAGTGTTTGATAAAATGACCGAATATGGTTTCTTAAGTAATTGAATGTCCAAAGCATGAGATATGATATGAATGATGTAATGATGATGAAATGATCTTATGTATATGATGAATTCTATATAAGATGTTGCATTAGACCATGCCCAATCCAGGGAGACCAAGAGCCTAGGTAATATAGATGGGGGTTCATACTCATCAACTTGGTGAGGGGTTTGTACTTCACCACTAGGGTGATAGGGTGGCATCATCATCAACCTAGATGGGAGTTTGTGCTCATCAACCTAGGGAGGTACCTCACCACCTAAGTGATAAGTTGGCATCATCACCAACCTACCAAGGGGTTTATACTTTGGAAAGCTAGCTTGGTCTTTTCTACACATATGATATCCTATATGAACATGAGTTACTTAAGCATGTTTTACTTATGCATTGATCATGTGTGTCACATTGTTATAGTATTCCTATTACCTATTATTATGAATTTTGATTAAGGTGCCTATCTCTTGTTGTATTGCATCATATTTAGTACATTCAAACGTACTAATGCATACTCTTGCCTACATGATATCACCATGTAGGAATTGGTGCCCATGTTAATCATCCTGCTCCTCCACGTGGCTAGTTTGATACTACTCAATCTAGTGGGTTAGTCCTCCACTTCGAGGAACTAAGTCTATGTTGCTCTTATTATGTATTGAGGCATTCTTCGTTATTGTCTATTTTGACTATAAGGGTGAGCCCGGTTGCTTTGTCTTGGCCCCTGCTCTTATCTATGTTTAGAGGTTTTTGTTGGACATGTTCTATATCTATGGTATGAGCTTTGACTCTTGGTCTCTTAATTATTATGTCATGCAAGCTTTTTCCCCTTTGTCGCTATTCTTATTTGTTATGTCTTTTATATTCTACCATGACCAATGATGTGTATTGATAAGTTAAGAGGCTTGTTTAGGGTTTCTTCGGGTTCCCCATTCACCAAGTCGTGTCATGTCTAGATCCTAGGCTTGGACTGTGACAAACTTAGTACCAGAGTACTAGGTTGATAGATCAACGGAGTCCAAAATACCACATCGATAAGAGTTGTATTCATGGTTATGAAGCGCACCATGACTATGAATAGGATGCTATGAGGCATTTTAGGAAATATTTCCCTTCTTCATATTCTAAGTCATGATGGAGAGTTGTAGTGAGTTTTCCCCTCGAACGACTATTATTTTCTATGCTAGATCATGCCAAACACTCGAGGAAAAAGGGCGTAAACTCCTTAGGAGCAACCTACCAATGGTGAGCTTTGGAATGCTCTCACTATGCTTGCCAAGTTGTAGCCAACCAAGTAATAAAGGGGCCCAAGACACTCATGCTACTATCCCTAGAGCTAGAGTAAGGGACTTCATGAGGATGAATCCTTTGGTCTTTTATGGGTCAAATATGGATGAAGATCTACAAGGGTTCATTGATGAGGTCTACAAGATCTTGAATATCATGGTTGTTGGGCCGAATAAAAAGGAGAAGTTGGTGGTGTACCAACTCAAAGAGGAAGCCCGAATATTGTATGATCAATGGAAGGGGGAAAAGGGAAATGGTTATGTGATGCTTTGGAAGGAGTTCAAATTTGCTTTCCTTAATCTGTTCTTCCATCTTGAGCTTAGGAAAGGTAAGTTGGTAGAGTTTGTGAACTTAAAACAAGGTGTTGTGAGTGTGAAGTAGTATTCCCTCAAGTTTAATCAACTTTCAAAGTATTTTCCTCGTTTGGTGGCCGATCCTAGATCTAGGATGAATATGTTTGTTATGGGGCTCTCCGCCTTGGCGAGTGAAGAATGACGATCCACCTTGCTAATTATTGACACGGATTTATCTCGGTTGATGACTTATGCTAAGCAGATGGAGGATGAAAAGTTGAGGAAGAGGAGAGATTATGAGGATGAGGGACCATCTTGGGGGTAAGTTCGAAAGGGGTTGCCAGTTCCATCAAGGCCAAGGGTCTCATCATACTACTAATAGGGGGTTTGCCAATGACTTCCCTAGACCTCAACTTGTTGGTGGTGTGTTCCCATTGATGTGTGCCCCAGATATGGGAAGAGTCATAAGGGCCCGTGTTTGAAGGGTTCTAATGCATGCTTTGATTGTGAGGAGCTCGGTCACAAAAGGGTGGATTGTCTAAGAAATCGTGGCAAGGGTCGGGGTGCAAATGCAGTTCCATTGTTTAGAGGTGTTCCTCAAGGTAGTGCCCCAAGGCACAATCAGTTTTACACTCTACATGGGAGGCAAGGGGTCGGTTAGGTTCCCAACATTGTTACTAGCATGTTAAAAGTCTTTGATCTTGATGTGGGTGCTTTGATTGATTCGGGTGCTACTCTTTCCTTTGGTACCCTTTTTGTTGCTAAAAAGTTTGATGTTGACCCTGAGTTGTTGTATAAGTCATATGAAGTGTCTACTCCTATTGGTGGCTCCATTATTGCTAGGAAAGTTTATAGAAGTTGTCCTATTTGCATTTTGCATAAGTTGTTGCCTTGCGATCTTTTTGAATTAGACATAGTAGATTTTGATGTCATTCTTGGGATAGATTGGTTGCATTCCTACTATGCTTCTGTTGATTGTAGAACCCATAGGGTCAAGTTTCAATTCCTTAATGAACCCGTCCTTGAGTGAGAAATTCAAGATGTATGGTCAAGGTAGATTCATTTCTTGCATTAAAGCCCATAAGTTGATCTCTAAAGGGTGTCTTTACCATCTAGTGAGGGTTAAAGTTGTGGAGTCCAAAGTCCCTTTCATAGAGTGAAATTTGGTTGTAAATTTGTTTCTCGATGTCTTCCCAAATGACCTTCCCGATGTTCCTCCTAAAAGGGAGATAGATTTTGGTGTAGACCTCCTCCCCTATACTCAACCTAACTCTATTCCCCCTTACCATATGGCCCCGTTGGAGTTGAAGGAGTTAAAGGAGTAATTGAAAGATTTGTTGGAGAAGGGATTTACCAGGACTAGCCAATCACCTTGGGGTGCACCGGTGTTTTTTGTAAAGAATAATGATGGGTCCCTTAGAATGTGCATTGACTACCGACAACTCAATAGGGTCACTATAAAGAATAGGTATCCTCTTCCAAGAAGTGATGATTTATTTGACCAATTGAAAGGGACCAGTTATTTCTCCAAGATTGATCTTCAGTCCGGGTATCATCAAGTGAAGCTAAGGGAGTATGATATTCTCAAGAAAGCTTTTTGACTAGATATGGGCATTAATAGTCTGTTGTGATGTCTTTTGGGTTGACCAATGCACCGGCCATCTTCATGGACCTAATGAATAGAGTCTTCAAACCCTACCTTGATTCCTTTGTTGTGGTCTTCATTGATGATATATTGATCTATTCACATAGTAAGGAGGATCATATGGGGTATTTGAGGGTTGTGTTGCAAATATTGAGGGAGGAGAATTTGTATGCCAAGTATGAAATGTGTGAATTTTGGTTGAACTAGGTTCAACTCTTAGGTCATGTGGTGTCGAGGGATGGTATAATGAGAAATTGGCATAGACCATTGACCCCGTCAGATATTAGAAGCTTCTTGGGCCTAGTGGGTTACTATAGAAGGTTTGTGAATGGGTTCTCCTCCACTGCTTCCCCTATGACAAAATTGACTCAGAAGAAGGTTAAGTTTGTGTGGACCGACGAGTGTGAGGGATTTGTTGTGTATTGTGATGCTTCCCGGGTTGGTTTGGGTTTGTGTGCTGATGCAAAATGGTAAGGTAATAGCTTATGCTTCTGGACAACTCAAGGTACGTGAAAGGAACTACCGACCCATGATCTAGAGTTAGTTGTCGTTGTGTTTGCATTGAAGATTTGGCATCACTACTTATATGGGGTGCATGTGGATATGTTCACCGATCATAAGAGCCTCCAATATGTCTTCATTCAAAAAGATCTCGACTTGAGGCAAAAAAGGTGGCAAGAACTTCTTAAGGACTATGACATAAATGTGTATTACCATCCCGATAGGAAAAATATTGTGGCGAATGCTTAGAGTCGGGTGTCCATGGGTTGCCTAGCTCATGTTGATGGTAGTGGGAAGGATATTGCTAGGGAGGTGCACCGATTGGCTAGATTAGGGGTTAGGTTGGAAGAGGTTAGTGATGATGGTGTGGTTGTTGTTGATAGTTTTAAGTCTTCATTGGTTGATGAGGTGATAGAAAACAAGATCTTGACTCCTCCTTGTTTGATGGTGAAAGAGGGCAAAGTAGAGGTTTTCTCCCAAGCGGGAGATGCTGCCCTTAGGAACCAAGGTAGGTTGCGTGTACCTTGTGTTATTGGTTTGAGGGAGAAGATCCTTAATGAGTCCCATAATTCTTCTTATTCTATCCACCCCGGTTCCACCAAAATGTATAGGGACTTGAGAGATACGTATTGGTGGGGAGGCATGAAGAGGGACATTACCAAATTCATTTCTTGTTGCCATAGTTGTCGACAAGTCAAAGTCGAACATCAAAGGTTGGGTGGCCTAACCCATGACATAGAGATTCCTACTTGGAAGTGGGAGGTGATTAATATGGACTTTGTGGTTAGATTGCCCAAGACTAGGAATGGTTTTGATTCCATATGGGTTGCGGTTGATAGGATGATGAAATCGGCACACTTTCTATCGATTAAGACTACATATAGGGCAGAAGAGTATGCAAGGTTGTACATCCATGAGTTAGAGGTTATATGGGGATTCCTTGTCTATCATATTGGATCGTGGTGCATAATTTACTTCATAGTTTTGGAGGTCTTTTCAAAGGGGTCTTGATACAAAAGTTCAACTCAGTACGGCTTTCCACCCTCAAACGGATGGCCAAGCCGAAAGGACAATTCAAACCCATGAAGATATGCTTAGGGCATGTGTACTGGAGTTGAGGGGTGTTGGGATGACCATCTTTCTTTGATTAAGTTTTCCTACAACAATAGTTATCACTTTAGCATCGATATGGCTCCTTTTGAGGCTCTCTATGGGAGACAATGTAGATCACCGATTTGTTGGTTTAAGGTTAGAGAGGTGGCTTTATTAGGACCGGATCTGGTCATAGAGGCTCTTGAAAAGGTGAGGATGATTAGGGAAAGGTTGAAAATGGCACAAAGTCATAAAAAGTTCTATGCTGATATGACAAGAAGAGACCTTGAATTCAAAGTGGGTAATTGGGTCTGTTTGAAAGTTTCTCCAATGAAAGGTATGGTCTGATTTGGTAAAAAAAAAAGGAAGTTGAGTCAAAGGTATGTTGGTCCTTATGAGGTGATAAAGCTGGTTGGCAAGGTAGCTTATGAATTGAAGTTTTCTGGAGAAATGAATTTGGTTTATCAGGCATTCCATGTCTCTTTATTTAGGAAATGTGTTGGTGATCCTAATTCTATTGTTCCTCTTGATGTTATGGGGCTTGTTGAGGATAACTTGACTTATGAGGAGACTCCGATTCAGATTTTGGATAGGCAAGTGAAGAGATTGAGGAACAAGGAGGTGGCATCCGTTAACATCTTTTAGAGGAACCAACAAGTTGAAGATGTTACATTGGAGGTTGAAGCAGACATGCAAAAGCTGTATTCTTATCTTTTCCACTCCACTCCATCCTAAGGTACTAATTCTAAGTCCCCTATGTGATTTCACATCTTATATTTCAGTCCCTATGTCATTCATATGCATTCATGTTTATGTTGGCAAATTAGAATGATTTTACACTTATGTTGAGATTTCGAAAAGGGTTTTTTAAATGTAATGTTGCATTCTTGCTGTGGCTGATTTGTTTATGATCACTCTTGTCTTGTATGTCTCTTTTACATTTGGGGATGAATGTTCCCAAGTGGAAAATATTGAATTAACCCCAAAAAGTACTTGAAAATGTGTCTCAGAAAGCTCAGAATTTTAAATTCCATATATCTCAAAAATCTGTATGTGATATCAAAAATCCGACTTCATATTCTTGTTCAGGGAGTCAAAATTAGGGGAAGAAGGGTCTAACCCTGATTTAAGAGCAAAAGACTAACAATTATGATTTTTCAAGTGACAAATTCCAATGAGCATTCCGCGCCCCAGGCGCGCTCGCCAAGGGGCGCAGATGAAGGAAAGTTGTTTTCGCATCCTCTTTGTGACATGGAGAGGTGTATATTTTATTCGGTGATTTTCTGTGTGGTCCAAGACTTTTATGTCTTAGGCCTAAGTGTTCCCAAGTGTGCTTTTACCTATACCTAGTAATTTTTCACCCTCATATTATCCTAAACATCCCCGATTTCTCACTCAAACACTTAGCCATATTTTTCACTCCTAAATTCAAGTCTCAAGAACCTCATCCGGAATTAAGGATTTTCTTCAAGCTTCAAGCCTCCATTTTCAATCTTCATCAAGAGCTTCCTCAAAGCTAAGGTATGTAGGTTTTAGCCATTGGGTCATTTCACTCATGGTGCGCTAATCTCCTTTTTACTCAATTTGGATGATTTAAATTTATTTTACAATTGGGTTTACTAGTATGAACATATCCATGAACTATGTTAAAGTTATGTAAAGTTATGACTGTTTTTGCTATGTATTGATCTATAAATCTTGGATCAATTATAAGATTTGACGAGGGGTTTTGATGTATGTTACTTGAAGGTGTTGCAAGGTGTTGATTGATGGTTTTACAATGGATTTTCTTGCATGATTTCATCTCTATATTTCATGATTTCATACTAGCATTACACACTCTTTAAGTGTTTGATAAAATGACTGAATGTGGTTTCTTAATGAATTGAATGTCCAAAGCATGAGATATGATATGAATGATGTTATGATGATGAAATGAGCTTATGTATATGATGAATTCTATATAAAGAATTGCATTAGACCATGCCCAATCCGAGGGGACCAAGAGCCTGGGTAACCTAGATGAGGGTTCGTACTCATCAACCTAGTGAGGTGTTTGTACTTCACCACCAGGGAGATGGGATGGTATCATCATAAACTTAGATGGGGGTTTATACTCATCAACCTAGTAAGGGATTTGTAACTCACCACCTAAGTAATGGGGTGGCGTCATCACCAACCTACTAAGGGGTTTGTACTTTGAAAAGGTAGCTTGGTCTCTTCTACACATATGATATCCTATATTAGCATGAGTTACTTAAGCACGTTTTACTTATGCATTGATCATACGTGCCATATTGTTATAGCATGTCTATTGCCTATTCTTATGCATTTTGATTAACGTGCCTATCTCTTGTTGCATTGCATCCAACATACTTTATATATTCAAACATACTAATGCATACCATATAGGAATCGATGCCAAGTTGATCATCCTCCTCCTCTTCATGGCTAGTTCGGTACTACTCAATCTAGTAGCTGAGTCCTCCACTTTGGGGGCCTTAGTCTATGTTGCTCTTAAAATATATTGAGGCATTCTTCTTTATTATCTATTTGACTATGAGGATGATCCTGATTGTTTTGTCTTGACCCCCTCTCTTATCTATGTATTAGAGGTGTTTATTGGACATGTTATGTATCTATGTTATGAGCTTTGACTCTTGGTCTCTTGATTATGATGTTATGCAAGCTTTTTCCCCTTTTCCCCTATTCTTATTCATTATGTCTTTTATATGCTTCCGCGACCAATGATGTATAATGATAAGTTAAGAGGCTTGTTTGGGTTCCTTCGAGCTCCCCATTCACTGTGTCACGTCTAGGCCATAGGCTTGGGTTGTGACACTAATACCCCAATTGTGTGGAGAACTATACTTATAGCTTAGTAAAGAGTATTGGTTCACAGACACTAGGAGTTTGCCTTTGAGCTAAGGGGGAGATGAGGAGTTAGTAAACTAAATTGAGTGTTAAGTTTTTTGTAGTGATGAGTTGATCAAAATGAGGCACTGATGCTTTTTTATCTCTTATATTCCTCATAGCTCAATTAAGGTGATGCATTATTTCTGTCTTGTTTATAAGTGCTACGACTATGGCCTAGACCCATGCACCTAATATTGATTCATGCTCATGTTGAATTTTGAGGATAAGGAGTGACAATTGTACTTTTAACCCATGAATCTTAGAGCTCCAAACCTTATGTCATATGAGATATGACTTGAATTTCACAATATGTTTGATTCCATAAACCCATGATAGGTCCTAAAAGGCTAATGAGATTGTATCGCATTATGAATTCTCTCAGATCAAATTCCTCGAATGTATCGTGTTATGACCTTTCATCTGAACCTTTCGAATGATCCTTCTTTCTAGTGTTGATAGAGAGTTGATGATAGTGGATAAGTTATTTTTGATGAGAAATGGGGGATATTCTTGATGTGATGAGTATGATGTCCTCCTTTCATTATGTTTATAGATTTGAAGGAAGAGAGAGATGAGACCTCATGATGTGCAACACATAGCTAAGAGTAGGTTAGAGTGTCTCTAGGAAAGACCATGATGGTATGTCTTTGAGGTAGAGTTCATTCAATAATGGATGTAAAAGTGTTATGTAGGCTTGATAATTCTATGATATAGTTATAATGGTTAGAGTGATTGGCTTGAATGTGTGGATCTCATTATATGAGTGATTGGAGAAGTCTATCAATGATTTTGAGTAAGTGTTCTAGGTAGATGTGTTAGAGTAGTGAGAGGGAGTAGTATTCTCTAAATGAAAGGCATGTAGAGGTATAGGGCTTGTATTTAGGCTTCACTTTGCCGGAATATGATCATCTTAGGCATAGCACTTTGAGGCTTAGAATTAGGCTTGAATGGAATAAAAAGATATGGTTAGGAGAGATTTTAATAAGATTTATAAGCTTTAATTGATGAGGTGTAGTGCCATGAAGAGAAGCATAGTTGAGATGAGATTCTAAGCTTTAGAGTTACCCAAAAGAGTCTTATATATCATGATGGTCCCATTGTCGATTGGAGTTAATCACTTTCTCGTTAAGTATGAGTTCCAATGTTCCATTCATGCCTGATGGTGAGACTATCTAAGGTATAGAAAAAATCTCTTACGGGATAGATTGTAGGAGTATGATTAACTTATGAGATAGCACATGGTGACTTTGAATTAGGCATGACATTGTAAGAGTGTGCAGCAAGACTTAGGCTTTGATGAGAGTTATAAGATACTGATGATAATATCCCTTAATGAGATGAGTTTCTATCCTTGAGTCGATGTTCACCCTTGAGTTGAAGCATTTGAGTTTATGACTGTATACGTGCCTTAAGATATCTCCTAGTGTACTCAACATTCGAGGATGACTGATTCCAAGGAAAAGATAATGTAACACCTTATAAAATTACCAAAATACCCCTATATGAGAGGTGCTTGCATAACATGTCTTCCCAAACTCCGATAACAAATATGCAGCTGAAAATGGGATCAGTATGAAAAATTGAGTGGGCGAATGGTCTCGGTTGATTTTTAGAGCAACCGGATCAAAAGATAATTTTTTGATACGAGAACCATTTCTAGAATAAGTGTGCGACAGGTGTACAAGGTTGACCTATCAAGTATTTACACTTAGGTATGATCCCAATATTTTGTACAGGATTAGAAAACTCAATCAAAGAATTTTGAGCGGAAAAACACCAAAAAATGGCAAAGTCCACATCTCGGACATGGTACACCAAAGGTAAAATTTTCAGTTTTTTGTGAGGGGAATTCCAGACTTTCTATAACCAATTCTAAACTTAAAACATAATCAAAATAGGTTATTTTTTAGCATAAAATAGGTTTTTAACCAATTCCTAAGACCTTTTGAACATGCTAACAAAAGACCTAGAGCTAAAGAGAAGAGCGAAGAGCGAAGAGTTGAGAAATTCAAGTCAAATTCATGCCACGTTGATTGTCTAACTTCATTCCAGGTAGGTTAGGCTACTCATAGTGTTGGATTGAGTTCATCCATGCACCCCACATGGTGATTCTTTGAAATTGAGTTCGAAAAAAGTTTTTACCCTAAATTCTTGAATTTAGTTTTTGAGTTTTCTATTATCTTAATGAGTTCAGGTATACAAAAATATCTTGATAATGTTCTTGAAAAGTTGAGTATTTGATTGGTCGTATGTTCATGTCTTCATTCACATGAACCCTAATTGAGGACTATGTTTTATTTCACACATTATTTTGAAGGTGAGATTAACGGCCATACTAAGAATGTTAAACACAAATGATTTTGAGCATATTTTACTGAGTTTGCATAACATGAGTTTTTGAGCATAAATACTTATTTAGAAAGAGAATTGATGAGATGATCCACATTTAATGAGTTTTGATGAAATTGAGCATTGAGTCTAAATGGCGTTCTGAGTAAATATTTGATAATGATGTAAATAAATTTTTAAAATATACTTATTGATGGATGATGATGATGAGGATGATTATGTTTTCAGATGAATTTTAAAGAGGATATTTTAGGGGTAGTATTGAGCACCGAGTTGGGTAGAGCACAAGTGACTCAAATCCCATAACTATGTTGCCCGCATAGGATAGTTGTGCAGCATGTTCTGGTAACTCCTGTCCCAAAAAGATGGACAGGGATAATGGTTCGTGATCCATGATGTTGATGTTGACGTCCTTACCTTGGCAAGTAATGGACGGGCGAGCAACGACATCGTCTTTGTTGTGCATCATCAAAGAGGGTAGTGGGATGTCTGTCGGTCAGATAGACTCCCCAATTTTGGATATTTGATTTGACTGAGTTGCAAATTATTGAGTTATTTTCAAATCATGAATACGTTCTTAAACTTGCATGTTTTACTGAATTGAGTTGAGTAAATTTTGAGCTAAGTTGTTTGATTTGATTATGGCCTTTTCCTTCCAGCCATTTTACATACCAACATATTCCATGTACTGACATCTATTTGGCCTACATCATTTTCTGATGCAGAAGCAAGTATTAGAGGGCTTTCGTAGACGTATCGTTGAAGTTCAGATCCCCACTTTCCAAAGTTGGTGAGCCCTCTTTGCCTTCGAAGGAGCCCTTTTCCTTTCACTAGTACTTTATTTTCCTTGAGTTGGGTAGCCATGGCATGTCATGATACCATCTAGATGTTAGAGATAGAGGCTTCATAGACATAGAGTAGAGAGTGTTGAGTATTGTTTCTTTTCCAACTCTTGTTTTTCGAAAACTTCCTTTTGTACAAAGATTTGGTCATTTAATTACTTTATAGTCTTTTCTTTGAGTATTTTTGTCACGACCCAAGCCTAGGGCCTAGACGTGACACTGTGAATGGGAACCCAAAGGGACCCAAACAAGCCTCTTAGCATATCAATCGCACATCCTTGGTCGCGGAAGAAAAGTAAACAATCAATAAGAGATATAATAAAAAGGGAAGTGGGACTAAGGGAAATATTAATATTCATAAAAGCATAAACAGTCAAGATCAAGAATAAGTACAACATAATATCCAACAACACCTCTAATATGGAAAGGAGAGGGGCCCAAGACAATTTCCAGGCTTACCCTCAAAATAACAAGTATTCAACATAAAGAAGTCTCAAAATAGCAAGATAATAAATATAGTGTCCTCAGACTTGAGGAGTTACCAAAGCTTGCTTCAAAGGATCGTACTAGCCACTTAGAAGATGATCAAATGGTGCTATGGTCCCTATATGGTAATATCATATAAGCATAGAGTATGTGTTAGTAGGTTTGAATGTACTAAGTATGCGGGATGCAATGCAACAAGATATAAGTCAATGTAGTCAAAATGCATAATCATAAAAAATAGATATATATTTTCAGTATGGCATGCATGATCAATGCTCATAATAAAACATGTTTGTATATCATTCATCTTGCACAATATATAAGCATGCATAGTGTGGGAAGCAACCTCAACTAACATAGACCAAGTAGCTATAACTTGGAATCCAAGGCATGACACCCCCTCGACAAGGTGGAACAGGCATGACATCCCTCGGCTAGGTGTGGTCTACTTGCCAAGGCAAACCAAACATGATAACATGACTAGATGGATTTACTAGTATAGCAAGGGTAACAATCATAATCCTATGGTAGCACATAGTTTAGAGAAAGAAGACTTTATATAAGGACCCCTTAAGTCGAGCCCCCATCTTAAGCCTCAATTAGTGCTAAGTAAAATCCCTCGGAATACTTGAAAATAACCATAACTTGTATAGCTTGTAAGAAACATGGAAACATGACATGAGAATCTCTCAAAACATACTTGACCTCTAATTGTGAGCCTAACTTGAAACATGAGAGTAGATCATAATCATACAAGAACCCTTGCTTTAATATGAATGGCTCACAAGAGGTAAAAACCTTGAAATAGGGCTTAGCTTGTAACTTGTAAAATCATATATAATTTTCATGAATTCAATACATACTTGAAAAGCCTTTAATCATCATATAGTCACTTGACTTGCAAATCATGAAATAGATCATCAATAACTTGAGAATTCTTAACTTGACATTTTACCAAACACTTGGTGGGTTCATGATAATAGTTCAAATAATTCAAGAGTGAAATAAGATGAGAAAACTCAATGCCAATCAATCCACTAACATGTAAGAGATTTCACGTCTAAGTGGGCATGCGGCTATAACCCCAAAGCCCTAGGGCGCACAAGAAAATGAAGGAAAAGTTGTATTGGTCCGCGTTATGCCCAATTCCCACTCAATTTTGCCCCCTAATCAAGAATATAAAGTCGAATTTTCAATATCACATACGAATTTTGAGATATATGAATATTACGATGATAGGCATTCCGAAGCACTTTTGGGGCATTTTAATATCTCCCCTTTGGGAACATTCATCCTTGACTATCAAAGAAACATTCCTAAGAGAAGTAATTGAAACGACCCCAAAAAAGATCCCAAAAATGTGCCTCAAATGTTCACGAAATCATAATTTCCATATATCTCAAAATTTGTGCGTGATACCGAAAATCTGACTTCATATTCTTGTTCAGAGGGTCAATTGAGTAGAAAATGGTCTAACCACGATTTAAGAGCAACCGTAGTAAAATTTCAAAATCACAAAAAATGCAATTTCTAGTGTGCATTCGCACCCCTAGTGCTACGTCCCAAGGCGCACCACAGTGTTATTTTTGGCAGTTTTTCAAATCCGGTCCAAGGCTTTTGAGTCTTGGGCCTAAGTGTTCCCATACGTGAAAACACCTATACTTAGCCATATTTCACCTTTATATCATTCAAAACATTCCCCAATACTCATTCAAACACATAGCCAATATTTTACTCCTAAACTCAAGTCTCAAAACTCATCTGGATTTAAAGGTTCTCATTCAAGCTTCAAGTCTCCATCTCCAATCTTTAGCAAGATCATCTCCAAAGCTAAGGTATGTGGGTTTCTTTCATGGGTTCCTTTTGCCCGTGATACCCAAGCATCCTTTACTCTAAATTGCATGATTTAAAGTTGATTTACTCATGGGTCTTATTTATTATGAAATTCATTGCATACTATGTTGGGGTTTATGAAATTGTGACTGTTTTACTAGTTTTTGTACTATGAATCTAGGGTTTATTGAGAGATTTGATGAAGGGTTTTGATATATATTGCTTGAGAGTGTTACCACGCATCTATTGATAGTTTTACATGGGATTCTCTATAATGATAGTACTCTTGAATTGCATGATTTACGCTAGCACTACATACCCACCAAGTATTTGATAAAATATCCGATTTTGGATTATTGAAGAATTAAAGTTCATAATGCATGTCTTAAGAGTTGAATGACTTTATGATGATGAAATAAAGGTATATATATGATGATGAAAGGAATGTATATATATGATAATCATCTTTATATTGTTGGGCATAACCAACCCTCACTCGGGAGGTTATAGGCCTGAGTAAACTTGTTGAGGGGTTTGTACCTCGATCGCCTAGCTCGGGAGGTGGCAGGCCTATGTAACCTTGTTGGGGGTTCGTACCCATCAACCTTGTTGAGGGGTTTGTATTCTATTAACCTTGTTGGGGGGTTTGTACTCCATCAACCTCATGAAGGGTTTTGTACCTCAAGCGCCTCTCCAAGGAAGTGGTAGGCCTTGGATTGCACTAAGAATGGTCACTCCTTACATATGCATTATGTTCTATGTAAGAATGATTTTTCTTCAAGCATCATTCATACATGCCATATTGCTATATGTCTATTCATTGGCTATTATATGCATTTTGATTATGGTAGTTATAACTTGTTGCATTGCATCCTACATGCTTAATACATTCAAACATATTAACACATACTCTATGCCTACATGATGCCACCATGTAGGAACCGGAGCACCACTTGATCATCCTCCCCCTCCACGTGGCTAGTACAATTATCTCTCAAGTTGTTAGTGAGTCCTTCCTTCCGGGGATATTGCTTATGATCTCTTGCTACGTACTAAGACTACCTTTCTTTTTTTTTATTGACTATGGGATTGATCCTGGTTACTTATCGTGGCCCCCGCCCTTATCTATGTAGTAGAGGTGTTGTTGGACATGTTATGTATCTATGTTATGACCCTAGAATCTATTGTTCTTGATATCTATAATATGAAAGTGTTCCCTTAGACCCGGTTGTCCCAATTTATTATCTCTTGATGCTTATTTTATCACTTTCATGATCAAGGATGTGTAATGATTTTCTAAGAGGCTTTCTTAGGGTTCCCCTTGAGCCTTGTCACATTTAGGCCCTAGGTTTGGGTTGAGACAAACTTGATATCAGAGTACTAGGTTGTTGGATCCTCGGAGTCCAACATACCGCATCGATTAGAGTCTTGTCCATGGATATGTTGTGTACCACAAATATAAGCTACAAGCTATAAGGCATTTAGGAAATGTTTTCCTTCTTCTTACTCTATCTCGTTCTGCAGTAGTTAAAGTAAGGTTTTTCCCTCTAACAATTGTCCTTTGCTATGCTAGATCATGACTAACACGAGAGGGAGAAGAGCCCCCACACCCGAGGAGAAACCGGCCAATGGAGAGCTTCGGGATGCTCTCACTTGGCTTGCACAAGTTGTGGCTAATCAAGCCAATCAAGATGCCCAATCCCCTCAAGCTCCTACACTGGCATCTCAGGTGAGAGACTTTATGAGAATGAATCCCCCAGAATTCCATTGGTTAAAGGTGAGTGAGCACTCTCAAGAGTTCATTGATGAGGTCTACAAGATTTTGTCTATCAAGGGTATAAGTTCATATAATAAGGTAGATTTGGCGCCCTACCAACTCAAAAGGGTAGCACAAATAAGGTACAATCAATGGAAGGAAGAGAAAGGAGTCAATTATGTGATTCCTTGGGAGGAGTTCAAGGTGGCCTTCCTTAATCGGTTCTTCCCCCTTGAACTTGGGGAAGCTAAGTTGGTGGAATTTATGAATTTGAGACAAGGGTCTATGAGTGTGAGGGAGTATACACTCAAGTTCAACCTTTCAAAGTATGCTCCATATTTGGTGGCCGACTCAAGATGTAGGAAGAACAAATTTGTGATGGGTGTTTCTGACTTTGTTAGTAAGGAGTGCTAGTCTGCCATGTTGATTAGTGACAAGGATTTATCACATTGGATGACCTATTCAAACAAATTGAGGAGGAGAAATTGAGGAAGAGGAGGAGTCATGAGGCCAAGAGGGCCCGTTTTGAGAGGAAGTTCCAAAAGAGTGGCCAGTTCCATCAAGGCCAAGGGCCTTCTCATAAGAGGGTTTCAAATGATTTTCCAAGGGCCCGAGGTGTTGAAGGTGTGATTCCTTATAGCAGGTGTCCAAAATATGGTAGGAGTCATAGTGGCCCATACTTTAGGGACACAAATGCTTGTTATGGTTGTGGGGAGGTTTGGCATAAGGTGATAGATTGCCCTCGAAAATGCAATAAGGGTAAGAAGGTTCGTCTACAAGGTGCTATGCGGTTCCATTGGGGAGAGGTGGCCGATAAAATGGTGCCCCAAGGCATAATCGGTTTTATGGTTTACATGGAAGGCAAGAGGTTGACCACGTTCCCGATGTCATTGCTGGTATGTTGAAAATCTTTAATTTTGATGTATATGCATTAATTGATCTAAGTGTCACTCTTTCTTTTATTACCCCCTTTGTTGCCAAAAAGTTCCATGATGACCCCGAATTGTTGTGTGAGTCATATGAGATGTCTACTGCTATTGGTGTATCTATTGTTTCTAGGAAGATTTACAGAGACCGCCTCATTTGCATTTTGCATAGAATATTGCTTTGTGATATTGTTGAGTTGGACATTGTTGATTTGATGTCATTCTTGGGATGGATTGGTTGCGTGCATACTATGCTTCTATTAATTGTAGAACCCGTAGGGTCAGATTCCAATTCCCAAATGAAAAATCAAACGTGTGGGTTGGCAACGAGCCCACCAAGCAATCCAGGTAGCCCGGCAGCGTTGGCGGAGGCTTGGTAGGATTTTATGGTCCAAGGAAGCAGAAATAGGCGATTTCAGTAGTTTTTTGTGGGTGATAGCCAGCGGATTCTGGCATTGCATGGGGATCTAGTCCAAGATTCTCAAAAAATCATACGAGTGGATCAACAACGAGCCTAGCAAGCAGCCAAGGTGGCCCGTCGGCATTAGGGGGCCTGGTAGGATTTTATGGGCTAAGGAAGCTAAAATAGGCTATTTTGGCAATTAGAATATTGCCTTTTGATATTGTTGAGTTGGACATGGTTGATTTTGATATCATTCTCAGGATGTATTGGTTGCATGCATGCTAATCTTCTATTGATTGTAGAACCCATAGGGTCAAATTCCAATTCCCAAATGAACTCGTCTTTGATTGGTAGAGTCGTGATGTGGTGGTCAAGGGTGGGTTCATCTCTTACATTAAAGCTCGTAAGTTGATCTCTAAGTGGTGTCTTTACCATCTTGTGAGGGTTAGAGATGTCGAGTCCAAAGTCCTTCCCATAGAGTCAGTTCGGTTGTAATGAGTTCCTTGATGTCTTTCCAAAGGACCTTCCCGGTGTTCCTCCCGAAAGGGAAATAGATTTTGGTATAGATCTCCTTCCCGATACTCAACCCATTTCTATTCCCTTTTACCGTATGTCCTAGGCGAGTTGAAGGAATTGAAGGAACAATTGAAGGACTTGTTAGAGAAGGGATTTATTAGGCCTAGCCAATCACTTTGTGGTGCATCGATGTTGTTTGTCAAAAAGAAGGATAGGTCCCTTAGAAAGTATATTAACTACCAGCAACTTGATAGAGTCACCATCAACAATAGGTATCCTCTTCCAAGGATTGATGATTTGTTTGACCAATTGCAAGGGACTAGCCATTTCTCTAAGATTGATCTTCGGTCCAGATATCATCAAGTGAAGGTGAGGGAGTGTGATATTCGCAAGATTGCCTTCTGGACTAGCTATGGCACTATGAGTTTGTTGTGAAGTCTTTTGGGTTGACCAATGCACCATCCAACATTATAGACCTTATGAATAGGGTCTTCAAACCCTACCTTTGTAACACCCCACATCTCACGTGTACAAGTTTTATGCAAATGAAACATGATATGGCTTGGCCAAATTGGCGTCAATTTTTTTAAAAGTGCTTGAATATCAAATTTGAGGGCGATGTGTACATCTAACATTTAATACAAGTTAGTGCATATAAATTTTAAGTCAAACTGAGGAGACCGCAGCCTTAAATGAAGTGAGAGAGGTAAGGTATTTGTAGGACTTAGGAAGCTAGCAGCTGACCCATCTACTTGCTTAGCTTAAATTTTCTAGCTAGTCAAAAACGAGGCCCAACGTCGAATCTGTCCAAGTCAGATAATAAATAAAGTTTAGTCTAAGAGTGTGTCTTTATCCCATATTTAAGAATCATACATGGACAATATTTAACGCTAAGAAGAATAATAAAAGGGCCTAAGTATATCACAACCCACTTGACTAATTGAGCTCAAACTAATTAAAGAGAAATTAGGAAAATGGGCAGCCAAAGCCCATCAGTTTGCAACCCATTTAGGCCCAAGTGAAAAGGCCAAGCTTCTGCATCACCACCTTGATAAAATAATGATAAAAATCCAATAGAAATTCGGCCAAACTTATCCCTTTAAAAGGGCTTACAAGCATCTCCTTAGAGTCATTTAACTTAGACAAAAAAAATCAGCTTTCCAAAGTTTTCTCTCTACACATTCTTAACTTTGCAAAGCATCCACAAGGAGACCTTTAGGGTTCTTGGAGAATCCCTACACCTTGAGGGTAAAGGTAAGTAAGAATATTTATGTGTTTAGTATAGATTTCTTATGAAGAACAAGAGAATAGGTTGGTTATGTTTAT
Organism: Solanum ossicruentum; assembly: GCA_025774065.1. Taxonomy (NCBI): domain Eukaryota; kingdom Viridiplantae; phylum Streptophyta; class Magnoliopsida; order Solanales; family Solanaceae; genus Solanum; species Solanum ossicruentum. Next base: position 9,311,096 of record JAOTQR010000092.1, read on the forward strand.
GCTGAAATTTTTGGATAGCATGTGTTTCAAAGATTATTGTATACTTTTCTTGTTTATTTGGAATCTTTTCTCTTCTTGGTTTGTTAAGATTATGAATTAAGGTTTATGTTTTAATAAGGTTTATTTCTATACTGATGTATCAAGGTCGTTGCACTATTTGTTATATGCAAACAATCGAATGTTAGTGTGTTATCCTATGTGTGGTGTTTGTAGAAATTGTGGGCTGATTAATTGAGGACTACTGCCTCACATCCTCCACCTATTTTAGGAATTGTTTCAGGACTGTGTTTTATGCATAAATATGGTGGGAACAGTTTGGTTGAAGTCGATGTAGGTTTGGAATGGTTAAGGTGAAATGTAGTGAAGGGATGCAATGTCATGCTGCCTACTTGTATGTTGTGTGTAATTGTTATGTGTTTTGCTTTGTGGATTGTTGTGAGACTGTTATGGCACTAACATAGGCTGCACATGATATGTATATTAGAATGTGTATTAGAAAATATGATTAGATGAGGAAAGGTTGAAAGAATATGCTCGGGTTTATAATTATACATTTGTTGCCCGTGTATTATTTTTTTATGTGAGATTGGGCTGCCAAGATATATCTATTGGCTGCTAATGCTAGTTTTATCACCACTATATTGTATGTAAATATTTGGAGGAAGGGAATGTTATCTCAAGGTAATAGTGAGGTATGTAAGGCTACCCGATTTTGTATTACTTGGCATGCAATTTAGATTCTTCCTTGGCACGTAAAGGAATTTACCAATCCAACACAACTATTAACCATTTCTCCACTCTTTCACATGTTCATATGATCCCATACATTGTCACCCTCAAATCTTCATACATATATGGGTACCAAGTTACATGGGTTCTTGTTGCTAAATAAAGTTCACGAGTTGTTTCATCTCATATGCATTTCATTATTCGTGTAACGTACTCTTTTCATTGTCACATTATCTTATATGATTATTTACATGTCAAATGCTATGTGTAAAGTCCTACAGTTTCAATATTATGCCCACTAAAAGATTTATCTCAAAGGAAATTGAAAGATAAAGTAAAGTATATTGCTTATTGATGGGTGGTAACCCGAGGGGTGGAAGAATCACCTAGCCAGGATTGATCCCATCACGGGGGGTAGACCTAGGGGTGAAAGGAAAAGACTAGCAGAGGCCAATCCCAATATAAATTTACCACTGATCAGCTAGACATTTGTATTACATGTTGTGCACAGATTATACAGTAAAGGTAAAGTAATAAAAAGAACATAAAGTACATGATCCCATAGTAGAACTAAAGGTAGTCTCTTATCCTTACACCAGTGCATAGTTTCATTTGGATTGTTACTTCTTATATTGTATTTCCTGCCTTACATCTTCAATACATTATATCACTAACATCCCTTATGGGGGACCTGCATTTCATGCTGCAGGTGCAGGTGCTAGTAGCTCTCCCTAGTAGGAGTATAGGATATCCAGTTGTTACCAAGCTACAGGTTACTTTGGAGCTTTGTGTGTCTAGAGCTTATATTTTTTTATTGTATAATTAATCAAGGCGAGGCCTATCCCAACCCTTACTAGAAACTTTTCCTTATCTAGAGGCTTTGTAGACTATGTAAATTAAAGTGTGGTCATGTCTCATACTTTAGACAAAGTGACCCCAATGGCCTAGTCATATGCATTTCTTTTTGGCTTGTTTTTGCTGTTTACTTTCTTGAAAGCATGCTAAATGTAGAAATACCTCATAATATGTATAGAAAGATCATGGATACAGATTAGTTCTCCCGAGCCTTATCGGCAACGGGTGCCAGTCCGCCTTAATGGGACTTTGGGGCGTGACAACCTTGATTCTTTGGTTATGGTATTCATTGATAATATTTTGATCTATTCTCATGGTAAGTAGGAGCATAGTGTGATGGCCCGCCACTTGTTCTTAAAAATAAGTAAGAATCTAGAGTCAAGGAAAAGAAACTAGAGTCTTGGAAAGGTTTCTAGAAGACTCTAGAACATTGTGGATAGCTCTTGAAGTTCCTTGGAAGACTCTAGAGATGTGTGAAATTCTCTAGAGATGTGTGGAACTCTCTAGAGATGTGTGGAAGACTCTAGAGAAGTGTGGAACTATCTAGAGATGTGTGGAGGATTCTATACATAGGTGGAGTTTGAAGGAGGATCATAGAAGATTCTAGAATTGTATAGAAATATCTTGTAGTCTTTAGTTCTCTCGAGAATAGTATGGAATATTCTAGAAAGGGGACTAAAGTGTAAATAAGTGGAGGACTTGTAAGTAATTACTAATTACACTTTGTCCCCTAGGTAGTAGTATAAATAGGAGGGCCACGCATTTGTACAGACCATCCAAGAAAGTGTAACCAATCTTCCAAGTGTTAAAGAAGCCTTCTTTCTAAAAGCTCTCTTGTCTTCTTAATCTAGCGTTCCCTTAGCGATCAAGAGTTAAAAGGCTTACTAGTATTTGAATGATCGTGAAAGAATCTTGAGCAAATCGACTAGTGCCGCGCGGAAGTCTTAGCGAAGGTCTAAGTCTGTGGTAGAGTGGTATCAAAGACAGGCTACTAATGGAAATGATGGCAAGTGACAGAGAGGTTTATGATACCAGCACTGTCGGAGTCATGATGGCAAGTGACAGAGAGGTTTATGTTACCAGCACTGCCGGAGTCATAAAGGACGTTACCAAAAAGCACAAGGGTAAGAAGAATGCCAAGAAGGTGGAGAAAGTGTCAACTGATCCTGTCCCAAGCGATGTTGTCTCACTTCCAACCGCCGAAGTAAGTGATGACGAGCAAGTGGAGTTGCCAACAGACGTCCCTTCTGTGATGGAATGGATCGCTATAGTAAAGACTACCCGCCAAGCCGTAGAGTTGTTGGGCCATCGCTTGAATTAGATCGATGGAAAATTCAAGACCTTGGACGAATTAGCCCTTAAGGAAAATGATAACATCCATAAGGACCTTGACGACCAGTGGGTAGTGGAGGAAGAAGCTCACGCTTCATTGAAGAGTAAGATTAAGTCCTTGGAGGGAAAGTTGATGGGCATGCTAGAAGCCAAGAATGCCAACATAAAGAAGCTCGAGGAAGCAATCTAGCAGGGGAGACATGCCACCCCGGCTGCAGAACGGGAGGCCAGGATCGAGGCTCCCAAGCCACCCATCTTTAAAGGCATCCACGACGCCCAAGAGGTGGAAAACTTCTTGTATCACTTGGAGAATTATTTCAAGTGCAATAAGATAAGCAGCGATGATACGAAGATCAACATGGTTGTGATGTACTTGATCAAGATGGCGATGCTATGGTGGGAACAGAAGGATGCCGAGTAGGAAAGGGACTCTGCACGATCAGCACGTAGGAACAATTCAAGGAGGAGTTCAAGAAGAGCTTCTACCCCAACAACGTCATATATGAAGCCAAACAAAAGCTTAGGGAATTGAAACAGATAGGCAGCATGAAGGCATACATAAAGGAGTTCACAACTCTCACGCTTCAAATCCCCAACCTCACGGAGGAAGAAATGTTGTTCAACTTCATGTATGGACTATAAAGTTGGGCCTGAATGGAACTTGAGTGATGACAAGTTTCCATCTTTGACGAGGCCATCACACAGGCAGAGGCTTTGACGGACTCTCGACAATGCATGCGAGGTAAAGACCAGGGAGAAGACTCGAACGGTAGTCATGACCAAGGTGGGAGAGATGGTGACAAAGGCAAGAGTTGGCATCTACATCCCAAGTATCATGACACTAGTAGCCCTGATAACAGGAAGTCCGGGCGATAAAGCAGCGGGGAGGGAAAGACACAGCCCTAGAAAGAGCTTAAGTACTATATATGTGGGGGGTCGTATAGTTACAAGAAGTGACCTGAATTGAAGAGCCTTGGTGCCATACTGTAGGAATAGAAGGAGCAGAAGGCATAGAGAGAGGCACCCGAATCGGGGGAAGATTCGGACACGGCCCAGGTAGGCATGATTAGGCTAGGCGGAACTATCATGTGACAACAAGAGAAACCGAAGGGGTACCATGCACAATGCATGGATATCATGATCAATGGACATCCAGCTCATGCCATGGTCAACACAAGCGTAGAGCTAACATTATGACTAAGTCTGGGGCAATCAAGTTGGGGCTGAAATATGATCCAAGTAATTCGCAACTTAGGACGGTCAATGGGCCAATGACTACTATATGTGGAGTTTCTCAGGGAGTCGATATAGCATTGAGTGAGTGGCATGGCAAGTCTTACTTCAATGTTGCTCCAATAGACCTCTTTGACATCATCCTTGCGAAGAAATTCTTCTAGAAGTACCATGTGGTGATTGACCCTTACCTCCAACAACTTGTGGTCTTGGAGCAGGAATCTTCCTGCATAGTGCCCTTAGTGCAGATTCCCAAGTCAAGGGGACAAGTTCAGTTGTCAGCCTTATGGCTTGTGGAGGGGTTCCAGGGTAAAAAGCCATTGTCGTGTTCCATGCACGCTAAGAGGAAAGGTCGTCAGAGGAGAAGCCGTCGAAGGAAGCCAAGAGGGAGAAAGGACAGCCAACTGTAGCAGTACTCATCAGGCACGGAAAGGGAGCGAACTCCAAAGAAGACCACAAGGGGATGGCACGAAGACATGCTGCAGTTTGAAGGTGGAGGCAGGGAGTTCCAACAACAGCATTGCGCTAAGGGCGTCGCAACATCAGGTGGGGGAGAGTATGACATCCCGCAACTTGTTCTTAAAAATAAGGAAGAATCTAGAGTTAAGGATGAGAAACTAGAGTCTTGGAGAGGGTTCTAGAAGACTCTAGAACAATGTGGATAGCTCTTGAAGCTCTTTAGAGGATTGTAGAATTCTCTAGAGATGTGTGGAACTCTCTAGAGATGTGTGGAAGACTCTAGAGATGTGTGGAACTCTCTAGAGATGTGTGAAAGATTCTAGACATGTGTGGAGTTTGAACGAAGATCATGGAAGATTCTAGAATTGTATAGAAATATCTTGTAGTCTTTAGTTCTCTCAAGAATAGTATGGAAGATTCTAGAGAGGGGACTAAAGTATAAATAAGTGGGGGACTTATAAGTAATTATTATTTACACTTTATCCCCTAGATAGTAGTATAAATAGGAGGGCCACTCATTTGTACAGACTATTCAAGAAAGTGTAAGCAATCTTCCAAGTGTTAAAGAAGTATTCTTTCTACAAGCTTTGTCTTCTTAATCTAGCATTCCCTTAGCGATCAAGAGTTAAAGGCTTACTAGTATTTCTAAGATCATGAAAGAAGAATGAGCAAATTAACTAGTGTCGTGTGAAAGTCTTAGCGAAGGTCTAAGTCCATGACAATAGGGCTCATTTGAGTGTTGTATTGTAAAGATTGAGGGAAGAAAAGCTATACGCCAAATATGAGAAGTGTGAATTTTTATTGAGAGAGGTTGCCTTCCTAGGACACATGGTGTCGGGGGATAGTATTAAGGTGGATCCTAACAAGATGGATGTGATTAGAAATTGGCCCAGACCATTGACCCCGTCGGATATTATGAGCTTCTTGGGCTTAGCCGGTTATTATCATAGATTTGTGAATGGAATTTCTTCTATTGCTTCTCCCATAACTAAATTGACTGAAAAGAAGGCAAAGTTTACGTAGACCGATGAGTGTGAGAGGAGCTTCTAAACATTGAAAGATCAACTTATGTCCACTCCTATATTATCCCTACCTAAAGGGCTAGAAGGATTTGTTGTGTGTTGTGATGCTTTTAGAGTTGTTTTGGGTTGTGTTCTAATACAAAATGGTAAGGTGATAGACTATGCTTCTAGGAAACTCAAGGTTCATGAAAAGAAATAACCTACCCATGATCTCAAACTAGCTGCAGTGGTATTTTCATTGATGATTTGGCGTCATTACTTGTATAGGGTGCATGTTGATGTGTTCACCGACTATAAAAGCGTCCATTACGTCTTCACTCAAAAAGATCTTAACCTGAGGTAAAGGAGATGGTTAGAACTTCTTAAGGACTATGATATGAGTATGTATTACCATCTGGGTAAAGCTAATGTGGTGGCGGATGCTTTGAGTGAGGTGTCTATGGGTATCCTATCTTATGTTGATGGTGGTGATAAGGAGGTAGCTAGAGAGGTCCATTGTTTGGCTGGATTGGGAGTTAGGTTGGAAGAAGTGGATGATGGTGGAGGTGTAGTTGTTGATGGTTCTAAGTCTTCATTAGTCGAGGAGGTAAAAGCTAAGAAAGATTTTGATCCCTCCTTGTTAAGATTCAAGGCCTTGGTTAGTGATGGGAATGTGGAGGTTCTCTCCCAAGGGGGAGATGGTGCACTTAGATACCAAGGGAGGTTGTGTGTGCCTTGTGCTGATGGCTTCAGAGAGAGAATTCTTGATGAGGTTCATCGTTCTTCCTATTCTATTCACCCCGGTTCTACTAATAGAGATTTGAGAAAGGTGTATTGGTAGGCAAGCATGAAGAAAGATATTGCAAAGTTTGTGTCTGATTTCCATAGTTGTCAACAAGTCAAAGACGAACATCAAAAGCCGGGTGGCCTAACCCAAGACATAAAGGTACCTACTTGGAAGTGGGAAGAGATTAATATGCACTTTGTAGTTGGATTGCCTAAGACTAGGAAGGGTTTTGATTCCATTTGGGTTGTGGTTGATACGATGATGAAATCGGCTCACTTTCTACCAGTTAAGACCACATATGGGGCTAAAAGTATGCTAGGTTATACATCCATGACTTAATGAGATTGAATGAGGTTTTCTTTATCCATCATATCGGATCGTGGAGCTCAATTTACTTCATATTTTTGGAGGTCTTTCCAAAGAAGTCTTGGTACAAAGGTTAAACTTAGTACGACCTTCCACCCTCAAATGGATGGCCAAGTCGAAAGGACTATCCAAACCCTTAAGGACATGCTTAAATCTTGTGCATTAGAGCCTAAAGGTATTTGGGATGATCATCTTCCATTGATTGAATTCACCTAGAACAATAGCTATCATTCTAGCATCGGTATGGCTCATTTTGAGGCTCTCTATGATAGACATTGTAGATCACCGCTAGGGTGGTCTGAAGTTAGAGAGGTGGCTATATTGGGACCAGATCTGGTTATGGAATCTCTTGAAAGGTTAGGATGATTAGGGAGAGGTTGAAGATGGCTCAAAGTCTCCAAAAGTCCTATGCCAATGTGAGGAGAATCGACCTTGAATTCAAAGTTGGTGATTGGGTGTATTTGAAGGTGTCACCTATGAAGGACCTATGAAGGGTGTTGTCCATTTTGGTAAGAAAGTAAAGTTGAGGCTTAGATATATGGGCCCATATAGGGTGACGAGAAGGATCAATAAGGTGGCCTACGAGTTGGATTTTCCTAGAGAAATAGAATTGGTTCATCTGGTCTTCCATGTGTTTGTGTTGAGGAAGTGTGTGGATAACCACAATGCCATTGTACCTCTTGATGTCATGGGGGTAGTGGAAGACAACTTGACTTATGAAGAGGTTCCAGTTCAGATTTTGGATAGGCAAGTGAAAAGATTGAGGAACAAGGACATGGCTTCAGTTAAGGTCCTTTGGAGGAATCAATAAGTTGAAAGTTCTACTTGGGAGGCTAAAACGGACATGCAAAAGAGATATCCTTATATTTTTCACTCCACTCAAACCTAAGGTATCAAGCTAAGTCCCCTATGCAATTTCAAGTTTAAGTTCATCCTATGACATATGCATACATTCATGTTTAAATTGATAAGTTCATGATGATTTTACACTTATGATGAGATTTTTGAAATGATGTTTAAGTGCAGTGTTGCATCCTTATGTGCGCTGAAATTTTCATATTTATGTCTCTCATATATGTTTCTTTATCATACGGGAAGAATATTCCCAACGGATAGACATTGAAACGACCCCAAAAAGTGCTCGAAAATGTACCTCGGAAGTGCCTAGAATCGTAATTTCCATAAATCTCAAAACCGTGCATCATATCGAAAATCTGACTTCATATTCTTGTTCAGGAGGTCAGATTGAGTGAATAATAGGTCTAAACCCGATTCAAAAGCAACCATAGAAAATTTTGAAAATTGCAAAAATTTGATTTCTAGTGTGTGCATTCGCGCCCCTGACACAACATGACAAGGGCACACCACAGTGTTATTTTTGGGCAGTTTTTCAAGTCCGGTCCAAGGTTTTTCAGTCTTGGGCCTAACTTTTTCCATGTGCGAAAATGCCTATACTTAGCATATTTTACCCTCATATTATTTAAAACATTCCCTAGTACTCATTCAAACACTTACCCAATATTTTACTCCTAAACTCAAGTCTCAAAACTCATCCGAATTTAAAGGTTCTCATTCAAGCTTCAAGTCACCATCTCCAATCTTCATCAAGATCATCTCCAAAGATAAGGAATGTGGGTTTCTTTCATGGGTTCCTTTCACCCATGATACCCAAGCCTTCTTTTACTCTAAATTATATGATTTAAAGTTGATTTATTCATGGGTCTTATTTCACTGCACCCTATGTTGGGGTTTATGAAATTGTGACCGTTTTACTATGTTTTGGGCTGTGAATCTAAGATCTATTGTGAGATTTAATGAAGGATTTTGATGTATATTGCTTGAGGGTGTTACCAAGTATCTATTGATGGTTTTACATGGGATTTTACAGCACGATAGCACTTTTGAATTGCATGATTTTACACTAGCACTATATACCCGCCAAGTGTTTGATAAAATGTCCGGTTTTGGATTATTAAAGAATTGAAGTTCCAATATATGTCTTATGAGTTGAATGACTTTATATGATTAAAGGAAGGTTTATATATGATGTTTATATGATGATGAAAGGAATGTGTGTGTATATATACATATATATATATATATATGATAATGATCTCTATAGTGCTGGGGATGACCAAGCTTCACTTGGGAGGTTGTTGTCCTAGGTAACCTTGTTGAGGGGTACCTTGATCGCCTCGCTCAGGAGGTGGCAGGCTCATGCAACCTTGTTGGGGGTTTGTACCCATCAACCTTGTTGGGGTGTTTGTATTCCATCAACCTTTTGGGGTAATTGAACTATATCAACCTCATGAAGGGGTTTGTACCTCACGCGTCTCTCCAAGGAGGTGGTAGGCATTGGATTACACTAAGAATGGTCACTCCTTACACATGTATTATGTTTTATGTCAGCATGATTTTCTTTTCAAGTATCATTCATGCATGTCATATTGCTATATGTCTATTTATTGGCTATGATATGCATTTTGATTATGGTACTTATCACTTGTTGCATTGCATCCTACATACTTAGTACATTCAAACATACTAACGCATACTCTATGCCCACATTATGTCACCATGTAGGAATCGGAGCACCGCTTGATCATCCTCCCCCTCCATGTGGCTAGTACGATTGTCTCTCAAGCTTGTTGGTGAGTCCTCCATTTCGGGGACGTTGGTTACGATCTCTTTTTATGTACTAAGACTACCTTTCTTTGCTTATGTATTGACTATGAGGGTGAGCCCGATTTCTTGTCATGTCTCCACCTCTTATCTATGTAGTAGAGGCATTGTCAGACATGTTATGTATCTATGCTATGAGCCTTGACTTTATTTCTGTTGATATCTATGATATGAAAGTGTTCCCTTATCCCTGATTGTCCCAATTTATTATCTCTTGATGCTTATTTTATCGCTTCCATGACCAAGGATGTGTAATGATGTTCTAAGAGGCTTATTTGGGGTCCCTTCGGGTTCCCCTTGCTTTGTCTCATGTCTAGGCTCTAGGCTTGGGTTATGATAGTAATTATGAAGATTTCAGGCTGACATGAGTGCAACAAGTGCATTTAAACACTACTTTCGAAAATCTCAACATAAATTTCAAAAATCACCATAAACTTTTCAACATAAACACGAATGCATGCAAAATTACATGAGGGCTAAAACTTATGACTTGGAATCATATAGGGGACTTAAATTAGTACCTTCGACTTGAGTAGGATGGAAGTGATATAGGTATCGCTTTCTCATGCCTGCCTCAGCTTCCCATGTAGCACTTTAAACTTGTTAATTCCTCCAAAAGACTTTGGTTGAAGCTATATCTTTGTTACTCAACCTCTTCACTTATCTATCCAAAATCTTCATCGGGACCTCCTCATAGGTCAAATTATCTTTATTCACCACCCACAACTTCCAAGGGCAATATAGAATTTGGGTCACGCGTACACTTTTATAATATGGACACATGGAATATCGGATGGACCATATTCATCTCCATAGGTAATTCCAATTCATATGCATCCTTACCCACTCTTCTCAAAACCCTAGAAGAACCCACAAACCTTGGGCTTATTTTTCCTTTCTTGCCAAACTAGACTACACCATTCATGGGTGAGACTTTCAAGTAAACTCAATCACCAACCTTAAACACAAGATCTCTTCTTCTCACATCGGAGTGGGACTTTTGTCTACTTTGGACTATTTTCAATCTGTGCCTTATCAACCTCACCTTCTCCAAGGCCTCTATGACCAAGTCCAGACCTAGCAAAACCATCTCCCCTACTTCAAACCACCCAACCTGGGATCTACAACTCATACCATATAAAGCTTCAAAAAGAGCCATACCAATGCTTGAGTAGTAGTATTGTTGTAAGCAAACTTAATATGTGGAAGATGTTCATCCCAACTACCATTAAACTCCAAAACACAAGATCTAAGCAGATTCTCAAGAGTTTGGATAGTCCTCTCAACTTGACCATCCGTTTGAGGATGAAAAGTCGTGTTAAGTTTAACCTTGATACCAAGACTTCTTTGAAATGACCTCCAAAAATAAGAATTGAATTGAGCATCAAAATCCAAAATGATTGACAAAAGCACCCCATGCAATATAACCAACTCATATATGTACAACTTGGCATAATCTTCGGCACCATAAGTGGTTTTGACAGGTAGGAAGTGAGCCGACTTTGTCATTCTATCCATAACAACCCAAATAGAGTCAAAATGTTTTCCAGTCTTAGGCAACCTAACCACAAAATCCATGTTGATCTCTTCCCACTTCCAAGTAGGAATCTCTATATCTTAGGCTAGGCCACCCAGCCTTTGATGTTCGGCCTTCACCTTTTGGCAATTGTGACATATGGATATAAACTTGGCAATATCCCTCTTCATACCACCCCACCAATACACCTTTCTTAAGTCTCTATACATCCTTGTAGAATCGGCGCAAATAGAATAGGATGAATTATGGGCCTTCTTCAAGATCAGCTCCCTTATGTCATCAATATTAGGTACACAAAACCTGCCATAGTGCCTAAAGGCACCATATCCCCCTGGAAGAAAACCTCTACTTTACAATCTTTCACTAAGGCCTTCAACTCTAACAATGCAGGATCAAGCTTTTGTTTTGACTTTACCTCCTCAATCAAGAAGATTTAGAACCATCAACAATCACTACACTCCCATTATCAACTTCATCCAACCTAACCCCCGATCTAGCCAACCGATGAACCTCTCTAGCCACATCCTTGCCTCTATCCTCAATATGAGCTAGACTACCCATGGACACTCTACTTAGAGCATCGGCCATAACATTAGCTTTGATGGGGTGATAAGGCACACTCATAACATAATCTTTAAGAAACTCTAACCACCTTCTTTGTCTCAAGTTAAGATCTTTTTGGGTGAACACATATTGGAGACTCTTGTGGTCAGTAACACATTAACATGAACCCCATACAAGTAGTGACACCAAATTTTCAAAGGAAATACTATGGCTGCTAAATCAAGATCATAGGTGGGATAATTCTTCTCATGCACCTTAAGTTGCCTAGAGGCATATGTTATCACCTTACCATTTTGCATCATAACACACCCCAAACCAATTCTTAAGGCATCATAGTATACCACGAACCCTTCTGGTAGAGCCAAGATAGGAGCGGAGAGTAGCTTATCTTTCAAAGTTTGAAAACTCTTCTCACATTCATCGGTCCACATGAATTTTACCTTCTTTTGGGTCAACTTTGTCATAGGAGAAGCAATAGAAGAAAATCCATTCACAAACCTCCGGTAATAACCTTCCAAACCCAAGAAACTTCTAATATCTGATGGAGTCAAAGGTCTGGGACAATTTCTAATTATCTCCGTCTTCTTAGGATCCACCTTAATGCCATCACCCAATACCACATATCATAGAAAAGAAACCTCTTTCAACCAAAACTCACATATTTCATATTTTTCATACAACTTCACCTCCCTCAAGATTTGCAACACCACCCTCAAGTGATTCATATACTCCTCCTCACTATGGGAATAAATCAAGATATCATCAAGACCACCAAGGACATGTCAAGGTAGGGTTTAAAGACCTTATTCATGAGATCCATACATATAGCCAGTGCATTAGTCAACCAAAAGGACATAACCAAAAACTTAAAGTGCCCATACCTAGTCTGGAAGGCTATCTTTGGAATATCACACTCCCTCAGTTTCACTTGGTGGTACCCGGATCGAAGATAAATCTTAGAAAAGTTATTAGCCCCTTGAAGTTGATAAAAAAGATCATCACTCCTTGGAAGAGGGTACTTGTTCTTTATAGTAACCCTATTAAGTTGTCGGTAATCAATGCACATTCTAAGGGAACCATCTTTTTTTCTTCACAAACAACACAGATGCACCCCAAAATGACTTACTAGACCAAATCCCTCCATTGATCCTTTAACTCTTTTAATTTTGTTGGGTCCATATGGTAAAGGGGAACGGAAATGGGTTGAGTTAGGGAAGGAGGTCTATACCAAAGTTTATTTCCCTTTCAGGAGGAACACCAGGAAGCTCATCAGGAAGGACATCAAGAAACTCATTAACCACCGAAACCAACTCAATGGGAAGGACTTTGGACTCAACATCCCTAACCCTCGCAAGATGATAAAGGCAACCTTTAGAAATCAACTTTAGGGCTTTAAGACAAAAAATAAATCTACCCTTGACCACCACATCACGACTTTCCCACTTAAGGACGGGCTCATTAAGGAATTGGAATTTAACCCTACGGGTTATACTATCAATAGAAGCATAATATGCAAGCAACCAATCCATCCCGAGAATGACATTAAAATCCACCATATGTAGTTCAACAATATCACAAGGCAAGACTTTATGCAAAATGAACATGGGACAATTTCTATAGACTCTTTTAGCAACAATAGACTCACCAATGGGAGTTGACACTTCATGAGGTTTATAGAACAATTTGGGACCAACATAAAGCTTTTTAGCAACAAAAGGAGTAATAAAAGAAACAATGGCACCCGGATCTATCAATGCATACACATTAAAATCAAAGACCTTTAACATACCAGTGACGACATTGGGTACCTCATCCACCCTTGTCTTCCTTGAAGAGCATAGAATCTATTTTGCCTTAGAGCACCCCCTTGTTGGCCTCCCTTAGCCCTTAGACCCGCATTTGCACCTTGGCATGGTGGACAACCATATCTACCTTTGTTTTGTGCATGAGGACAATCAATAACTTTGTGACCCATTTCTCCACAACTAAAGCAAGCATTAGAATTCCTTAAACATGGACCACTATGATTGTTTTCACACCTTGGGCATCTAGGATTTGTCATTCCTCCACTACCACCTTGGAATCATGGGTTGGTCACCCTATCATTAGCAAACCTCTTGTTAGGAGCATTGGATGACATTGGCCTTGAAACTTGTGGCCTTAAGAAAATCGGCCACCCTTAAAACCTTGAAAACCATCTTCAAAACGAGGCCTCTTGGACTCACCACTTCTTCTTTTTCAAAGTTTTCCCCTTCTAGTTGATCGGTATAAGTCATGAGATGGGACAAATCCATATCACCCATTAATATGGCAGTATGACACTCCTCATTGACCAAGTTGAACACCCCAAACATAAATTTGTTCACCCTTGATATAGGTTCGGCAACCAATTGTGGAGCATACTTGGATAGCTTGTTGAACTTGAGGGTATACTCCCTAAAACTCATGGAACCTTGCATAAAAATCATAAACTTCATCATCTTAGTCTCCCTTAGCTCGATGGGAAAGAATCTATTGAGAAATATGGTTTTGAACTCTCCCAAAGGATAGCATTATCATTCCCCCTCTCCAATTTTCATTATGTAAACCAAATTTGAGCCACCCCTTTGATTTGGTAGGCCGCCAACTCCGTTTTTCCCTCTAAATTGACCCCATGATAGATAGAACCTTGTACACCTCATCTAAGAACACTTTAGGATCCTTATCCATCTTAGATCCGTAGAACTCCAGTAGGTTCATTCTTGTGAAATCCCTCACCCTAGAAGCCGGAGTGGGAGCATGATGGGCTTGGACCCCTTGGTTGATTTGGTTGGTCATAGCATGAAACAACATTGTAATAGCATCTCGGAACTCATCTTGGGCTACCCTTCCTCCTGGATGAGCTTGAAGAGTGGGAGGGGTCGGTTGCTCCTCGAGTGTACAGGTTCTCCTTTATTTTTCTCTTGGAATCAACATGATCTAGAAGACCAAAGAGTATTCGTTAAGGGAAAAAGCCTTACACTAACATCTGAAGCATGATATAGCCTACAAAGAAGTGAATCATTCCCTAAAACATCTCATAGCCTCTCATTCATAATTGAGATACACTTTACAACCATGAATAAGACTCTAATCAACGTGGTGTGTTGGATTCCAAGGACCACTAACAACTTAGTGCTTTGATACCAAGTTTGTCACGACCCAAGCTTAGGGCCTAGACGTGATATGGTGAATGGAAACCTGAAGGGACCCAAACAAGCCTCTTAGTACATCAATCACACATCCTTGGTTGCAGGAGCAAAGTAAACAATCAACAAGAGATATAATAAAAAGAGAAGTGGGACTAAGGGAAATTTGGATATTCATAAAAGTATAAAGAGTCAATCTCAAGCATATGTACAACATAATATCCAACAACACCTCTAATATGGAATGGAGCGGGGGCCAAGACAATTTTCGACTCACCCTCACAGTAACAAGTGTTCAACATAAAGAAGTCTCAAAATAGCAAGAGTAATAAAGATAGTGTCCTCAGACTTGAGGAGTTACCAAAGCTTGCTTCAAATGATCGTACTAGCCATGTGAAGGATGATAAAATGGTGCTGCGATCCCTACATGGTAATATCATATAAGCATAGAGTATGCGTTAGAGTATTTGAATGTACTAAGTATGAGGGATGTAATGCAATAATACATAAGTCAATGTAGTCAAAATGCATAATCATAAGCAATAGATGTATATTCTCCATATGGCATGCATGATTAATGCTCATAATAAAACATGCTTGTATATCATTCATCTTGCACAATATATAAGCATGCACAGTGTAGGAAGCGACCTCAACCGACATAGAACAAGTAGCTACAACTTGGAATCCAAGGCATGACACCCCTTCGGCAAGGTGGAACAGGCATGACAACCCCCGGCTAGGTGTGGTGTACTTGCCAAGGCAAACCAAATATGATAACATGACTAGATAGATCCACTAATATAGCAAGGGTAACAATCATAATCCTATGGTGGCACATGGTTTAGAGAAAAAAGACTTTTTATAAGGACCCCTTAAGTCGAGCCCCCATCTTAAGCCTCAATCAGTGCTAAGTCAAATCCCACAAAATACTTGAAAATAATCATAACTTGTATAGCTTGTAAGAAACATGGAAACATGACATGAGTAGCTCCTGAAACATTCTTGACCTCTAATTGTGTGCCTAACTTGAAACATGAGAGTAGATCATAATCATACATGAACCCTTGCTTTAACATGAATGGCTCACAAGAGGTACAAACCTTAAAATAGGGCTTCGCTTGCAACTTGTAAGTCATACATAATATTTATGAATTCAATACATACTTGAAAGTACGTAATCATCATATAGTCACTTGACTTGGAATCATGAAATAGATCATCAATAACTTGAGAATTCTTGACTTGACATTTTATCAAGCACTTGGTGGGTTCATGACACTAGTTCAAAATCATGCAATTCAAGAGTGAAATAAGATGAGTAAACTCAATACAAATCAACCACCAACATGTAGTAAAACCCTCATGTAAGATACCTTGAAATCAATCATCAAACCTCATAATAGATCATAGTTTCATAGCTCAAAACATGCATAGTCTCAACTGATATAATCAAATCATGGTATAAGCTTGAAATAGATAGTCACGCATAATCAATCAATATTTCATAAAACCCCAACATGATTCATGCTCATAATTCATAATAAGAGATACCCATAGGTACTACAACTTGAAAACATGCAATTTTCAAGAAAATGAAGATTGTGCTCCATGGGTGAAAGGATCCAATGGATGGAAACCACATGTCTCAAACTTGGGTTTTCTTAAGATTAGCTTGAAGGAAACTCATATCTTGAAGTGAATCCTTGAGTTCCAAAGTTAAGCATGAAATCCTTAAATTTGGAATGAGATATTTGGTTAAGTCTTTGAGAGGTTTTTGGGAGGGTCTTAAGTGATATAGAGTTAAAAAATGACTAAGTATAAGAGATTTCACATCTAAGTGGGCATGGGGTTATGACCCCAATGCCCTTGGGCGCACAAGAAAATTAAGGAAAAAGTTGTATTGATCTGCGTCTAATCCACGATGCAGATCCATCGCAGAGAAAGTTTTTGTGTTGATCCGTGCCCAGTCTGTGTCGCGGCCTGGTCACGGATGCACACTAGAAATTAAAAATTAATGAAATATATTTTTTATTATGGGTCTTCTAAAATTCATATTATACCCATCTCCCACTCAATTTTATCCTCTGATCAAGAATATGAAGTCGAATTTTTGATATCATGCACAAGTTTTGAGATATATGAAAATTATGATTATGCGAAGCACTTTTTGTGGAGTTTCAATTTTCTTCCTCTATTGAGTATGAGATGACAATGAGGCCAAGTGGTTCAATTGGGGACCAGCAATAGTCTCTGAGTTCCAACTATGCCAAGGGTACCCTCCCGGCGTGACATTTGATAGCCTAGATAGTTTGATGTATTTGTTATTATATTTAATTTTAGTAAGCTCTTATATTAGTGAAATTAGGTTTTAAGTTTGAATAATTAAGTTCTCAGAACGACTATTTCACCAAGTTAATTTCCAATTCTTAATCATGCACTTTTAAAATCCTCAATGATATCATAACATTCTGTTGCATATTATTATGGTATCGTTGGGGAACAACTAGACATTCAGAGAAAATTGTATTAATAGTCAACGATACCATCATAGTGTGTGTCTCTTTGTGTGCATGTTTATACACACACACCTATATGGTATCATAGGGTACTAGGCATAGGCTAAAAAAGGAACATATGTGGTAACTTGTTTGGATTGAAAGGACATAAAGAGAGTTTAGTAAGGATGGCCTATGGGCAAATAATTAGCTTATTGTGTTTGGTAAATGTAGTTCTCCCATTAATTAATACTAATGGTGTTTGATCTTTGTCATTATCCAAGCCTAGGGCCTAGACGTGACGCGGTGAATGGGGGACTCAAAGGAATCCCAAACAAGCCTCTTAATATATCATTACACATCATTAGTCGCGAAAGAAATTAAACAACATAATTATATTAGAAATAAGGGCAAAGGGACTAAAGGAAAGCTTTCATAACATAAACATCAAACAAGAGAGTCAAGGCTCATGGTGTAAATACATAACGTGTCTAGCAACACCTCTAAACATAGAACTTATCGGGATCCAAGACATACAACTAGGCTAACCCTCATAGTTAATAAGAAACATACATCAAGAAAAGAGTCTTAATACATAGAATAAGAGTATAGTCATTATCCCCGGAATGGAGGACTCACCACCTAGCTTGAGATAGATCGTACTAGCCACGTGGTGGAGGATGATCAAGTGGGACTCCAGCTCCTATATGGTGACATCATGTAGGCTTAAAGTATATGTCAGTACGTTTGAATGTACTAAGTATGTAGGATGCAATGCAACAAGTGATAAGCACCATAAACAAAATGCATAACATAGTCAATGAATAAGCATATAACAATATGGCATGTATGAATGATACTTGAAGTAAAATCATGCTTATATACAACATAATACATGTGTAAGGAGAGACCATTGTTTGTGAATATCCAAGGCCTACCACCTCCTTGGAGAGGCAAATGAGGTACAAGCCCCTCAATATGGTTGATGAGGTACAAATCCCTCGGCATGGTTGATGAGGTACAAACCCCTCAACATGATTATTAAGGTACAAATCCCCTGACATGGTTGCACGGTCCTGCCACCTCTCGAGCGAGGCAATTGTGGTACAAACCCCTCAACATGATTGCACGGGCTTACCACCTCACGAGCGAGGCGATCGAGGTACAAACCCCTCAACAAGGTTACCCAGGCCTACAACCTCCCAAGTGTGGCTTGGTCAATTCCCAGCACTATAGAGATAATATCATATATATATACATTCCTTTCATCATCATATAATCATTCAACTTATAAGACATGTATTGGGGCTTCAATTCCTCAAGAAATCATAATCGCACATTTTATTAAACACTGTGCAGACGTGTAATGCTAGTGTAAAATCATGCAATTCAAGAGTGGAATCATGCTAGAGAATTCAGTATAAAACCATCAATAGATACTAGGTAAAATCCTCAAGTAATATACATCAAAATCTTTCATCAAATCTCACAATAGATCTTAGATTCATAGCTCAAAACATACTAAAACAATCACAATTTCATGAAACCCCAACATAGTGTGCAGTGAAATTCATAATAAGTAAGACTCATGAGTAAATCAACTTTAAATCATGCAATTTGGGTAAAAAGGAAGCTTGGGCACCATGGATGAAAGGACCCACTGGTTGAAACCCACGTATCTTAGCTTTGGAGAATACCTTGATGAAGATTTTAATGGAGACTTGAAGCTTGTAAAATCCTTAAGATCTGGAAGAGATTTGGATGAATTTTGAGGTGAAATATTGTCAAAGTGTTTGAGTAAGTATTGGGGAATGTTATGAATGATATTAAGGTGAAATATGGTTAAGTATAGGTATTTTTACGTATGGGAGGACTTAGGCCCACGACTCAAACGTCTTGGACCGAGATAGAAAACTGGCAGCCAAAATACACTATAGCGTGCCCTTGGTGCGTCACGCCAGGGGCACAGATAGCTCACTAGAAATTGCATTTTACAATTTCTAAATTTTGATATGGTTACTCTAAAATTGGGTTAGACCTATTTTTCACTCAATTTTTCTCCCTGATCTAGAATATAAAGTCAGATTTTTGATATCACGCATGAATTTTGAGATATATGTAAATTATGATTTCGGGCACTTCCGAGACACATTTTGAGCACTTTTTTTGGGATCGTTTAGTATCGATATAGTAATAAGAATATTGTTAAAAGGAAAAATGGTTAATATGCATCAAACTTTTAGAAAAAAAACTCATCTATTTCATATATTAAAAGTTTAGTTCATCTACTCCATTTTCGTCAAAAAATGGTTCATTCATGTCATTATAGGGTTAATTGAAACCCATTTTCTCAAACAGGACTTGCATAGATGGGATATTTTTTTTTATAGATTGCATAAATGACGTTTTTCTCTGAGTTCAATAGCACAATTGAGCTTTTCTTTTTTCCTTGTTTTAATGCCAAGCGCGCACACACATACATATATATATAGACCCTTAAACTTGTCCCAAATTTTCACTTTGGCATTCCAACACAACCTTATTCTATTCTAAGCTTTCAACTTGAATTTTTATGTTCCATTTTGATACTTCTATCCAAAAAATCAACAAAATTGAGAAAGTATACTTCACATGTCATGATATAGCATAAAAGCCAATTAAAGTCACATATACAACCCCTTTAACTTGCCCTCATTTTACATTTTAACACTCTATCTTACCTTTTGAAACACCCTCATGTGCTTTGGAATGTCCCATAATCATAATTTTCATGTATCTCAAAATCTGTGCGTGATTTCGGAAATCCGACTTCATATTCTTGATTAGGGGGCAAAATTAAATGGGGAGTGGATATAACCCAAATTTTAGAAGACTCATGGCGAAAAATATTTTTACTAATTTTTGAATTCCAATAGTTATCCCCACCCAAGTCGCGACGCGCCTGGGACATGGACTAGTGTAAGTATCCCTCCGTGTTTGGTTCGCATCATGGACTAGACGCGGACCAGAGTAAGTTTTTCCTCGGTTTTCTTATTTCACCTAGGGACATTTGGGTAATGACTCAATGCCCATTTAAATGTGAAATCTTCTATACTTAGTCATATTCAACTCTAAACCTCTCCAAGACTTTATCAAATCTCTCATTCAAATTCAAAGATTTTCAAGCTCAATTTTGGAATGCAAGAACCCATCTCAAGCTCCAAGTCACTTCAAGTTCATTTCAAGAAATTCAAGGTTTAAGGTATGTGGGTCTTCATCCATGGGTCATTTCACCCATGGAGCCCAAAATTGCATGATTTCAAGTTGTATTAACTAAAGATATCTTTTATTATGAAGTATGAACATAAATTATGTTGGGGTATTGAATATGCATGAATATCTATTTTAAGCTTATTCCATGAGTTGATCTATGTCTATTGAGATTATGTATGATTTGAGCTATGAAAACTATGAATTATGATGGACTTTTGAGATGGATTTCATGATACCCAAATTAGGGGTTTTATTACAATATCGGTGGGTTGATTTTGAATTGATTTTACTCTCCTTGTTATACTCTTGAGTTGCATGATTTTGAACAATTATCACGAGTCCACCATGTGTTTGATGAAATTAAATGACAAGAATTCTGAAGTTGTTGATGAACTATTACATGATTTATAAGTCGAGCGATTTCATGATGATTAAGGGCTTTCAAGCATGTATTTAATTCATGAAAAGCATCCATGATTTTATAAGTATCAAGTTGAGCCCTATTTCAAGATTTTAACCTCTTGTGAGCCATTCATGTCAAGGAAAGGGATCATGTATAATTTTTATTTACTCTCATGTTCAAGTCAGGCTCACTAGTAGAGGTCAAGCATGTGAATGAGCTACTCATGTCATGTTATCATGTCTCTTACAAGTTATTCATGTTCTAATTAAAGTATGATTATTTCAAGTATTCGGTGGGATTAGACTTAGCACCGATTGAGGCTTAAGATAGGGTCTCGACTCAACGGGTCCTTATATAAAGTCATTAATCTCTAAATTATGTGCCACCATAGGATTATATATTTTCCCCTTGCTATACTAGTGGATCGATCTAGTTCATGTTATCATGTTTGAATTGCCTTGGCAAGTAGACCACACTTCGCTGAGGGGTGTCATGCCAGGTCACCTGTACCTATGGGGTGTCATGCCTTAGATTTTAAGTTGTAGCTGCTTGATCTATATATCTTATGTTTTCCTCCCACATATGTATGATATATTTTGAGAGTTAAATGTTTTACAAGCATGTTTTATTACAAGCACTGATCATGCATGTCATATTGAGATTATATATCCATTGATTATGATTATACATTTTGAATATATTGGCTTATGTCTTTGTTGCATTGCATCCCGCATACTTAGTACATTCAAATGTACTAATGCATACTCTATGCCTATATGATATCACCATGTAGGAACTAGAGCTCCTTTTAATCATCCTCCTCCACATAGCTAGTTCAGTTCTCCAAGAAAGCTTTTGGTGAGTCCTCAACTTCGAGGAAAATATCTACTTTTATTCATGCTATGTTGAGACTTATTCTTTATGTTGGATACCTATTATTATGAGGGAGATCCCGAGAAGTGTCTTGGCCCCGCTGCATTCTAAAGTAGAGGTGTTGTTGGATACTGAGTTTGTATATGCTTCTGAGCTTGACTGTTCTTATTCTTTTATGATTATCTAAGACTTCCCTTAGTCTCGCTTCCATTTTTAAACACTTAACTCATGTTATTGCTTCCGCAATCAAGGATGTGTACATGATATGCTAAGAGACTTGTTCGGGTTATCCCCGAACTTCTCATTCGTTGTGTCACGTCTAGGCCATAGGCTTAGGTCGTGACACCTTTGTTCCATTTTAACATTTCAACTCTGTTTTTTATGTACCATTTAAATACAAATAGTACATTTAAATACAAATATTAATTTTATAATTTCTTTATTTTTATATATGTTTCTTATTTCTATATGTTTCTTATTTCTATTTTTTCATTTTATAATCGACGTTTGTCCATTAGTTGTCAAAAAATTTCTTAAAAAATTAACAGGTAGATTTTTTTTTAAGAAATGATATATTTTTAGATCTTCTCTATATTTCTTAAAAAGAAATAATCAAGGAAAGTGTGTCTTTCTTTTTTAAACAATTAATTAAATTTAATAGCATCATATATTTTATTATTTTAATATTCAAGTTATGTAGATTTAACTCAAATACTATCTTTTAAATTTTTCATTCAACTCAGTATCGGTAAAAAAGAATCCTTCTTTAATACAAAAAAAAAACAAATGTTTATTCTAATAACAATGCTAAAAAAGAAAATTTAAAACTTGATAGACTTCATTGGGTTGCTAATGATTTTGTGAGGAAGAAAATAAATGCACATTCGTCAATTATTTTTCACGCAAAAATACAGAGGAATTCTCAATTTTTTAAAAAATAATGTTCATCTAGCAAATTTTATTTTATTTTTATGAAAACTAATGTGCAAACATTAATTTCTATCAAAATTGCAGTTGAAGAGCATATATATAAAGATTTATAAATTTAGTAGTTTGTGTTTAAATTATATATAAAAATAGAGTTGAATGACTAAAATAAAACAAAGCCGATAAAGAGTGCCCAAAAATGAAAATCAAGGGTAAGTTAGAGAGGTTGTATGTGATTGGTCCCAATTAAATAATTGTTGTGTGAATTTTTGATTCCTAAATAAAATTTTAAAATCTTTCAATCAGAAAAGAACTTTTTTCATTCCAATGGATCCAGTTTCACGGGTGAAAAACAGTGGTATTGAGCGTGATAAAAAAATAAAAAAGAAGCGATTTTTTTAAAGAAAATATTTTTTTTGCTTTCACTCTCTTAGAGAAAAATGTGATGCACATGCTTTGCCACATCACTTACTTGTGCAATGGTCCACTTTTAATAATGTTCAAATGTTTATTTGGAATAACTCATAGCTAAAATGTTAAAATGAAAATTTGTGATAAGTTTAAGTGCCCGTATGTGTTTGGCCTTGTTTTAATGCCAACGACCCTAAGCAAATCTTACCATCAGGAGCTGTTCAATTCTCGTGTCAAGATTACTTATTCTTGCTCGATTTCCAATGCAATTTTCTTGTTCCAGGCAAATAATCGTGCGGTATTATTAAAATTCTGAAGCTAACGCTAGTTAGTGAGCATACAAAATTTCTTAAACGACATAGAAAATTGTAATAAATTACTAGAGAATGTCAAAAAGTTATTCAGAAATCAAATCATCTCTATTTGTTGGACATGAAAGAATACAATATATATATCTGCAACATCATGGGCTTAATTTTAAAATAGATGGTGCCTTGACTTGCAAGTGTAGGCATCATCTTGACCCAAATCATATAGGAGTATCAAAAATTAGGAAACTATTAATTAAGAAAAAAAATGGAGGAACTACCCCTAATTGAGGTAACAACAATATATAACTGACATAGACTAACACATTCAAAATGATTTCTGTAGCATTGTGGATCGGATTTTGTTTAGCAGGTTTTAACAAACAGGAAGGTCAACCGGAGGCTCCTCGATTGCTTCTAACTCAGTAACTCCATTTTCCACGAGGAAAGCCATCGCCAAACCCCAAGTAATGTGCACATCCAAGTGACAGTGCATTATCCAAACTCCTGTTTTATGATTGAAAAAACATGTAAGTCTAAAAGTTTGAATGGTAACATGTTAAAGGGAAGAAAAAAAAGAAGTCTTTTATATCGTCTCACCTGGATTATCAGCTACGAATCTTATGACGGACCATCCATTGACTGGTACACTTGCAGTATTACGAAGAGGTGGATCAATAAGGTTAAATTTAGAAGTATCTGTTTGTGGATTGAAGTTTCCAAATCCCTCAGCAAGAATGTAAAAATCGTATCCGTGAAGATGAATTGGGTGGTTTTCAGCCATGACGATATTAGTCCCCTGTAACACAATCTGCACTGTTGCACCGTATTTCAACTTGTACACTTTAGTCGCTGAAATAGGTTGCCAGAGTGACCTGCTCACGTTACCAGTGTAATCAAATTTAACTGGTGGGCTTGATGGGAAATCAGTTGAGAAAACTCCAGGTATTCCCTGGTGATGTGCTTGCAGTAGGGAGAAATTGGATGGTAGCACAAATGATATGTTGTTCATACTAGCAGTAAATCGAGTACCATTCGGTCCTTGACAACTGCCGGAGCTTGCCCCTGCAGGGCAATTGTTGAGTCCCAATCCAACTGTGAAGAACAGATTTTCGTCAATTTCAGTGGGCACTTGGACCTTTCTTGCGCTCCTGAAGCTACTTGTGAAAGCAGTGGCAGTGGCCGTGTCATTAAATGCTGGTAGAGATGGGAAAGCGGGGTTTATCTTGACGCCCTTAGCAGGGCAAGGAGCAGCCTTGTACTCTAAAATGGCTGTGGTGGTCGTGTTGTCAAAGGGTACTCCTTGTGCACTTGCATAGGCACGCGCAGCCATGTAATATCTTGCTGGTGGTTGATTAGCAGTTATGAGTACATCAGTAGTCTGCCCTGGTCCTAGCATAAGGACTGATGTGGTGAATGGTTTAACATAAGATGCATCTGCTCCAACAACAGTGAACTTGTGGTTGGCCACTGTGAAGAAAAGCTGTTGGTTGAGTGCAGCATTGATGACTCGAAGGAGGTTCGTCTCACCTGAGTCTACATGGACTATGGTAGTATCTGTCCAAGTATTTAAGTTATGCATTTTCACATCTATTATAATCACTCACATTTTTAATGTATTGTGGATCGACAGTTACCTTGATTAGAACACTTGTAAAGATCACCCGGTTGACCATTGATGGTGTAAGCATTAGATACATTAGGTGCTGCTCCCGTTCGTGTGGCTTGTCTGATTACGTCAATGGGGTTTGCATCCCACCACTCACCTAAACAACGTGCACAAATTCAAAACTATTTCGTAAAAGGCTTCTAAAGATGTGCAGAAATAGAACTGAATGTAACGAAAGAAGGAACTACTACCAAGCAGAATGGGTGTTTCTCTCTTGGGCTTAGGGAAAGGATAGGAAGTTCCTTCTTTTGGGTGGATAACTAAGGCTCCATAAACAGTGGCCCTGAGCCATGAGCTGTGGGCGTGCCACCAAAGTGTGCCTTCTTGTCCTTGAATCGTAAACCGATAAGTGTAACTCCCTCCTGGTCTAATTGGACACTGAGTGATAAATTCTGGTCCATCTGCCCATGCTGTTCTCATTTGCCTCACCCCATGCCTTTTAAAATGCAACATATAGAGAAAATATCGTCACATCATGTTCAAGAAATAATTTTTTTACACTTGCATGTAATTTGGGCTCTGCATGCACGAACTTACCAATGAATGGTGACATTATATTGAGCTCTATTGACAACCTTGACCACTAGAATATCCCCATTGTTCACTTCCAAAGTTGGTCCAGGAAATTGCCCATTCACAGTTATAGTACTGTGCGTATTGCACAGCCTCTTCACCGGCGTTGCTTGAATCTGTACTTCCAAAAAAAGAAAAAAAAAACAGAGGTGAGACTATAGGTCATAGTTTTAAATGTTAGCAAAAAAGGAGAGGCAGGGAGCACTTGGATATCATACAACAAAATCGTGGTTTTGAATTTTGGCTTTTGCTAAAGAAGCAGCATTAGCAAAGAGAAGCAAAATGGCATAGAATAACAAAGAGCTCATGTTTGTTTGCTTTTCACTTGAACTCTGTTTATGTTTGTTTGTGAAAAATTAGAGAGTTGAGGCTTTAGTTTTATAGGAGAAGAATAAGAGAGAGAGGGTGGTTTAATGGTTGGCAGATTAGGTTTTGATTAAGCATGAAGGTCAGTTTTTGGGGCAAAACTATATTTAGTTCAACGTTGTAGAAAGAGTTGGTGCACCCACTCATTAGCCCATCAAACCCCAGAAATTTTCATCAAATGCTTGTGTTCTTAAGTTTCTATTTTAAGCTTAATAGTGTTTTCACATTTCAAAAGTAACATTTTTATGGTTATTGGCTTATTGCTTTGTAAGACAAATATGCATGTTTTTGTTCATTTTTTCATCCAACGGTAATTATACTTGTTATGATTACATACCGCGTAAGTTACACGGATTATATACAAAATCTTCTTTCCTTTGTTAATAGTGTGAAGCCAAAAGGGGTCAAACCAAGATTGTTTAGCCTAAAAGGGAAACAATTTACGTATGTATACATCTACAAATCAATACAAACTTTACATAAAATCTTGGAGGAATAGCTTGGCAATGGTACTGAACGGTACCACAATTTCTATAATTATAAATAACTTGATTTTGAAATTCTCATAATAATTGTTTGGTAGGACGTATAAGGTGTAATAGTCGAGGGATAAAATGTATGATTATTTTATCGTGTTGTTTGTAACAAGTTTAAAGTTGATAGAAAATAAATTACAATCACAAATAAAATATAGTATGAAGAAACATAATTTATTGACAAAACAATATGGGGACAAGTTTATTTGCTCCCTTAACCCTTTGTTTGGATGGTGGTTTGCCATGGTTTCATAATGTATGATACTGTATGGTATGTTAAGGTATTGTATAGTACAGTATTGTATTGTATTATGTTTGAATACGCTATATGGGTTGCTACTGTTTAATAATAATTTGTTGTTTGATTTGATTGTATGGTACTGTATCTTAACTTATAAATTTACAAAAATATCCTTAATTATTATAAATATTAATTTTATCAATATTTTTTTAATAAAACTTTTTTTTAACATAAATATATAGAATCAAGTAGGGAAACATACAAGCTAATATATCTCTAATTCGTACAAACAAAACAGGAAAATTAAAAAAAAAAATAAGAACTTTAAAATGTATAACCTCAAAAAATAGACTAAAATTTGAAAGAAAAGACGGGAGGCAGAAGAGAAGTTTCAAAAGTTAATGCATAGGGAAATAAGTAATACAAAAGCAGTACATATATTAGGGTGAACTTTAATAAAGAATAAAATGAAGATAAATTAGAATTATTTAAACTTAAGTAAGGGTATAATTGGAAAAAAAATAA
Organism: Solanum ossicruentum; assembly: GCA_025774065.1. Lineage (NCBI taxonomy): Eukaryota > Viridiplantae > Streptophyta > Magnoliopsida > Solanales > Solanaceae > Solanum > Solanum ossicruentum. Next base: position 9,338,390 of record JAOTQR010000092.1, read on the forward strand.
GAGAATCATGGGATACCACCATATTGGTGGTTTCAAAAAGTGAAAGTTTTCATAGTTACCGAAGCATGAAACCAAACCATATCATACCATATAATTAATGGAACATCCAAAACAAACGTGGTTTCTCTACCTAACCACGCCTTACCATACCAAAAAAAAAAAAAACACTATCCAAATAAGTTGTAGGTTGGCTTCAGTTGGCAACTATTGCCATTAACTTTGTTAGTGCACAAGTCGGTACTTTCAACATTTAAAATTTGAAACAAATAGATACTCAAACTTTACCTCTGACGCACGTGACTTGGGTGTATTTCACGCATTTTGCCATGTTGGATTCGAATGTTATTTGTTCAAATTTTAAATAGTTACAGTGCATACTTGTGCAATGACAAAGTTAAATGTCATAATTGCCAGTTGAAGTCAAGTTACGTATCATTTATGTTTTATGCCAATATTTACTGTAAATTTTATATTAATTTTGTTTATTTTTGTGTTTAAATATGATTATCTTTTTTTTCTATGAAAAATCTTAAATTTAATTTGTCCACTTATATTTTGTGATTCATTATTAATTAAAGGAGCACCCATGACCTTGAAATCTCGATCTGTCACTTGTTTTGACCCTTTTTGGATGGATTTATAACTTATGGTTTATAGGTATAAACAATAAGTTAGGAATACCGACTTATCACTTTTGACTTATTTTTATTATTTTAGTACTTAAATAATACTTAAATATTTTATCTTAAAAGTTTCTAAAATAAACCAATCAAAATAGGTGTCACATCCTAAGAGAGGACTCTAGGTGTGACTGTCATTCAGAAAATCATTGCTGATCTCCAAGAGAATTACTTGGTCTCGTTACTCATTCATTTGTCAGCAGAATAAAATAGAAAACACTTACGTGGGCTCTCAATATCAACACCATAAAAAGAAATGATCATTAAGAACAATAACTCAACATAAGGTTCAATCATAGCTCTATGTCAAGAGAGATAATCTCAAAGAAATAGAATCTAATACATTATCTGACTTTATCTATGAAAACTCAACTACTCTCAGGTGATGTTAATGACATGTCCATGTCTACTTCAAAGAAAAACAAAAATGTTCAACATCAAAAGTTAATAGATAAATGGATTCCTCCAAGTAAAAGGAAGTCTCACCATAACTCTAGAACTACTTGAAATCTACAACGGGTTACCTGCTGAGCATTTCTAGCACTTGTATCTGCATCATGAAAAGTTGAAACGCCAAATAGCATTAGTACATGAAATGTATTATATGTAAAATGAATGGAAATTAAGGACGTACATCAAGAACTCATCGTCAACTCAACTCAAAATAACTCCATGTTGCTACCAAAGCACACACAAGTATACATGGTCAAATCAAGTAATATAGTGGCTCCTTTTAGAAGCCGAATGTCGAACCCAGAAGGACACTTGGATTAATTATTTACTAAGTTATATTAAATATTATTATTTATTTAAGCATTGAACAATTAACCAAAATAAGAGATATTTTTACACAATCAATGAATGAATCGATCTAGGATTACGGTTTAACTGATAATTATATTTAGTATCAATTTCATTAAATTATTTGATTATCTAGTTGTTGATTTACAAGGTTAATTTTACGATCATGATTGAGATAAATAATGACTAAAAATATATATTTTTAAACTAACTTCCCTCCATTTAGAAAGACTCAACGCAGGATTCATCCTCATCTTAACATCACTATAGAGAATGCTAGTAATGAAACAAGCTAAACTTTCATTAGCTAAATATACATATGTAACTCAGTGAAAATTTTGTTTTTACTCATTAGGGAGTTTTTTTAACTGACAACCATCATTTATGAGCTAGTGATGATATAATGAAGTGATGTCGTTGTCACATTCATCCACTACCTTGTCATGGTAAAGGACAACAACATCAATGAATCTAAATATTAAAGTCCTGTTTTGGGACAAGACAGGTATGACCTCTATCCTACATTGACTATATAGTTTGTGGGGTTTGAGTTAGTTATACTCTTATCCGATTCGACGCTTAATACTACGACCAAAGTGTGCGCTCATATTATCATCACATCTAGTCTCATTGGACCTTAATTTTGAAACATCAAACCGATCATCAAAATATCATCATCATCGACTTTCATCAATCATTATACTTTAAAAACATCATTTACATCATTATTAAAATATCTTGCTCAAAACATCATTTATTTCAGTACTCAATTTTCATCAAACTCCTTTAAAACATGCATTTTTCCAATTGAAAATGATTCTTTATGTAATGTATGGAAAATCATTTATCTCAACATCTATGTATGGATGAGATATTATGATTATTAATTCAATCAGGGTTTATGCAAAGGAATGCATGAATACACATCATAATCATCTACTCAACTCATGAATATTATCAATATGCAATTAAAATTAAAAAAAACTCAGGATGACATTAAGGATGTGGCGACCCAAGCTTAGGGCCTAGGAGTAACACGGCAAATGAGAAACTCGAAGGTGCCCAAAATAAGCCTCATATCATGCATAACCACATCATCGATAACAAAATGTAAATCAACCAATCATCAAGTAGTTCTACAGGATTAGGGGCTTAAGAGGCACTCTATAGAGTAAAGGGATAAGGAACCTCCACCATTTTCCCCCCTTGATGGTTAGGGGTTAAGCTGCACATCCCCAAGTTTTATTATAACTCTACCATTCAATCACAACAAACAATTCTAAGGAAAGGGAATATGGGACGCACTTTGTATGAAATGAGGGCTTAGGAACTTCACCACCGATCTGATAACATCATAAGAAACAATAGGTATTAGATAGGGACTAAGGGAAAGTCATCATAGATACAAGATTGTAGCATTATACATACTTAGCATATTATCTAACAATACCTCTAAGTCATAGATAGAGTGGGGGCAAAGACGTGTCCCGGGTTCATCCTCAAAAGTAAAGTACTAAGAGTATCAATATCTTAACATAAACAAGCTAGATAGAAGATGGATATTACTCTCTAACTAGAGGACTCACTACAAGCAAGATCAACTTTTGTCCAAAGCTAGCCATGTGGATAATACCGAGGAGCATCGGTCCCTACATGGTGAAAACATGTAGGCATATAGTATATATTAGGTATATGGAATGTACTAAGTTTGCAGGTATGCCATGCAATGAAGTATAAGTCATAAGATATTGAACAATAAGATCATGTAAGATTTTACTTAAGTCATGGAACATAAGATAATGCATGTGAAAAGTAAAGAACATACACTTAATTATTTGCATGATAAAGCACCCAAACTTAGACTAATGAGAAATATAGGTTGTTATGCACAAGTAAAATAGAAATACCTTTAGGAAAAATAGTGCATTATTTTAAGGGAAGAACCATCTTACTATGAATAAAACATTAGTAACCATAAAGAAGAACACCATACATACTTGAAGAGAAAGTCATGTACCGTTATGAGAAATATTATTAGTAGTAACAAGGGACTATAAACATGTATGAGAGTACTCCTTAACTAACATAAACCATGTGCACTAAACTATCGAGTCCCGATGTTTTTCCTACAGCATAAGAAGGGAGATCATTTGCCAAAGTGACCTCCTAAGATGCCTAAGTGGATCCACTAAAGCTAACTAGTGAGCAAGCCTCTACTAAGGGGTAGTCTAGAAATCAACTTCTACTAGCGGGTAACCCCTATAGTCCAATGATGGCACATAGTTATGGGACAATCCCTAGATAACGAGGAGTTTCCACATCTCTCGTAAAGTCCACTCAGTGCTAAGGGTAACTCTCATAGAATAATCCTAAGCATGAATCATATAGTCATTTAACATAGAGAGGTATTATACTAATCCATCCTATAAGCATCTAGAACATTAATCATCAATATAAGGATAGCTCCTAAATATTGTCTATGCCTCTACCAATATCCTATCATCATCTCATAAGCATAACTTGGCACGGGACTCATATTTCAGTCACTCATTCATTCATGACTTTAATAAGTCTAGTCCTACGGAATATATAAACATAAGTATAATCATGATATGCATAACCTTATAAATCATAACATCATAATAGGAGTAATTCATTAAAATTATAACTCCTTCAAGTGAGAAATTCCTTTCACAAGAAGGTGAATTGCAATATCATAAAAGGGATTTTGTAATCTTGCATAATTTTTATAGAATTTCCATGGATTCATAACATACTTTGTAGCGCTTAATCATTCATAATATTCATAAATTTGCATACTTATCATGAGTGTCATGACCCAAGCCTAGGGCCTATATATAACACGGTGAATGAGAAGTCCGAAGATAACCCAAACAAGCCTTTTAGCATATCATGTACACATCCTTGATTGCGGAAACAAAATAAGATAAATAATTAGAGTCAATTAAAAAAGGAAAGCGGGACTAAGGGAAGTCTTTCATGAATCAAGTTCATAATAGGAATTAAGCTCAAAATAGTCAATTATATCTAACAACACCTCTACATACAAATAGAGCATGGACCAAGACACTCCCCGGGCTCACCCTCAAATATAAGTAACCAAAGAAATTATACAAGTCTTAACATAGCATGAAAGAAAAGTGGGTGTTGTCCCTGAAGTGGAGGACTCATCAATAGCTTCTTCAAGTAAATCAACTAGCCACATAGAGGAGGATGATCAATAGGAGCTCCAGTCCCTACATGATAATATTATGTAGGCATAAAGTATGTGTTAGTTCTTGAAATGTACTAAGTATGAAGGGTGTAATGCAATAAAAAGCATAAGCATAATAATCAAGATGCATAATCATAATCAATAGATATAATCTCAATATGACATGTATGATCAATACTTATAACAAAATATGCATGTAAAACATTCAACTTGCACATAATAATATTCATATGTGGGAGGAGACCTTAATCGACATATAAGACCAAGCAAGCTACTACTTGGAACACGAGGCAGGACATCCCCTCGTGAAGATGTGTTCTACTTGCCAAAGTAAACCATACTTGCCCCACTTGAGGGGAAAACATGAACTAGATAGATCCACTAGTAAAGCCCTATAAGGGAAAATATAATCCTACGGTAGCACATAGTTTAGAGACTAAAGACTTTATATATGGACCCCTTGAGTCGAGCCCCTACGTTAAGCCTTAAGCGGTGCTAAGTCTTATTCTACGGAATATTTGAAATAATCATAAATATAATCATAGCATGAAAAATTTGTAAAAGACATGATAACATGGCATGAGTAGCTCATTCACATACTTGACCCCTACATAGGCATATACCATATATTAGAGGGTAGAAAACAACATGAACTTGACCCTTTCTAGTAGGTATTGCAATTCACATAAGGGTAGAAACTTGTAACATGCTTGACCCCCACTAGTGAGCTTAACAACATAGCATGAATGAATCATAAGAGGGTAGAATCTTGAAATAGGGCTCAACTTGTCACTTGTAAAAATCATAGATATTCTCAGGAATTTAAATACATGATTGGGAGCCCACAATTATCATGAAATCGTTTGACTTATAAATCATGTAATAATTCATCTTTAACTTGAAAATCCTTGTCATGTAATTTAATCAAACACATGTTGGGTATATGGACACATGTTCATAATCATGCAATTCAAGAGTATAAACAAGAAGGAGCAAAATCAATTCATTTTATAGTCATTCAAATCAACCACCAATATTGTAGTAAAACCCTCATTTTGAGTATCATAAAATACATCTCAACTTCCTAATAATCATAGTTTTCATAGTTCACATCATGCATAACTTCAATAGATATAAATCAACTCATAGAATAAGATAAAAATAGATATTCATGCATAATCAATCAATACTTGATAAAAGCCCAACATAATTCACATTTACAATGCATAATAGGAAGTACCCATGAAGAATCAGACCTTGAAATTATGAAATTTTATAGAAAGAAGAGTGTTGGGCTCCATGGGTGAAAGGACTCATGGATGAAGACTCACATAATTTAAACTTGGAATTTCTTAAAATTGAATTGGAAAAGACTTGAAGCTTGTTATGGGTTCTTAAGTTCCAAAACTTGTGCTTGAAATCTTTGAATTTGAATGGGGGTTTTGATAATATTTTGGAGAGGTTTTGAGAGGGTTTAGTGAGTTCTAGAGTTGAAAAATGGTTAAGGATGGAGGGTTTTTACATTTAATGTGCATTGGGTGATTACCCAAATGCCCTTGGACGAAATATGAAAAGTAGGGGAAACCTTGTACTAGTCCACATCCAGTTTGCGATGCAGACCAAACGCAAGGAACAAATTGTGCTAGTCACCACCCAGGCCACGTCGCGCCTGGGGCGCAGATGCACTCTAAAAATCATCCTGTTACAAAAATTATTTTTCGCAATGGGTTTTCTAAAATTCGGGGTCTACTTTTTTTCCATCTTGCCCCCTGAACAAGAATATGAAGTCGAATTTTTGAAATCAGACACAGTTTTTGAGATATTTGAAAAATACAATTACAGTGCATTCTGAAGCACATGAAGGGTGTTGCAATATCTCCCCTTGGGAACATTCGTCCTTAAATTCAGAAAAACAGACATAAGAGGAGTAATTATAAAGCTTTCAGCACGACATAGCTTTCAGCCCGATATGGCAATAAATGCACTTAAACATCATACTCAAAAAGTTTCATACATATGAATCAAAATCATCAAAAACATGTCAACATGAACATGTATGTATGCAAAAATGACATGAGGGCCGAAACTTAAGACTTATAATCATGGATAGGACTTAATTTATTACCTTTGGCTTGAGTAGAGTGGAAGAGGTATGGATATCATTTCTTCATGTCTGCCTCGGCTTCCCATGTGGAGCTTTCAACTTATTGATTCCTTCAAAGGACTTTAACAGATGCCAAATTTTTGTTTCTCAATCTTTTACCTTGACTATCCAATATCTCTACCGAGACCTCCTCATAGGTTAAGTTATCTTCCACAACACCCACAACCTCTAAAGGCACAATAGCACTTGGGTCGCCCATACACTTCCTTAACATAAACACATGGAAGACCAGATCAACCATGGTCATATATATAGGCCACTCTAATTCATATGCAACCTTACCAATTCTTCTCAAAATTCTATAAGGTCCCACAAATCTTAGCTCAATTTTCCTTTCTTGGCAAACCGAACCATACCCTTCATAGGTGAGACCTTCAAATAAACCCAATCATCAACATTAAGCTCAAGGTCCCTCCTCCTCACATAAAAATAATACTTTTGTCTACCTTGGGCCATCTTCAGCCTTTCCCTTATCCACCTCACCTTCTCAAAAGCCTCCATAACCAAATTCAGGCCCAACAAGATCATCTCTCCCACATCAAACCACCCAACCGGGGATATACAACCCCTATCATGGAGCCATGTCAATACTAGAGTGGTGGCTATTGTTATAAGCAAACTCAATGAGTGGAAGATGTTCATACCAACTACCTTTAAACTCCAGAACACAAGCCCTAAGCATGTCCTCAAGGGTTTGGATAGTCCTTTTAGCTTGGCCATCCGTTTGAGGATGAAAAGTCGTGCTAAGCTTAACCTTGGTACCATGATCCTTTGGGAAGGACCTCCAAAAATAAGAAGTGAATTGAGCACCACGATCCGAAATAATAGACAAGGGTACCCCATGCAATCTAACCAACTCATGAATATACGACTTGGCATAATCTTTGGCACCATAAGTTGTTTTAATTAGTAAAAAGTGAGCTGACTTTGTCATTCTATCAATAATAACCCTAATAGAATCAAAGTGTTTCCTAGTCTTAGGCAAGCCAATCACAAAATTCATGTTGATCTCTTCCCATTTCCAAGTAGAAATTTCAATGTCTTGGACCAGACCACCCCACGTTTGATGTTCGGGTTTCACTTGTTGGCAATTGTGACAACCGGCTATAAAATTGGCAATATCCCTCTTCATACCACCCCACCAATAAACTTCCCTTGAGTCTGTATACATTTTTGTGAAACTGGGGTGAATAGAATCGGATGAATTATGGGCCTCTTTCAAAATCAACTCCCTCAAGCCATTAACATTACGCACACATAGCCTACCTTAGTAACTAAGAACACCATCTCCCCCTTGGGAGAAAATCTCCACTTTACCATCCTTCACTAAAGCTTTCAATTCTAGCAAGGCAAGATCACGGTCTTGTTTTGACTTGACTTCTTCAATCAAAGAAGATTTGGAGCCATCAAAAACCACTGCACCACCATTCTCGACTTCATCCAACCTCACTCCCAACATAGCCAACCGGTGAACTTCTCTAGCCACCTCTTTGTTACCATCATCAATGTGGGCTAGACTACCCATGGACACTCTACTTAGAGCATCGTCCATAACATTAGCTTTGTCGAGGTGATAGTGCACATTCATTTCATAATCTTTAAGAAGCTCTAACCACCTTCTTTGTCTGAAGTTAAGATCTTTTTGTGTGAACACATATTGGAGACTCTTGTGATCGGTAAACACATCTACATGCACCCCATACAAATAATGATGCCATATTTTCAAAACAAACACCATGACTGCCAATTCAAGATTATGAGTGGGATAATTACGCTCGCGCACATCTAGTTACCGAGAAACATATGTTATAACTTTGCCATTTTGCATCAAATACCAAACCAATCCTTGAAGCATAATAATAAACCGCAAACCCTTTTAACCTTTCTGGTAAAGCCAAGATAGGAGTGACAATAAGCTTGTCTTTCAAGGTTTGGAAACTCTTTTCATATTGATCAGTCCAAATAAATTTTGCCTTCTTTTGAGTCAACTTTATCAAAGAGGAAGCAAATGAAGAGAAACCATTCACAAACATCCAATAGTATCCTATTGAACCCACGAAACTTCTAATATTCGTCGGAGTCAAGGGCCTAGGCCAATTCCTTATCACCTCCATCTTTTTATGATCCACTTTAATTCCATTACCCAAAACCACATTCCCTAGAAATGTAACCTCTTTCAACCAAAATTCATAGTTTTTATATTTAGCAAACAACCTCTCATACCTCAAAATTTGCAACACCACCTTCAAATGATTTCACATGTTCTTCTTCACTACAGGAATAAATCAATATATCATCTATGAAGACCAACACAAACATATTAAGGTAGGGTTTAAAGATCCTATTCATGAGATCCATAAATATTGTCAGTGCATTAGTCAAACCAAAAGACATTACCACAAATTCAAAATGCCAATACCTAGTCCGAAAGGCCGTCTTGGGAATATCACACTCCCTCACTCTCACTTGGTGGTCTCCGAACAGAAGATCAATCTTACAATAGTGACTAGCCCCTTGAAATTGATCAAATAGGACATCTATCCTTGGTAGAAGGTACTTGTTCTTTATGGTGACTCTATTGACTTGTTGATAGTCAATGCACATTCTAAGAAAACTATCCTTTTTCTTAATAAACAACACCGGTGCACCCCAAGGTGACTTGATAGGCCTTATGAAACCCTTCTCCAATAAATCCGTCAATTGATCCTTTAACTCCTTCAACTCCACCGGGACCATACAGTAAGGGGGAAAGAAAATGATATGTGTATAGGAGAGGAGGTATATACCAAAGTCTATTTTCCTTTTGGGAGGAACACAAGGAAGTTCATCAGGAAAGACATCAAGAAACTCATTGACCACCAGAACCGATTCAATAGGATGGACTTTAGACTCCACATCCCTAATCCTCACAAGATGGTAAATGCAACCCTTAGAAATCAATTTTCAGGCTTTACGACAAGAAATGAATTTACCCTTAACCATCACCTTACGACTTTCCCACTATAGGATGGTCTTATTAGGGAATTGGAGTCTAACTTTATGGATTGTACAATCAATGGAAGCATGATATGCATGTATCCAATCCATCCCAAGAATAATGCCAAAATTCATCATGTCAAATTCAACAAACTCACAAGGAAAGATTTGATGCAATATGAACATGGGGCAATCCCTATAGACTCTTTTAGCAATAATGGACTCACCAACAGGGGTAGACACTTCATAGGGTTCACACAACCATTCGAGACACATATGAAGTTTATTGGCAACAAAAGGAGTAATGAAAGAAAGAGCAGCACCCAGATCTATCAAAGTATACACATCATAATGAAAAACCTTTAACATAGCTATAACAACATCAGGCACCTCATCTAAACCTTGCCTTCCATGGAGGACATAGAACTTATTCTGACTTGGAGCACCCCCTTGTTGGCCTCCCTTTTCCCTTTGACCTACATTAGCACCTTGGCCTTGAGGATGACCATATCTACCCTTGTTTTGAGGATAGGGGCAATAACCCACCTTACCATAACCAAAGCAAGCATTAGAGTCCCTCAAGCATGGAGCACTTTTCTCCTACACTTTTAGTACATAGGATTAGTAATCCCATCATTGCCACCTCGAAACCCTAGGTTAGGCACCCCATTATTTGTGAGTCTTTTTTTGGAAACATTAGAGGACCCTTAGCCTTGGAATTTGTGATCTTGTTGAAAATGGCCACCCGTAGCACCTTGGAAATCACCATCAAATCAAGCCCTCTTGGACTTCCCACTTCTCCTCTTCCTAAGCTTCTCCGCCTCAAGTTGTTCGGCATATGTCATGAGCCGAGATAGCTCCATATCACTCACTAGCATGGTGGTGCACACTCTTCATTCACCAAGTCGGACACCCCCGACACAAACTTGTTCATTCTTGATCTAGGATATGCAACCAAATGAGGAGCATACTTTGAGAGCTTGTTGAATTTGAGGGAATACTCCTTCATGCTCATGGAACCTTGCTCGAGATTCATGAACCCTATTATCTTATCCTTTCTCAACTCAATAGGGAAGAACCGGTAGAGGAAGGCAACCTTGAACTCTTTCCAAGGAATGGCATCATTGTTTCCCCTATCTAATTTCCATTAAGCAAACCAAACTTGGGCCACACCCTTGAGTTGGTAGGCCGCAAGTTCCGCCTTCTCCTCTGAATTTACCCCCATGATAGAAAGCACCTTGTACACCTTATCGATGAACACTTAGAGATCTTCCTCCTTTTGGACCCATAAAATTAATCTCCAGAGTGTTCATCCTTGTGAAGTCCCTCATCCTTGAGGCCGGAGTAGGAGCATGAAGAGCTTGGGCCCTTTGATTCAATTTGTTTTTCATAGCATAGGTCAACATAGTGATGGCATTCCAGAACTCAACTTGGCTCATCCCTCCATCTTGAGGAGCGGGATGAGTCGATTGCTCCTTGGGTGTATGGGCCCTCCTTGATCTTTCTCTTGGTAGTGGCATGATCTAAAATAGCAAAGAGAGCTCGTTAGGAGAGAAAGTCTTATCTTTAAATCAAGAGCATGACATAGATTATGAAGAAGTGAAACATATCCTAAAATGCCTCATAGTCTCCTATTCATAGTTGTGGCGCGCTTCACAATTATGAATAAGACTCTAATCAACACGGTGTGTTGGATTTCTGAGGATCATTAACAATCTAGTGCTCTAACACAAAGCTTATCATAGCCCGAGCCTAGGGCCTAGACATGACAGGGCGAATGGAAAGTCCGAAGACAATCTAAACAAGCCTGTTAGAATATCATAAGCACAACCTTGGTTGCGGAAATAAAATAAGACAATAACAAGAGTCAATTATAAAAAGGGAAGCAAGACTAAGGGACGTCTTTCATGAATCAGGGTCATAATAGGAGTCAAGCTCAAACATAGTGAATTATATCCAACAACACCTCTACATACGAATAGAGCAGGGGTCAAGACACTCTCAGGGCTCACCCTCAAATGATAAGTAACCAAAGAAATTATACAAGTCTTAACATAGCATGGAAGTAAAGTAGGTGTTGTCCCCATAGTGGAGGGCTCACCAATAGCTTCTTCAAGTAAATCAAATAGCCACGTAGAGGAGGATGATTAATAGGAGCTCTGGTCCCCACATGGTAATATCATGTAAGCATAGAGTATGCATTAGTACTTGAAATGTACTAAGTACACGGGGTGCAATCCAACAAAGAGCATAAGCATAATAGTCAAGATGCATAATCATAATCAATAGATATAATCTCAATATGACATGTATGATCAATGTTTTTAACAAAACATGCATGTAAAATATTCAACATGCACATAATAATATACATATGTGGGAGGAGACCTTAACCGACATATAAGACCAAGCGAGCTACTACTTGGAATCCGAGGCATGACACCCCCTCATCAAGGTGTAGTCTACTTGTCAAGGTAAACCATACTTGGCTCCACTTGAGGGGAAAACATGAATTAGATGGATCCACTAGTAAATCCCTACAAGGGAAAATATAATCCTATGGTGACACATAGTTTAGAGACTAAAGACTTTATATAAGTACCCTTTGAGTCAAGCCCCCACCTTAAGCTTCAATCGGTGATAAGTCTAATCCTACGGAATACTTGAAATAATCATAAATACAATCATAGCATGAGAAACTTGTAAAAGACATGATAACATAGCATGAGTAGCTCATTCACATACTTGACCCCTACATGGCCATATACCATATACTAGAGGGTAGAAAACAAAACATGAGTTTGACCCCTTCTAGTAGGTATTGCAATTCACATGAGAGTAGAAACTTGTAATATGCTTGACCCCTACTAGTGAGCTTAACTTTAATATGAGGGTAAAATAGTAATCATGCTTGACCCCTCAACTTTACATGAATGGCTCACAAGAGGGTAGAATCTTGAAAAAGGGCTCAATTTGTCACTTTTAAAAATCATAGATATTTTCATGAATTTAAATACATGATTGGGAACCCATAATTATCATGAAATCGCTTGACTTTTCAATCATGCAATAATTCATCTTTAACTTGAAAATCCTTATCATGTAATTTAATCAAACACATGGGTATATAGATACATATTCAAAATCATGCAATTCAAGAGTATAATAAGAAATAGCAAAATCAATTCATTTCATAGTCATTCAAATCAACCCACCAATATTGTAGTAAAACCTTCATTTTAGGTATCATGAAATCCATCTCAAAATTCACAATGGTTCATAGTTTTCATAGTTCACATCATACATAACTTCAATAGATATAAGTCAACTCATGGAATAAGCTTAAAATAGATATTCATGCATAATTAATCAATACTTGATAAAAACTCAACATAATTTACATATACAATGCGTAATAGGAAGTACCCATAAAGAATCAAACCTTGAAATCATGAAATTTCATAGAAAGAAGAGCATTAGGCTCCATGGGTGAAAGGACCTATGGATGAAGACCCATATACCTTAAACTTGAAATTTCTTGAAATTGAATTGGGAAAGACTTGAGGGTTTTGATAATGTTTTGGAGAGCTTTTGAAAGGGTTTAGTGAGTTCAAGAGTTGAAAAATTGTTAAGGATAGAGGGTTTTTATATTTAAATTGGCATTGGGTGATTATCCAAATGCCTTTGGACGAAATATGAAAAATAGGGAAAAAATTATATTGGTCCCCGTCCAGTCCACGACGCGAAACAAACTGTGCTAGATGTGCGCCCAGGCCGCATCGCGTCTGCGGCGCGGGTGCACACTGGAAATCATCCCGTTGCGCAAAATTTGGGGTCTATCCTTTTCCCACACAATTTTACCACCTGAACAAGAATATGAATTCGGATTTTTGAAATCACGCGCGATTTTTAAGATATTTGAAAAATTAAATTATGGAGCATTCTGATGTACATGAGGGGTGTTTCAATGAGAGCGTATCATTTGAAACCATAATTTCAACAACCATAATGAGATTCAAAGACCCATAATAGTTTAAGATAGGATATTTTCTAAAATTCATCAACTCATGCAATTAGACCACAATACATACTCATTCGAACATAATATTTATGAACGAAACCAAAATATAATATTTAGGTAAAGATTTAATAAGAGTCATATAAAGAATCACCACCTCAATGTAGTAATATGAGGGGTCCATAAATACTAACTCATTTCATATATTTCAAATCAATAAATGATAATTTTAAACATGAATCATGCATATAAGTAAGAATAAGAAGTACCAATAATAAAATAAATCTTGAAATTTAGAGATTAAGTTGGAAAGAGTTTTGGACTCCTTGGGTGGAAGGACCCATGGATGAAGAAACTCGCATACCATAAAGCAAAATAGCGAAGAAGATTGAAGAATTCTTGGATTGAGTGAAAAGCTTGGAAGAAATCAATGCTTTTTCCTCAATGGAAAATTTGAGTTTTTTTTTTCTTTTGAGAAAAATTTGAAATGAGTGAAAGGGAAGGTTATTAGGGCATGAAAATAGCTTAGGAGGGTGAATCTAGGTTAAAAGGGTCGACAACCTTTTTTGAGAATGTAAAAATATCATCAAAAGTAAAAATAATGACATTTTAATGAGTTCTGATGACGAAATTCGCAGTTTAGGGTTCCCATCGCCGAACCATTCGGTGGATCGTCGAATGGGACCTTTAGATCACCTAATTTGTCAATTTTTGATGTTTTACGGAGCTATTCGACAATCACAAATGGCACTATACTGAATGCATTCGGTGGATCGCCAAATTTTGCATCCCAAATAAGCTTCAGTAAAATAAACCATAACCTTTTACTCTAAAGTTCGAATATGGCAAAATTAGTTACACTAGAAAGATAATTCAAAGACCTTTAATTTGATAGGTAGTGGGTCATCTAATTCATTATGTGCTAAGAGATATGACCATTTGAAGTTGATCCTTATATGAACTCATATTGAAACTTAGTCGATAGGACATAATTTGTTATCCGTGAACGTGGAGCGTAAAATTACCCTACACCAGATCCTTCACACCAACAATGATCAAATCACGAAACGAACTCCCAAGGTCCATTCAGAATCCAATTTACACAAATCAGACATGTATCCATACCAGAAATGGTGATCCAGAATCATTGGAATAATCAAAATTTGATTTTGAGGTCTCCTCGACATAATTACTGGTGCAACTCAAATAAACTAGTTTCAAATTCAAAATACCGAAACTACCTTTGGAAACTCAAAAAATCATGACAAGACTATTTTTAGAGTTAGTTTCACCATCCGAAACTATTAGAACTATCAGAAATTCGATCTAGCTTCCCACCACCATTGAATGTTGACCAAAGTCAAACTTTGGCTCCGAAAATAACTAAAAAACATAATTTTGGGTCCAAAAAATTCATTTTAACTCCAAATTCAATTTTGTAACTTCTTCTATACCAAATTCAATGATCCGGAGCTAATGGACAGATTTCTGATCCGACGCCCGAAACTCAAAATGGTACGAAAACTCACTTTTTAACAACTTAAGTCTGATTTTATTTAATCAAGACATCATGTTTCATTTGGAAAATATACTATTGTATCCTACTTTTTTATCTTATTTTTTCTAGATTCTACGTTGGTTTGGCAGCGTAAGAATTTTCATCAAAAAAAAAATAAAATTAAAATATAAAGATAATAATATATGAAAAGGCCAAAAACTCAATATCTATGCAAAACATATTTCTGACCATCTATTTATTTAAAATTATAATATGATTTTTTGACCCAGAGGTTCAGTTGAATTCCTTAGGATGTCCTAGTGTTGCCGTGATTAATTATGGATTCAAGAATATCGTGAATAATCTTGACAAGCTTTTTTATAATTTGAACATCTTTTTAAAATTATATTATTTGTTTTTCTGTAAAAAAAAAAAGGTATGAAACTTGAATTGAATATTAGCATGGGTGGCCTAATTATCACGTAATTATTTCTAAAATATTCAGCAAGTACGGTAATGATAATTTTGTTATTAGGATAAAAGACAAATTAAAGTGTAGAGCCAACCAACAAGTATCATGGTGAAGTGGTAAGTAATCTTTCATTTCAAGATTTTTATTAAGGAGGTTTGAAAAAAATATATAGTGTCGTGGAATTTTTTGAAACTTCAAAGTGAATTTTGAACCTACTAAGCCAACTTCTAAGATGCTTATGTTTATGTCGATATTCATAAAAAATAATTAAATATTTTATATATACATATCACGACCCAACCCCGGGGCCATGACTGGTGCCGATTGGACACCTAGACCAATGTTCAACCACAAGTCTTATCCATAAATATACGAACTCTACCGAAATTTTGGCAGAGTTTCCTCTGTTTTACTGACTATCCACACCTGCAGCAGCACCCAGAATACAAAGACAACACACA
>JAOTQR010000092.1:9356860-9367735 GCA_025774065.1 Solanum ossicruentum
GCACATTCAAGAATTGACACAAATTTGACCAAACCATAACATGATTCATTTAAATAGCATTAGTACATGTAAAATGTAGAGGAATATATATGTGAGTTGTTATCATGGAAAGTATCTATAGTGTTTCAAGTTGACCATACCAAAGATGAGGGGTATGTACCTCATCCACCTTGTCGGATGGTCGCGCTCCCGTACTACCATAGATGAGGGGTATGTACCTCATCCACCTTGTTGTGTGGTGACAATCCCGTACTACCATAGATAAGGGGTATGTATCTCATCCACATTGTCAGGTGATGGCTATCCCGTACTACCACATATGAGGGGTATGTACCTCATCCACCTTGTCAGGTGGTGGTAATCCTATACTACCAACGATGTAGGATATGTACCTCATCCACCTTCCAAGTAGGTGGCATGCCTTTGATTCTAAGTACTAAGTTGCTTAGTCTATGATGATGGTCTCTTCCTTCACATGAAATATTTCTATACAAGCACGTTTTACTTTAAGTATCATTCATTTATGCGATATTTTTATTATGTTTATCCATTACCTATATTATGTATTTTGATTATGTTGCTTATTTCTTGTTGCATTACATCCAACATACTTAGTACATTTAAACGTACTAACGCATACTCTATGCCTACATGATGTTACCATGTAGGAACCGGAGCTCCATTTGATCATCTTCCTCATTCACGTGGCTAGTACTATCTCTTCAAGCAAGTTTGGTGAGTCCTCAACTCCGAGGATGATATGTTTTGTTCCTATGTATGCAAAGACTCTATTTATCTTATTGTATGCTTTGACTATAAGGGTGAGCCCAGAAAGTTGTCTTGGCCTCTGCTCAATTCTAAATTTAGAGGTGTTGTTGGACAAATTATGTAATAATGTTATGAGCTTTGACTCTCTTGACTCTTGTATGTTTTGAGCTATGAAAGACTCCCTTATCCCTTCGCCCTTATTTCTATTCTCTTATTGTTGCTTAATTGCTTCCGCGACTAAAGATGTGTAATGATATGTTAATAGGCTTGTTAAGGGTCCCTTTGGGTTCTCTCTTCACCGTGTTACGTCTAGGCCCTAGACTTGGATTGTGAAAATGGGGCCCTTGATAGGATAAACTTTTAGTCTTACTTTTATTCGTGCATTTTTTCATATCAAGTGTTTTGAAAGTACCTAATCTACTTCTTCTGTGCTGATGTCGATGACTAGAGCTCGACAATTGGTGGAAGAGCCTGAGCCAACTAATGTGAACCCCAACTATGGTCGAGGTAGGGCTTGTGGTAGGGCCAAGGGTCATATACGTGCTAGAGGGCATATTCGCCCAGAGGACATGCTAGAGCAGCTTCACCAGTGCTTGAGTATGAGTCTGAGGGTATGATTTCCCATGTGGTAGTTGATCTTACTTGAGAGGATTTTTCTTATCATTATCAGATTCAGTGGTGAGGCTCAGACTTCGAGTAGTCATTGTTTCTTTAAGCCTTCTTTTGCTGACATCTATATCAGATTATGTATTTCCTTTTGAGACAGCTTTACTTAGAATCTCTTGTACACATGACTTCATCATGTTTTGAAATTTAAATTAAGTATTGCGGATACTTTTACTTTGATTTTATTTTCTTTAGTTGCGATTTGATTTTGAGTCGTGACAAATATAGAGTATGGATTATTTTTTAATATTCTCATCAACATTTGGAAAATATCTTCATTTAGTTTATTTGGACGTGACAATCAATTTCTCAACTCATTTTCACTATAGAAGAAATATAATTACAATTTTTTTTCCTTTTTCAGTAAGTAGCTGGTACTAAATCATTTATAAAATGATACATTTTTCTTTGAACTCGAAAGGTGGATATACTTTTATGCTTTTTTGCTAGTTTTTTGTCATAATTAACTTCAAGAGATGTAAATGCAAAAGTCTAGATTCATCAATGTTTTCTAAATATAGATTTCGCAAAGCTGGAGATAGTTGATGTGAAACAAGCCGCACAACACTATTATCATAATAAAATGTTGGTGTTTCATACTCAAATCTTTTTGCAGCGCAAAATTCATATCGAGGAACTGCTTTTTAGAATAGTATAATTTGTTGTTGGATAGACAGTTTCCAAATAATTAACTTCCCAGAAACTACATCCTGCATAATATAGTTATTTCTTAAGTCCATATTTAATGGATGAATATGATTATGAGATGCAATCTATTTAACTATTTTACTTGTAATTAAACTTTGTTTATCTGAAACAGATATAGTTGCAAGGCACTGTACATTAGGTAACATAGTGCTGCTAGAGTTATGAGATACAATCTATTTAACTATTTTACTTGTAATTAAACTTTGTTTATCTGAAACAGATAGTTGCAAGGCACTGTACATTAGGTAACATAGTGCTGCTAGAGCTAGTATTAGTAAAGCAACTACTCGCGGTGAATGAAGTTGCTCGGGCTCGGGCTAAGAAAACATATTTCTTTTCATATTATTTTAATTTGTATAATTCACCCCGTCTAACGTTTTTATCAGCATGAGTTTTTTCAAAATTCAAAGCACTTTTACTACTTATGTTTGACATTTGAAGAATGTTTTATCTATTCTAAATGTGAGATACAAAGTTTAATTTGTTTGGGTGCCCTGTCTAGTTAACACATTAGACCAAATTTCTAATAACCCTTCACAATAGTAATAACAAATCAAATTATTTTCTATAGAACTGAATGAAGATTAAGAAAGTTAATGCACAAAGAGAAGGGAAAGTAGTATCACAGACAATACGACAAATAGGAATAAACATTGAAGGACATACATGTAAAACAAAATGCTGACCATAGTAGTGGGGAATCCTTAAAGTCACATTGCAAATTAAGAAATTTTGAAGCGTCAATACAAGGAAGTGGAAAAACTAAAATTAACAAATACAAAAATTTAAAATTTGTTGAATGCACATTTGTATATAGTAAAACATGGTTTAATTAACAACCTTTCTTCTTTATAGAATACTATTTTCAAGATTCTTTAAACATTTCTTGAATGTGTATCCAAGAAAATGTAAAAAACTTGAAATCTTTATGCGGGAAACATGGCTAATTTTGGAATTTGCACTTTTGTTTTTTTGCAATGACATCATAAGTTAGGTGAATCAGTATAAGTTTCTTATTTCATGATAGAAATCTATTTTTTTTTCAATTTAGGTAGTACCTAGGAACAAATAGAAGAAATTGAAGAAAGATGTACAAAATTTAGGACTTGATATACGAGGTTGGACTTTTTATTAGCCGAGAATATATGGATTTTTATGAAGAAATATCAATTTTCTCATGGTGGAATATGTTGTAAATAGATATTGGTTAGGAGTATGGGAAGAAGAGATGCAAGTGTTAATTCTCTTTGTATATTATGTAATTTTGAGGTCTAACGAACATTTCAGGAATATAATATATTTGCTTGATGACAATAAGTTGAAGAATACAAGTAGCATTTTAGAATCTATGTTGTATCTCATTCAATTCAACTGATCTAATTAGCTGATACATATGCGAGTGCAAAGAGGCAGAGGTAACATTTGAGATTATGTATTTTTGTTTAGCACATTCTGTCTAGGATTATGTATGCTATTCTTGTTATTTAATATACAATCATAAAATTATGAAAATACCAAGTTTTCATGACTTCAGCAGGAGATAATGACTAATGTAACTTATTTGGCTTACTTTCTATTTCTACTATGAGGTTGTTTATTAGGTTAGTAAACTATATCTACTATAGATAAATCTGTCATTATAAGTCATGTTTACCTGATTGTTTGGAGAGCCTATACATTGACAGTGCCAAGAAGTTAAACTTTTATTCTAATCAATTGATGGAAGTGATCTTTATAGTGTTATATTCTGGCTTGTTCATTCGACAAATGATCGATTTCAGTGTTTGCTTGACTATTTAATGTTACATTCTCGCCCCTCCGTTGTTCAATTTTGCAGAGTATCACTGTAAATTTACTCATTTTCAGCAGTTATTTCGATTCATCGTTACTCTAGATGGTGAAGATGTTATTGAACCAATTAAAATATTAGAGAGTGTTTATTCGGAATCCAAACCCAATTGATAATTGGTTAAAAAAGGATTGCTTGTTTAGAAAGAAGAGTTCTATTCCTTTTATCTTGAAGCTTTAGTTTAGTTTGTTATCCCCACGTCTCCCTTCTGTATTCTAGTATCTCATCTCCTTCAGGTTACTTTCTTCCCTGTAATTCTAAGATTTTCACATTAGTATTATTCATTATTGACTTATTGCTTCAATTTTTCAGTTGTAATTTTGCAAGCTTAGGACTGCCCTCTACACATTGCCATTAGTGTTATAATCTAAGACTATGCCAAGCTTTTAACAAGTTCATTGTACCTACCTGAGTTCACAGTTTCTTAGAAAAGCAGAAAAATTTTAAAAAAATAATTGGAATACATAACTGTATAACTTGAAGACTCTAAACAAACCATTGATCATATTAAAAAAATTCATAAGCACCATAATCAAATTTGACTGAAACTTTTGGTAGTACTCTAAAATTGTAATTCACAAATGCATATGAGATATCAATCGACTTATAAACCCCTGAATCCTAATATAGACGATAAATCAATATCCTTATTGGTCAAAAAATTCTGAGCATATCATTAGAAATAGGCAAGAATTCACTACCACAATATTCAAATTCCACTTTTTGCTCTTACTTTTGGTAATTTTCATACCAATATGCAATTCCTAAGTCGCTAGAGCCTAAAGCAAAAGCCAAAAAAAAAAAAAATAAATTTCTTCCTAAACTTCTTCTCTGTCAACTTTTATCAAACACCTAACGTGCAATGACAACAAGATACTAAAAAGAATCAATAATCAAACTCAAGGCAGAATAGGGGGAACATGACATGTTGTTGAGATTTACAAAGCACTCAAAAAAATTAAACATTGGCAACAAATCCAAATGGCAAAAATAAAAGCCCCAGTACAAAATATCCAATATCAAATCCATTGACGGAGAAAATACTTGCGTAAACACTCCCTCGTTAACAGAGCAACACAAAAGAGAAAGACAGTTTAATTTATCATTAGATTTTCTTTTAGATTTATACTGAAAAAAAAAACTAGAAAAAGACATGTATAACACAACTGGAATGATATATTCAAGCCAACAACACTGTTCTTGAAAGCAGATATGTTGAAATGGAACACTTCTAAGAAAAAGAGAGAAAGAAAAGGCAAGAAAGAAATATCTATAGCACAGCTGAAATGATATATTCAAGCTAGCAATACAGTTAGTAATAAAAAACTTGTTATACAATGTAAAAAGTCCAATATGCTCTTGGAAGCAAGCATGTTGAAATAACACACTTGTTATATAGAGTAAAATGTTCAATATGCTCTTGGAATGAGACATGTTAAAATATAACACTTTTTATATATAGTAATGTGTAAATTATGACCAATTAAAATTGGGGAGGCGATAACAAATATGTTAAACAAATTTATGAATTATTCTTTAGAGGTGATGGAGAAGCTATTCTCAATTAATGAACCATTTCATAAATATAAAGAAATAAACAAATAGGGCAGAGGTAGATTATTAGAGTTGTAATTCAACAAAATCCAAATACTCCCTAATTATTATTAAAAAAATAAATATAATCCAAAACAGATGTGGCTAAAATGAAGTTATGGACACATCGTTCACCGTCGACCTTCAAGTTAGATCTCCCTTCCGACTTTCTACCATTGTAAAGATGATGGGGTATGAGAATCAGCCTTACGAAGAGTCTCACCTTTACGCATCCAAAGAGGAGATGGAATCTCTGGTCATCGACGACGCTCATCCACTTTCCTCCTCATTCGCTGAAATCCCTACGGACCACAGTCAAACCCCTAATTCTTCCTTGAATTCCATACTTGAACCTCCTTCCTATGCTGACGCTATTTTCAGATCCTTTGACGCCGATCAGCACAACCCCCCTCACCATCACTCTCTCGCTTCTCCTTCCTCACCTCCATCCTCCCAACAATTTTTGACCATCACCGTTTCCGATCCACAGAAAGAGCAAGACCTCTCCAACTCTCTCGTTCCGGGGGGAACTGCTTACGTTACCTACTTAATTACTACCAGGACCAATTTACCAGACTTTGACGGCACTGAATTTAGCGTCAGGAGGAGATTTAGGGATGTCGTCACCTTGTCCGACCGACTGGCTGAGTCCTATAGAGGTTTCTTCATTCCGTTAAGGCCGGACAAGAGTGTAGTGGAGAGCCAGGTGATGCAGAAACAGGAATTTCTCGAACAGAGGAGAGCAGCACTGGAGAAGTACCTCAGGAGATTAGCCGCGCATCCTGTCATTAGGAGAAGTGAGGAACTAAGAATGTTTTTGGAGGCCCATGGGAAGCTGCCGATGGTGAGGACCACAGATGTGGCCTCTAGGATGTTGGATGGGGCTGTGCAGTTACCCAAGCAGATCTTTGGTGACACAGCAGGGGGATTAGTGGATGCCAATGAGGTGGCTCAGCCTGCCAAGGGAGGTAGGGACCTGTTGAGAATCTTTAAGGAGTTGAAACAATCTGTGTCTAATGATTGGGGTGGTGTGAAGCCACCTGTAGTGGAGGAGGACAAGGAGTTATTGGAGAAGAAGGAGAAGTTGCAGGATTTTGAGCAGCAGCTTAGCAATGTGTCTCAGCAGGTTAATATCTATCAGTTAACATTTTCTGTGTGTTCTTGTTCTTCTCTAGAAAATGGATAGATAAATAGTTGGCATGGTCACATCCGATTAATTAATATAGCAGTATCATACAGTTGGTCTTACATTCTTGTTCAATAGACTGAACATGAATGTCTTTATTTGAGCTATACGGTAATCTTATGCTACTGGAGCTGATCAGTAATTCCTATAATTCTTCAGGCCGAAACACTTGTTAAGGCTCAGCAGGATATTGGAGAAACCATGGGCCAAATGGGCCTAGCTTTTGTCAAGTTAACAAAGTTTGAGACAGAGCGAGCAGTTTATGATTCACAAAGAACAAGGGCTGCAGATATGAAGAATGTGGCAACTGCTTCTGTGAAGGCAAGCAGACTATATAGGGAATTAAATGCACAAACTGTCAAACATTTGGTAAGTTCCTACTTGCATGGAAGCTTACTTATAGAGATGCACCCGATATACTTGATCAGAAGAAGAAGTTACCCGGCATTCATCAGACACTATCCTGTTTGGAGACATCTTAACTAATTGTGCTTCACTAATTTTAGAAAGTTTTTGCACCGTTAGTCTTTACATTTGCTTATTAGCCTTTCAAATATTGATATGTTGCAGGATAAGCTCCATGAATACCTTGGATTGATGTTAGCTGTGAACAATGCATTTGCCGATAGGTCAAGTGCTCTTTTGACTGTACAGACATTGATGTCTGAGCTGTCATCACTTAAGTCAAGGATCGAAAAACTTGAGGCTGCTTCATCCAAGATATTTGGGGGGGACAGGTCCAGAATTCGCAAAATAGAAGAGCTCAGGGAAACTCATAGAGTTACCGAAGATGCCAAAAGTTCTGCTGTAACAGAGTATGAGCGGATCAAGGTATTTATGAATGCAAAGTTACCCTTATCTCAAAAAACATCACTTGTTAATAGTTAGTTATGCAACTAACTAAGCTTTCTGATTTTTGTTTCATTTTCGTTACTACTTAGTGAGCAATTCATATCATTCATCACCATATCATCAACATGATTGTCTCTTTTCAAACAATGAATCCTCTTTATTGTGTTCAACATGATTGAAAATCTTGCCCCTAATGTTGAATATGCCAGGTATATGGTTTGGTTAAATTCTTCTAGGTGCTAGTCTATTGACAACTAGTGGACTAAGTGCGCATTTGGATTGGTTTTTTTAGATGCTTTTAAGTCAGAATAGCTTTTAAGCAGTTTGATGTCACGATCTGGACCCTAGAGTGATGACACTTGCCTTAGCCCACCTAGTCAAGTCAGTCTAATCAATGATATAACTAAATTAAAATGGAAATTGAAACAAAATAAAACAAAGTATAGGAAAACAACTTAATAGGAAGTTTCAATTGTCCTTGATTATCAAATAGAACAAAAATAACATAGAAGAAGTCCAGAGGGTCCGTCGAAGGAACCAGTTGCTACCTCTCAAGCAATTTTGAAGTTTGTATCAAGATAGAATGGAGAATTCAGGAAGGACTGAGCTCACAACCTACACAAGTGTAGAAGCAATGGTGAGTACTAAACAACACGATATCCATACTAAACACTAGGTAGAGAATAAGGAACACAAGTACTCCAATCACATCATTCAAACCTCCAAAACTACAACCTGCAATCAAATAAGCCAACCTACACAACTC
The DNA here is from genome assembly GCA_025774065.1 of Solanum ossicruentum. Taxonomy (NCBI): domain Eukaryota; kingdom Viridiplantae; phylum Streptophyta; class Magnoliopsida; order Solanales; family Solanaceae; genus Solanum; species Solanum ossicruentum. The sequence continues at coordinate 9,365,249 of JAOTQR010000092.1, forward strand.
ATAATTCAAGTAGCTCATTGTTCTAGGTAAGTTACAACTAACAAGTCATAATTATATAGTTGAACCAACAAGAGATACACAAAAGAAATGTTCTCAACCATAGCATGTATATTAGATGCAGGGTGATGCAATCTAGTGTCAAGTGGGGGGCCACAGAGGGACCACGTATCCGTCGAAACCATTTCCCATCGACATAATCATATCTAGTCGGAACAATTTCCCATCGGCTTTATCATATTTCACCGGAATCATTTCCGATTGGCATTATCATATCTAGTCGGAATCATTTTCCATCAGCTTTATCATGTCGCATCGAAACCATTTTCCATCGGCATCGAGTAAATGTGGATCTCATTTAGTTCCAAAACCAATGCAAATAGGCACTTACAATTATCATGGTACCATTTCAATAATTGAATCATCATTATTAGTCAAGTTTCCTCCATAATAGGATCAACAACATCATGCAAGCTTCATCATCAATTGGATCAACAATTTCATCCAAGTTTCTCAACTATAAAATCAACAATATCATTCCAATACCTATCAACAATACCATTCAAGCTTCGTCATCAATAATCAATCAACAATTGTTACAAGCAATCACATTGCCATTTTAGTGTCCCATCATAATTTATTAGATCAATTTCATGAATAGTGCAACCTGCATCTGAATTCCCATTAATCCCCAATACACGAGAAAGGAAATACAAGGTTCAATATCCTAATAAGGTTTAGAAATTCACTTGCCTCGAACAAATTAAGCAACTACTCCGCCACATGAGCCTTTTCTTTTCTTCGAGCTTCCAATTCAATGAAATCTATTCAAATATGTAATTTCCGTTAAGAATACAAGAACGACACCAATTTCATCAATATTGGAAATCAGATTCAAAATGAGTCAAAAATTCCTTCTTGGAAAAGTAGGGGTAAAATTGGGAACTAATACATAATTACGACACCCAAAGCATTTGAAAATCACCGGTGAAAATCATTTAAAAACATGGGGTTGAAATCAATCCAAAATCTTTAATTTATTAAGAGTCCAAGTTTATGGAAGAATTCCTAAAATTTGAAGCTCAAAACTAGAAATTAGAGGTTGAAATCATGAAACAATCAATGGGTGTTTAAGATTCAAAGTTAAAATTACTTACCCGATGAATTACACTCGAAGAATCACTTTAAAATCACCACCCACGAGTTCCCAAAGCTCAAAAATGTCAAATATGGAATAATTTTCGAAATTTCTCAAAACATAGCCTTAGATGTTGCAAAAGCGACCAGGCTTCACTTTTGTGACCCCTGCCCTAATATACGGGCATTGCTAAAGTGGCTAGGGGTTGCTTTAGTGATATATCGCTTTTGCGACCTCTGACTTTTTAAGCGAACTCCGCCCAAATGGGGGCATCGCTTAAGTGATGTGGTGCCCGTTGCACCGTAGAAGTGGGACCTGCAACCCCTAACACCAACAAGTAGTGCTCAACTCACATAGTTCAGAGATCGACCCTTGCATTCGTTTGGAACCTCGTATATACAAATCATATATGCAATCCTACTAAGTTCAATGTTCTGGACTCAATGGAATCATCGAAAATCAAACTGAGGTCTCCTTGATCTGGAATCTGATTAGTCGCAACCAGAATAACGTAAGATTGTACAAATATCAAAATACTCTTGGACTTTCAAATATCAAACCAAAGCTCATTCTATAGCAAAATCACCCTCGAATTCAACGGAATTGACGAAAATTCAATTCGGGCATCCGAACTCATAATGTTGATCAAAGTCAAACCTTGAACCAATGTAACTCAGACTTTCAACTTAAGGTCTCAAATTCACAAAACAACTCCGAATTTAGAAACGACAATTCTTCTAGAACAACTTTCGCATTTTGGAACTGATGGAATTGGCAGAATTTCATTCAGAGAATCGTAACTCCTATTAGTACCAAAAACCACTTTTGAACTACTTAAGCTCTTTTTTAAACTCAAAGCCACCAAAATTATCAAATTTTCAATAACATACCAAAACTAAGCCTAAAAACTAATTAAATGGACTCGGAGCAAGTATTGGAAGGGGAAAAATGGTATTTTTTCGAAAATACAAAAAATGACCTTCAGGGTCATTACATTTGAAGTGTTTGGGTAAAGTTAAAAAGTGCTTATAAGCCTTTATTTTCACGAAAAAACAACAAAAATAAGCCAAAAGGCATAAGTTAGAAATCCTAAGTTATGACTTTTGACTTATAAGTCATTAGCCAAAAGCCAATCCAAATGGGCTCTAATGTACTTAGTTCCAAGTTCAAGCTTAATTAGTAACAATTGGACTAATTATACTTATTCCAACTTCAGGATTAATTAACAACAATTGGTCTAACTATACTCTATTCCAAGTTCAAGTTTTAATCAATAACAACAACAACAACAACATACCCAGTGATATCCCACAAGTGGGGTTTGGGGAGGGTAGATCGTACGCAGACCTTAC
>JAOTQR010000092.1:9367835-9380889 GCA_025774065.1 Solanum ossicruentum
CCCAGGACTTCTTAGGTCTACCTCTACCCCTCCGAGTAGCTCCCACAACCAACCTCTCGCACCTCCTAACGGGAGCGGATGCCCCGTCTTTGCACATGACCGAACCACCGATGTCTCGCTTCCCTCATTTTAATCAATAACAATTGGGCTATTTATACGTATGCCCAAGTATTGACATGTTCACAAGGACAAGCATTTGCTTGCATCCATTGATGTGGCTTGATGGTAAATGAAGTAGGTTGAGAACCATGAAGTCTCAAATTCAAATCCCAGCAAAGGCAAATAAGCTCTAGGTGGTTTCTTCCCATTTGTCTTAGTCTTGCTAGAGAAAGTTACCTGATACTTGTGCAATGGGAGGCAACAAGTATTTTGTGGAATTAATTGAGGTGCGCACAAGTTAACTCGGAAACCACACTTATATTATATCGCAATGGAATGTCAATGAAGATGCTTCACCGGGTTGACTGATTTGCACTGGCCTCCTATATGCAATTTTTGGCTTTCACAATATATTTTTCGCACTAAGCTTGGATGAAAATAGACCATAATTATCAAGTTCATGATATTCTTCTCACCATCGTTTCTCACTTATGACTTTGAGCACCACAAGAAGAATAAATAAGGCAACCTAGAATTTTATATCAGTGGATCTTGTTCATGCCTGATGCTATTATAGACTGTTAAGCTTTATTCCTTTACCCTTGTTAGAATAGGAATAGGTAAATACAATCCTACTTAAAATGGAAATAGGAATAACAATAGTATATAGAATCCTACTTGGAAAAAGATTGTATTACAGTATCTTAGTTAGAGAAGTAGTCTAATATAATATCTATAAATAGGTCTCAAAAGTAATACTGTAGACAACAATTCAATAATATCCTTCTCCAATATTCCTCACATGGTATCAGGGCTTCTACGATCATTGTAGAAAATCAAAGAGCTTCTACTACTGGCGGGCGGCTATGACCCATATATGTCACCCGTCTAGCCAATGATTGTGTTAGCAAAAGTTGGATCACCTAGTATCTTTTCGGTGACTGCTCTTATATCTAATTTGGTGCATCTTTCCGGACTACTTTCTCATATTTGATTTGTGTAGCACCGTGCCATCTTTTCGGTAGCTACTTTTTTCATATTCAATTTGCGTAGCACCATGTCATCTTTCCAGTGACTACTTTCTTATTTGTGTTGGGTTGTGCCATCATTCCGACCCTTTCCATACAATCTCTTTTTTCAGTAGGGTTGTGCCGTCAATACAACCCTACCTATAAATCTTCTATTTTCCAGTAGGGTGGTGCCGTCATTCCGACCCTACCCATATAATCTCTTTCTCAGTAGGGTCGTGGCATCAATCCGATCCTACCCATGTAATTTTATTTCTCAATTTGTGATTGCTTTCAACCATCAAATCTAATAATTTTTTGCCTGAGTATTTCGACCAATTTTAAGGTGACTTTCTTGGAGCAATTTCGAGATGATCCATATTGTCAATCTCCATTGACCTTTTAATCAATTGGACATTAAGAATGTTTTTCTTCCTGATGATCTCGAGAAAGAAATCTATATGGAGCAACCACCTGATTTTGTTGCTCAGGGGGAGTCTAGTAACTTGTATATTGATTGTCTAAGTCATTTTATGGTATGAAATAGTCTTCTGAGCTTGGTTTCGGAAGTTCAACACTGCCATTTAGGAATTTATTACTCGGTGTTTTATCAAAATTATGCATCAAATTCAGTATTTCATGAGAAGACTAAGAACATTGAGATTGATTGTCAATTTTGTGAAGTCGAGTGATCAACTTGCCTATATCTCACCAAGTTCTTCATTGATCCTCGTATTAATTACATTTGTAACAAGCTAGATACATGTGCGTGTATGCACTAGCTTGAGGGGGAGTGTTACAATAGGAATAGGTAAATACACTTCTACCTAGAATAGGAATAGGAATAACAATAGTATAAAAAGGGTTCGTATTATAGTATTCTAGTTGGAAAAGGGCTCTAATATAGTATCTATAAATAGGGTCTCAATGTAATAATGTAGACAACAATTTAATAATATTCTTCTCCAATATTTCTCACAATCCTATTGGATTAGTGGAACATAAAGTGAGGGTTCTATGACTGGTGGATCATGGCAATAGCTTTATGAGTGTTTAAGATTAGGATTGGACAGGCCTACTTCCTCAGAAGGTTTATCCTGCAGATTTGTTTAAAGCTTACAAATCTTATTGTTAGAACAATATATCTAGTTTATTAATCAGGTGCTGCCAATTATGTATGATGCAGATAAACCGAGACAACAGAATTACTATTCAACAGGCCCCCTGTTAAGAAAATGGATTTTGAGCCTAACGTAAACCATACCCTTGAGCAATGTCATGTGGGACAATTAGCACCTTTCAGCACTCGTACGACTGGACATTTGATGTGTCAATAGTATAACAGAGGCCTAACATTGGGTATATCAAGAATAAAGATGGATTTGGCTTTTATACCGTGTTAAGAAAGTTGATCTTAGGTCTTACTCATCCCAAAAAGCTAGCTCATGAGGTGAGAATTGTCCAAAAGAGACAACCACCTATTTTGTCAACCAAGGTGGGATACCTAATATCACCAATCATGCTACAATAAACAAACATTTTATTGTTAATGTTCCTAGGAAGTTTGATAAGTCATATTTGAATGTGGCTTCTTAGAGTCTTTTTTTTCCTGATTAAAAGCGAGACTCTTGTTACGATTTTGTGTTTGTTCAACCTGTTATTGTCACTGATGTTTAGTCTTTGGTGTCCATGTTCTTTTCAAGAAATACTAGGTTTTCTAAATCTGTGCTCGTTAAATGATTTTTCATTAGTTTTCTTTTAACAATTTAAAGTGCAGAAGTTATTTTATGTAAAACCCCTCCAACCAGGCTCCCCCTTCATTCAGGAGACTGACGATGCATGTATTACCAGTTCAGCTTGTTTGATATGGTATAATGGTTTATGTAGGAAGGCAATGCTTCTTATTATTTTTAAATTGGGCTCTGATCTGGGAAAGTAATAACTGTTGTATAGAGGACATTTTAATTTATTTTCTTTTCTGTTTTCTTTAATACTAAATCATCTTCAGTGAGATTAACATTATAGCTGTTTGATGGTGAATCTTTCAGGAAAACAACAAGAATGAGCTTGAGAGATTTGAAAAGGAAAGACATGATGACTTCTTGGGAATGTTGAGAGGATTTATTGTCAATCAGGTATCTTTGTTTCTGGACTGATAAAGAACTTCTAGTGTTGTTGCATCAAATGCCTGCTCAGAAATCATTGATTTTAGATTACTCTGACGAACATACTTTATTTTTTCCCTTGTATAATGCTTATAAGAGGCAGTTGATTTTTTGCAATATGTCCAACTAAAACTGTAGACCTTCTGATGTTAAGCATCCGTAGGGTCGTTTGGTTAGGAACAAGTTATGTCGGGATAAGTTATCTGGGAAATAAGTTATTCCACCATATATATGGGATAACTTATCCCATCACTAAGCTAAAAATGATGGGATAAATAATTTCAATGACTACTTATTACCTCCAGCCAAACATGGGATAGAATAATCCCACATTTTATCCTGGGATTATTGTACCTTATATCTCACATCAAACGACTCCTTAATCTAGTTATATCTATTTTTAACCATCTAATATAGCCAGGGTAATATCCGTTCTCCACCAACTTTCCAAAAAGTGGAAGTGTTTTAGCAAGTGCAAGAAAAGTAAATATGCAAGATGACAGCTCGTCTTGTGTGTTTCCCTGGAGAAGATTAGAGTGGAAGATGGAAGATTTCAGCTGAAAGTCTAAACCAAAAAGTAAAAAAGAAAGGAAAAAGGATGAGGAAGGCAACTTTTCCACTATAGAGATGAGTAATTGGAAAATAACTACTTTCCGGAGGATATCAGAATAAACCACCATACTGCCAGAATAGTCATCTAACAACTATATTTTTCCTGTCACAAAGCTGGTTTTAGGTCTTCACTATCGCTTTTCTAGGTTTCACAGATCTGGCTCTTATTCTTTTAGGCTTTTCATGAACAACTATATCTCTTGGGAGAAAGGGTTGGATCCTTGTTTCAAATACTTTAGAAAGGATTACGACATAATAATTGCATCCTGCCTAACCTTTGTCACAGCATGCATACTCAGGGAGGGCCATTTTCCTTTCGCACTCCATCCTATTTCAATGCTACATCCAAATTGAGTTTGTTAATTTTCTAGTTGAATATAGAAAAGTTGTGTTCAATGGGTAAATAACAAGGGGAAGCTGAGAAAGAGCTGATAGAAGAGGATGGGTTTGAGAACATCCTGTAATCTTCGGTAATTTCTTTATTGCCTTGTGGAATGCAATTGTTTGTACGCCTAATCTTTTTTCCTCTCATATCATGTCTCAATGGGGAATTCAATACATGGTTTGAGACAAGGCACATTGAGGGTCTGGTTGGAAAGCCACCTTAATAATTGGATTTCGTGTAATTGGGTGTAATTACGTTGTCCAACTTGTTTGGTTGGATAGGTAATTACTTGGTCAGCAGATAATTGAATGTAATAACACTCTCCAATTCTTAGGGGGAAGGGGGGACTATAAATTGCTGGTAATTGTGTAATTACAAGCTGGTTACTTTTTAATTTCTTTCTTTTATTTCTATTTTTTGTTTTAATTTATTTTTTATTTTTATTATTCTAATATTTTCTAAAACTATATTTTATTTGGTAATGCTCATTTTTCATTTCCTTCTTATTCTCAACCAGTACTTATGTGATTTCATACAATTTTTCATATTATCCTTTTTATTTATTTATTCTATGTTTATTTTTTTAATTAGCATGACTTTTATTATTATTCTAATTTTAAATTAAAGTTGAATGCATTGTTGTATAAAGTTTTAAACTTACATTTCGTTTTTTTCTTTTAAATCATGCTTATGTACTTTATGTTGAAATTTGACATAAGAGTGTTACGTTAAAAAAATTTAGTTTGAATTTACAACTTATGGTATAGTTTTTAGTTTTATTTTTTAGTATTATTGACTTGATATTTCACATTATAAGCCATTTATTTTTTAGTTAGATTAGTTAGATTAATTTTTATCAAATATTTTAATAATTTTACTATGACATTATATTTAGAATATTTAATATTTTTGTCTAACGTGCATTTCATGATGTTCGTACAAATCATGTATTTTTTAGTGTTTATGATTAATTTAATTAAAATATATTAATTCGAAAAATATGAATTGATTTATTTCATAATATTAGTTAAGAGCATATGTTTACTAATTAATATATTTTCAAAAAATAATATATATCTTCAAATTTTAATTTAATAATATTTACAAATACCCTTGTTTGTCTAATATAAATTTTTAATTTTTGATACTTCAATTTTATTTTTAAAATTTAATATAAACTTGTAATTACACTTGTGCAACCAAACAACAATGTAATTACGCTGTAATTACACTGTGGTAAACAAACAGGTCATGGTAATTACTAGGTTGTGTAATTACCAGGCTGGTAATTACTACCCTAGTAATTGCACTAGTAACAATTATAAAGTAGCTTTGCAAACAAACCCTAATAGAATGCCATTTCCCATTTCTCAGTGCACATAGTGAACATTGCTGAGGAATATTACATAGCTTTAACTGCTTTAAACTCAAGGTTCAGTGTTGCATAACTGATGGAGAATAAATGATGAGTTTCATGCTATGCCAACACTAGGATTGAGTGGCACATCACTATTTTAAGTGTTTTCTGTGGGTTTTGCACTGTATTCCTGGCCCAAGAAGAGTAAAGGCTAAGGTACTTATGAACTGAGTTCTTATAAATTATGAATTGTTGAGACCGATAATTGCTTGAAATGGTGCTGGTCATTTGGTTTATGTGGCTGGAAGTGGAAGATTGATGATACTCAAGTGCTAATGTAGGATCTTGGGTCTGTTTCTGTTGGTTTCAGAAGTTATGAACACAGGAACTAGAGACCCAGAATATTGTGATCATATCTGGAATTTTATATTTGAAATCATGTTAAATGTTGATGCAATGCTGTTCTGCATTGTGTTTGTTTCAGGTCAAATGATCATCCTTAAGGAAGACGACAGTATACTTTCAATTTTTATTCTTCTTTTAGCCATTCTTTCTTACTCTCTTGTGGATATGATAGTAGCTATCAGTCAGTTCTTAGAGTGCATCATTGTGAGTGCTAATCCACTATATGATTAGGAATACAGGAATGTGAATAACTTGGAAGCATCCCATGCATGTAGCAATTGTGTGCATTTTAGAAATTCAGTTGACCCTACTGCCAACCAATAGAGTTGCTTCTGATGTTTATTCTTGTTTTCAGTAAAGTTAAGGCATTGAGGAGGTTGATCTGTTATAATTTCTCCAGCCAACCTCATTGAACTACTTGAAGTACTTTGCTTCATGAAGCCATATTGTTAACCTGGATGGTGATTAGATTCATTATGTAGCAGAAGATTTTATAACATAACTAAGACCCTTAAATCTGGTGTCACATTAAATGTGAGAGGGTATACTGTTGGAATCTTCATCATGAGCTGTTATTGTTGTTGAATTGGCATATGATGACATTGGCTACTGATGTGTTTTTTTGTCTTTAGAAGATGGATGTTTTCTGTTTTAGTTTTCAGATATGAGTTTCCTAGTCTTTAGGCATGTAATTGTTAGAAGACTTAGTTCCTAGTTTTTAGGAAGTTTCTATTTTGAGTTACTACATTATTTTATTGCAGATCAGTAAGGATTTTATAGTATTTAAGCATCTTCTTTCAACTTAATAGAATGACTCCTTTTCTTCCATCTGTAAGCACCAATATTAGGAAGCAATTGTTTTTCCTATCTTTGTGGAGAACTTGAAAAGAAATGCTTATAACATGGTAATCGGTGTTGTGCTTAATTGAAGGCTAACTTGCATTATCAACTCAACTCAAAACAAATTTGTTACCTTCCTGTATCCTTCTTGCTTGTTTTGGCTGTAGTTGGCTTTGCGGTTTGAGCAATCTGTATTAGAATGATTAGCTTAAGATTGTTGTGATCCATTCATATCTGGGAAAGAAAGCACTATATAAGCAACCTGCTTGACAAGGTAAAATCTTGGGTTGGGCATAGATCTTATAGTCACCTTTAAATAAACTTTCCCCAGATAAGGGATGTCACCTGTGAACTGGATCAGTCGTTTCTGCTGTTGCTGTTTGTTGAAATGTATCTTCCTATCCAGCAAGAGTTAGCTGTTTTATTTTTATCATCTATTCCCTTGAAAAGATTTATAGGAGAAAATAACATGTTGGGTTTTACCAGGCAGGATATGCAGAAAAGATGGCAAATGTTTGGGAGACTGTTGCAGAGGAAACAAGTGGATATGCAAAACGTGGTAGCTGAGGAGTTTGCTGTATATAATGGCTTTTTAGCTTCAATTTATTTTTTCCTTTAAATCTTCTTTGGTATTGTACTCTATTTGTATACTAGCTTAGAGACATGTTCATATCTTAGGCGTAGATGTTTGATCCAACATTTTTTCCTCGTAGGGTTCTAAATTCATAACATGTGGGAATTTTCATTTAACAAAACTGCCCCAGTTTCTCATATTTATTTATAAGTTCACATCATCAAACCTTAAAACAACCCTCTTTCCATGCCAAGTCCTTGTTATATTTTTCCTCCAAATGATGGATAGTATGCTGCTGCACTCTGTAGCATGCATGCCTGTTCTTAAATACTCTCTCCGTCCTATTTTATGTAGCATTGTTTGACTTAATAGTGTTTAAGGAAAAAGAGCACGACTTTTGAAATTTGTGATTTAAATTCATTCTTAGATATTTGTGTGGATGAGAATTATTTCATTAAGGATGAAAAATGAATTTTAAAGGTAAATTGTTTTCAATTTAAGTATGAAATAGTTCGAAAAGGTTCAATTAGTCAAAATGAGTTTCTAGATTTGCAGATTTATCGATATCAAGTATGTAAAAAAATCAAATAACTTGTTGGTATTTATGATCAAAAAATGAAATTATAAGGGATTTTTAAGGTGACACTCTTATAAAGAAGGAAAGGATACAACGACGGAGGGAGTAGTATTTGGCTGATGGCCAACTGTCTCTTATGTCGTCTGAACATAGACATCGGAAAAGTCTGTTGGAGGACAAAAAAGTATGGAAATTTGCAAGATTCCATTGCTGCTCAAAATCAAAATAGCACACACTGGGGTATCTACAAACAGTAGAACAAAATCACTCTCTTAAACAACCTAATTGAAGAATGAAAGAATGTTGGCACCTAACTCCTGCCTAAAAATTACTTAGATGAGAAATCTAATTATCTAATCATCGCTTGCTGCGGCACCGTCATCCCCAGAACTAGTAGCTGTTTCAGGTCTGATTTCTTCTAGTTGCTGGAGAACTTGCTGAACTTCTGGTCTAGCTGACGGTGACGGATCAACACAGTGCAAAGCCAATTTCAGGGTATTCAATAATTCATCACTGATAACGGATGCATCCCTCATTAGCTCTAAATCAAATACCTCATTAGTCCACTCCTCTTTCACAATTGATGCAACCCATTGAGGCAAATCCACACCATTCATTGCTTCTCCTGGTGACTTCCCTGTTAGAAGTTCCAGTATAATAACACCAAGGCTGTATACATCTGTCTTTGTGTTTGCTTTCTTGAGTTTTGAAAGTTCAGGTGCCCGATAGCCAAGTGCTCCAGCAGTTGCAATCACATTTGCATTTGCAGCAGCAGTCATAAGGCGCGAAAGACCATAGTCTGCAATCTTTGCATTTGTGTGCTCATCAAGTAAAACATTGCTGGATGTAAGATTCCCGTGGATGATGTTGGCATTTGTATGAAGGAAGAGCAGTCCCCTTGATGTACCCTTTGCTATTCTCATCCTTGTTGCCCAATCAATTGGTGTATCAGGACCGCGAGCTGCAAAGAACAGTAGATTTACAATCTGAATTTTCACAATAATATTAGAGCAAACAACAAAAGTAAAAATGGAAGAACTGATTTGTGCTTACCATGAAGAAAAGTTGCCAGACTTCCCTTAGGCATGTAGTCAAAAACAAGAAGTTTCTCTCCTTTGGGACCCATGTAATATGCTCTAAGGGCCAGAAGATTTGGATGCCTGATCTTGCCAAGAATATTAACTTCATTCTCAAATTCCTTTTGACCTCTTGTGATCTTCTCCCTCAATCTTTTCACAGCAACTTGATCGCCATCCTCTAACGTGGCCTTGTACACCGTACCATAAGTGCTCTTTCCCATTATTTCGGCGGTTGCACAAAGTAGATCATCTGCTGTGAACACAATAGGTCCATCAAAATGGACAAGCTTTCCTCCTGCTGCTTCAACTTCTCCAGCAGTTGGTGGAACACCCTTTTCACCTCTAGCTGCTGTGGCCGTCCTACTGGTGGCTTGACCATCCTTCCCTGCTTTAGCCGCAGTTCTTTTCCTGATCAAGCAGCATAGGAGAATGCAACATAGCAGAAATAAGATTATGACAAGTGCCCCTCCTGCTATGAGAATGGCGTCCTTAGTACTAAGTTTACGACCATGTTTTTTTGGTGTTTCAGGGGATGGGCTAACTGGAGAGATAGGACATGGGGTTGATGCACTATAACCACATAGCTGAAGATTACCCATAAAGGCACTCGAGTTGAATTTCCGAGCGAGATGAGTTGGAACAGGACCAGATAGATTATTATATGATACATTTAAGGCACTGAGATTTAGTAAATTATCTAAAGAAGCTGGGATTTCTCCACTTATATTGTTATAAGCTAAATCTAGTTGTCTCAGAGCAGAGACGTTTCCTATAGTGACTGGAATATCACCAGTAAAGTGGTTGTTCCTCAAGTTGAGAATTGAGAGTTTTTGCAATTTGTTTAAGGATGCTGGGATTTGGTTATCAAGTTGGTTGTGTTCCAAGTTCAAGACCGCTAGCGAGGATAGATTGAAGAAGCTATCAGGCAAGCTTCCATTAATGGCATTGTAAGAGAAGTCAAGTGTTGTAAGCCTAGACAGTCTCCCAATATGACTTGGGATAACTCCAGTCATTTGATTATGACCAAGTGAAAGCTCAACAAGTTCATTCAACTTGCCTAAGGAAGCGGGAATACTTCCAGAAAGAGAGTTGTGATCAAGTTTAAGAGACTGGAGGGTTTTTCCATTTCCATGTCCATCCCATGTGTCTGGTATTGAGCCTGAAAGATTGTTATACTGGAGGTGGAGAAAGATGAGGGAGGGAGATCGTGTGAGACTTTTGGGGATTGAACCAGACAGAGAATTGTGGCTAAGATTAAGCCTATAAAGCTTAGTTGAATTAACAAGACTAGGCGGAATAGTACCAGAGAATGAGTTATTGCTGAGATCAAGTGTTTGAAGAAGAGGGCAGAGACCAAGAGAAGCAGGAATAGAACCAGAGAACCTATTGTTGAAGAGTTGAAGTCCTCTAAGATTGGGTATGAGTCCCAAAGTAGAAGGAATTGAACCGGCAATGAGATTATCATGTAAGCTGAGTTTTCGAAGCGATTGAAATTGTCCAATTCTTTGAGTAATTCTTCCCCCTAGACCTCTCCATGGAAGCTGGATGACAATGACTTGTCCTTGAGCACATTTAATACCAACCCAACCACCAGAACAAGCTCCAAATCCACTGTCATTCCAGCTTCTCAAGAACCCTTTTGGATCCACCAACTCTTGCTTAAAGGCTTGAAGTGCTTGGAAATCTGCTGCAGTGATGATTATCCCGTCCCAATCCTGCCCTGAAGCTGGCAAAATTACTAACAACAAGAGTTGGACAAATAGAAGCCATCCCATTGTTGAAGAAAAGAGTGAGATGAAATTTGAATCTAAGAAGAAGAAGATTTTGTAGTAGGGGAGCTGGGGTTCCACGTGAAGTGGAAGCAAATAGAGCTTAAACGATGACAAGTTTTATTGGGAGACATGAAAAAGTGTCAGATTCACAAGACAGACAGGCTCCCTCACAAATACTACTAGTTAAAAAGGGCATAACGGCTAGTTTTTGCAAACTACCTTTGCATTGATTAAAATTTACTTTGGGAAGTGGGCTCCCCAGCCACTCTTAAACCTTGTCTAACGGCTATCTTTTTCAGGTTGATACTCCTCCATTGTCCTTTTTGTGGGTCCATCCCAGGTTAACTAGATTTGACGTTTCCTAACTATTCCAATTCAACAACCACCTTCAAAACAAAATAAATTATAATATTATTTTATTTCACTAACTAAACTCACATACCCCTAATCTATCATAAAACATCGTAAGTGATTTCAAACTCTTATAGCTACATCATACTCTTAAAATATTCTTAATTTAGGAGTGTATTTCATTCATATTGCAAGATTGAGCATGATTTAAGTTCAGTTAGTCGAGTAAAAATAATTGTTTTTAAGGTTGTCTCCGTTTATTTTTACTGGTCATTAATTCCCGTGTCAAATAAATAGTGGACTATTATTGAATGAAGGGAGTAATAAAATTCACAAGGAATGTTTTAAATATTTCTCTTTCTAAAAAAAAAAGTACTCCCTTTTAATTGGTGTGGTATCATTTGATCTAACACTTACAAAAAAGGTGAGGGATTTAAAATTTAAGATTTAAAACAATCTTAAATATTTGTATAATTATAATTCATTTAATCAAGAATGATAACATAATTTTGAACATTAAGCTATTTCTAATTAGAGAAAGATTATTCTTTTAGATGGACTAATTAAATAGTGTGCAATATAGACAGAACAGAAAGGACATTGAAGAGAGTTTTGAAAATAAGATTTTTGTTTGTAAAAGATAAGGTTAATGTATCCTATATTCTTATTTTTTTTGTGAATTTAAATGTATTATGGGTCTTGGAATTTTAAATATAAAAAATATTTTTTCTATTTTGTGATACTAATTTTTAATTTCTAGATTGAATTAGATCAATTTAATATTTTAAAATTAAATTTGAATATTAAAAAATAATATAAAAATCTATAAATTGCAATATTCTCAAATTAATATGATCAAAAATATATATTTTTTTAAATATTAATCAAAATTGAAATTTAAGAAATAAAAAATAAATACAACATAAATTGGACAAAGAAAGTAAAACAAATTATAAAAGGAACTAGAACCCATAAATTGATAGAGGAGGAATAACATATTGTTACTTTGCCAGTAATACCATTATAAACTCTCTTCATCTTGAATTTTACCAACAATCCAACCTCAATGGACCAAAAAGAAAAGAAAATTCAGTTTGGGTTAAAAATGTGCCGGTAAAAGTAACTTTTAGAAGTACCAAGGAGACGATTATTTTAGAATTTGCAATGACTCATATTTGGTCACGTTTCATTCTCACATTTGAAAAATATATATATATGTTTAAAGTGATTTTTTTTTTACCATGAACGAAAGTTGGAGTGGAGTCACTTTGATTTTTTTGAGTAATTTGAAGTGAAAAATAAAAACACATTTTTTGTTATTTTTAAAATTTTTGAAAATTTTGATTTCTAATATTCAACTTTAAGTTAGATTTTTAATATTATGATAAAACATATTTTTTTAAATTCAACTCATGTAGAAAGGAACACTGATTCAATGTTCAGATAATAGAGATCGACTATGGAATGTCCATCGCTCAATGTAGAAGAAATCTGATTGTATTGAATGAAGATGTAAAGTGTCTACATGCATTGATCTTCATCTATTTATAGAACAAGTAAACAAACCTTAACATTCTTCTAACAACTCTAACAAGTTTTAACTAATCACATGTGCACAGTAACTAACTTTTAACTATCTCTAACTAGTCAACTAACCCCTATGCAATTGATATATGTTAGACCCCGTAATTAGCGAATTGGAGGTCAATTGCTCATTCGGAAAAAATTGTGTGATTGAGGTATAATTTAAATTTAACTAATTTATGATGCGTGAGTATGGAATCAAGTGAATTGGGCGGGTAAAAATTAAAGTGAAGTCGGGAGTCCTTAA
>JAOTQR010000092.1:9387587-9402101 GCA_025774065.1 Solanum ossicruentum
ACTCTTAGACACCTAGGGTAGAGCGAAGCCAAATCCCTACGATCTAAGCATTGGCCTAGGATGACCCAACATGTAAGGCGTATTGGACCCATTAAAAAAACCACCTTGAGTCCAAAGTGGCTTCCGGCCCAACTGGACGATCATGTTTATATGTTTATATTTGAAGAATGTATATGTTGTTTGACGAACTTTTGTCCTGGGGGATTGGGAGTCATTTTTAATAACACATATTAATCAAAACAGGTTTGTTTGCAAGACGTGCGGAGATGCCAAGAAGTCCAAGAAGAAGAAATCTTCCAAGAAGGTTTAGTTTAGGATTAACAACCCTGCATGGGTTTAATTATTTTTGTATTCCCTTTCCTATGTTATGTATTCCCCATTAAGTTTATTTATAAGGTTTGTATAAACATTTTTGGGGCAATTGAACATCTAATTGCATATATATCCTTCAAGTCGTTAGGCCTACCCTTGGCACAAAATGGTCACATATCTGTTTAGGGCACGCAATATCTGTTTATGTGATATATTTTTCAATTATTTTATGTTACTTTGTTTGAAGTCTTCTAGCCCACTCTCTTCGAAGTTTTCTAGAAACCCTTAAGCATATAAATCAATTCATTACCAAAAGAACGTTCAAATACTCTTCATGTCTCAAGTTTCTCAACAAAATCAATTCACTCTCAAAGTTCTAATTTCATTTGACAAAAGATGAATTTTTTAATCTAGTTCAAAAATACTTCTTTTCGAACTACGTAAGGTCTGATTCTCCTTCGTGAGATACGTAGGCAGCCTCTTAGGTCCGACCACATCTTTTCAAAAGCATATTTTCCCTCCAGCTTTTCAGAAGCGTATTATTCCATCTTTTCAAAAACATATTTTTCCCAGCTTTCAGAAGCATATTTTCCCAATTTTCCAGAAGCATATTTTCACTTAGCTTTTCAGAAGGGTATTTTCTCCAACTTTTCAAAAACGTATTTTTCCTTATCTTGGCCCAATCTACATCATCAAATGCAAGAAAACCTTACTTGGCGCAAATCGATTTCCTGATCTACCATCTCCAAAATCATATAGGCAAAATCCTGCCTATTTACCATATCCCGTCCATCTGTGGGCTAGTTTACTCTCGAATAAAGCAACAATTGTGTGCTTTTATTGATATGTGTGCTACCTTTTATTACCTACTAAGTTGAAGAAACTAACTTATTTGCTTTTGAGTTATTTTCATTTGAAAGGTAATTTAGAATTGATCTGTGTTGATAAAAGCCAGCCAATCATCAGATCCAGTGATCCCCCTGACTAAAACCAGTGGAAAGAAAATGGCAGACCTTAATGATAATGCGAACATGACTGAGATTCCGTAGCAGATCCTATTGTCGCATAACAGAACGAATTGATGCAACAGATTGCTGACACGAAAAAGAAAATGAGTAAGACTCAGGGGTCGACAAATTTGGACATCACTGCTAATCCTCCCGTTCCAAACAATGGGAGGCCCTCACTTCATTTTTCTTCTCCTCATCGATCCGTCCCCATATCAACAAACCCACCTATCACTCCCGTACAAACTTCCCCCAACATTAACGAATCATGACCTTCTAACTTTTTTCCCCAAGTACCACCTCTTCCACAGAATTCGAACACCACTCAAGTAAGAAATTCCTCTCAAATGGCCCATAATACCCACCCCCAAATAGTCCACCCTGAAAGCCAACTTTCAAATCCATATAACCTGTCCTCGGCACAAATTCTACCTCCTAAGACCCCTTTCATATTCCCATTTCCCCAACGCAAAATCTTCACACCATATATGCCGATGTCGACCATCATGAGGAGAGGGAAAAAGAAGAGAAGGCCAAACAAGAGATGACCGAGTTGGCTATCGAAGAAAAGATCGCTAGAGCCATGAAAAAATTTCACTATGCGTCGGACGCTGTAAGTCTTGATTATAAAAACTTGTGCATTCACCCGGATCTGAACCTACCGAAAGGGTTCAAAGTGCCGAGGTTTGATACTTTCAGCGGGAGCGGAAATCCTCTGGCTCCTTTGAGGGCGTACTGTGACTAATTAGTGGGAGCTGGGAAGAACGAAGCGCTGCTGATGCGACTTTTTAGCAGAAGTTTAAGTGGGAAGGCTCTATCATGGCTCTATTTTACTGTTTTATTTTTTTTGTATTGGAATTGTGAGAATGGTTCTTGTTTAATGATCAATTAGCTTTTCTAAGTTATGTTTTGATTTTCTTGTTAAAGTTTTCTTTTCAACATGATATCAACTGATACATTCATTCCTCATGTGCACTCTACGCTTGAGTTTTAATGTTGATATGGAACCCTCTTGGCGAAAATTAGTTTCATATTGTCACAATGAATCCTGTTTGTCTCTCCAGTTTTCTAGTCATGTATCCCCTTGTTCTTGATATTGTCTCTCTTTTAAAATGTTAGGTTCCAATTCTTATTTCAGCCCTCCTGTGTTGATTTCTTCCTGTTTCTTTAGTACTTTCTGTTATATTATATGACAATGAGGAAGAGTTTAGTTTCAAATTTCATGGGTTGCAAAACAGTGTTGTTTTGTCCTAAACTTTTTTTTGCTTTTCTCTCATTCGTGCCTCTGTTTTTCTGGCACCCATATCATGTGGTAGCTGCTGATGTACTCCCTTTTGTTAGTTGTTCTCTCATTTAACAAGTGAGAAAAGTGATCTATCATGCCTCAATATGGACCTCCTCCCCTGTTTCAGTTCTTTTCCTGATCAAGCATATCAGTGCTTCAACATTAGGCATTTCATTGCTATTAAGTTGTTGTCTATTTGACTTCATGATGCGTGTAAAAGTCTATGTCCATGTCAAGCTTGCCAAGATCTATAACACATATCATGCTGAACTTTGATGTTACTTTCCCTCAATAGTCTTTCTTTGAGTCCTTTACTAATCCTTATTTTATTTCTTTGCATGAATTACAATCCGGGTCCATTAGGGCTTTTATCCTTACATTTCTGATGGGCCATGGAGGCCCAAGTCCCTCCTCGAGTCAGCCTCATCAATATAGAAAGAAGCTGATTATAGGTTAAGGATGTTGACATTCAAAGAAAAGGCCCAACAGTTGTAACAAAGATTAAAATGGGACAAAGGCCCAAAACTATTTCAACTCCCTCCTTTAGTTCATTTTGGTTTATATGTTTGTATTTATTTGGATGCTATCATTGTTTAGTTTACTATTGATTTTAATCTAATTAAATTCCCCAATACGTCAAACCATTTGTGTTATTTTTATTTAACTTCGTTTTATTTTGAAAAGAGTTTTTTGCAAAATAAATAAATAAATAAATAAATAAATAAATAAATATTAAGTAAAAATATAAAAAATGTGTTTTTATCATTTTTTTTCAAGTCTAGTCAAATCTTTTCAAATTTAGTCAAAGTTTTTCAAAAAATTAAATCAATTTCAAAATTAGTCGATCTTTTTTCAAGTCAAAGTTAGTCAAATATCTTAATCGTCGAATAACCGCATTTAGCGGCCATTTCGAGTGCGTAAAACCTTCTCGAAGTGGAAATGTGAACTCGAACCTGTTTCTCTGAATTTTAAAAAAAAATTTGTTAGGTCTTTTAAAATATTTAATGGTTTGCTAATTATCCGTAAAATTATGTGGCGACTCTATTTTCTTTTGAATTTCGAGAATTGATTTTTCTTAAATCAATTGAGTTTAAATCGATTTTTAATTTCCGATTTCTTTTTTTTTTTGTCAAAAAGTCATTTTTCGGCATAACATATGCGCAACGAAAGATGCTTGTATTTGGTGTGGATTATATAGGAGTGGGAACTCAGATGTGATGTTTGAGCCAGCACAGAGAACACACATTGATTGGATGCCATTGTCCCCTAGCTATGTGTTTTGGTGTAAAAACGGAAAATGTAACTGAAGTGGATAGCATTCTTAAAGGACCCTCAGTTCCCATACAAGTATGCACAGAAGCTGATTTTTTCATCTTTTTTTCGTTTTGTACACGCTCAGAACTACCCAAGTTTTATTATTAAATTAATGAATGAAAAACAGAATTTTATTTACCTAATCCAAAAAATAAAATAAGTTCACTGCTGAACCTTCACACTCATGAGGTAGACAACTTCTATTCAAGAAAATATAACTGATACTTGATCATCCTAGATGCTCTTAATAGTAAGCAAGTTGGTCATCAACTCGTGATATTAAGGGGAGCAAGAGAGAACAAAAAATAAGTTAACACTGCAATATCAAAACTATTATCATACTCAGAGAAAACTTAGTGCCATAACTTTGAGACTGTTCACAAAGTGATTACAATGTACCTCGGAGCATTTCTAATCAAGAAGCTACTCATGGTTCCTAAAGACCCATGTATATAAGCCAGGTAACCCTAATAGTTCTTCATGTTGTCAATAGGTACAATAGGAACACAATGCAGCTCTTTCTTACCTTTCTTTTTTATCCTTTTTGCTCCCCTCCAACAAAGTCTTACTATTAACTTTTTTTCTTTTTAGACACCGGTATTAGTATACAACAACAACATACCCAGTGATATCCCACAGGTGGAGTCTGGGGAGGGTAGATCGTACGCAGACCTTACTGCTACCTCATAGAAGTAGAGAGGTTGTTTCCTAGACACCGGTATTAGTATAACTTTATTAAATGTGATCGTAAAGCATTTTACTATAGACCTTGCTACAAGACACAACATATCTTATCTTACTGTTGAATCCATCATTTATGTAAGTTCAGATTAGGTTTCACATTTTTTGAGGAGTTCGGAAAACTACTTGTTATTGAGAACATCACATCCTATGCTACTAATGTCCTATATTTTAACCAGGATTAGCAACTCCTAAAGACGTTTTGTGGTTTCACATAAAATAGTACCCTAAATCAAAGGTAAAATGACACTAGAAAATAATAACCAACATATGTGTCAATCATATGCTTCTTTCTAGAGACTGGATGCTGCCCCCATGACCCTATCTCAATGTCACTAGACTAAAAAGTAATAGGTGGTATCAACCAAGCGCTCTTCAACCATGCAACAAGAACAATAAAAGCCACATTAACCTTTCTAAATACAGCCAACTGATCATCAAACCAAATCAATCTGAAAGTCATGAACGATATAAATTCATGCTAAACAACATCAAAGACAATGGAGCCCTCTCCACAGGGCTAAAATACCCCGATAATCTACCCCCTCCAGAGCTAACATAGAAAGAACATTAAAATGCACTCTCACTCACTCAGTCATTCACACACACAAACAGAGACAGCCACACGCACACAGTCTATCCAGCTTTACAGCCAATTTATCCAAACAAAAGACAAACTTAAAACTTCACAGTACTGTGAAAATCCATTAGGCTAAACGGTCAAAAAACAACTTAACACAAGTGCAGAAGACTAGTGACAACATGAACATGATCTTCCTAAAAAGGATAGAGTTTACATATTACTTTATCTCACATATTGTCTCTCCCTCATCTCATCTATTTCTCTTCTATTATTATAGCATAACTCCACCACACAGGTTCATCTTAAATATCTCACATCCCCTCCCCTCTGATGGCATGTTCCAGAGATGTCCACAATCCCACAAAACAGAACTATACGCAGAAGCAACATGAAAGTCAACACCAATTTCCAGTGCAGAAATCAACAGATAGGCAAACTACTATGTAAATTTTAACCTTTGATCCACCAACTTACAGATAAACACGAATTAAAATGTAGTGGCAAACAAAGAAAGGAATCAAATACAGATCTAAAAGTTGGAAATTACAGATCCAATCTAGATCTATAATCTGGATACAAAATTTCTAAATATTTTCTCCAAAATCCGATGTAGTAACTAGGTTTTTCTCTATCAAGAATATTACAGTTAAATTAAATTGAATAACTGATTCACATCAAATTTAGAAGCTCCAAACCAACCTCATAATCATATCTCCAAATCAAATGGATCCGACTACACACGAGCAGCAACAGCCGGTGCAGCGGCAGCGGCGGCAGAGGAGGCAGCACCACCGAGGAACGAAAGGAATCCAGCGTTGGCAGGCTCTTGATCATCAAGGAACAAATCTTCGGGAACCCTAAAAGCTCCGTGAACAGAAACAATACCCAGTCCAACAAGAAGAGCAGATATAAGCAGAGATCCAACACTGGTAAGGAACACCACAACAATGGTGAAGACGACTAAGATCCCCAAAGTTTCACGATCAGAGAAAGTGCGGCCAAAGATAACAAGGGGCTGATCTGAGGGTCTAAACAGATATAGAAAAAACCATCCCCCGAGAAGTGCAAGAAGGACAAGGAGAGAAAAGGGATGAGAGAGAAGGGAAAGAGCGAGTACCCCAGCGAGTAAGGTAAGGTAATTGACGCGAAAGTAAGAGAAGTTCTTGCGGACGCGGGAGGCGGCCTCAGCGACGGAGTCAGGGCGGGCGAAGGATGAGCGATCGAGAAGTTCCAACCAAGGGCGGCGTTGGGCAAAACCTTGACGGATGGAAGATGAAAGGCGGGACATGAATGAACGAAATGCCGGAGTGGCGATCGGGGTTTGAGATTGGGATCCGGGATTAGCCGTGGATTGCGGACTGGAGATCGGAAGTGTCGCCGGAGAAGCCATTGTTTTTTCTTCGTTTTTTTACTCCCTTCTCTCGTTCGTTTGTTTTATGCGGAGGGTACAGAGAGAAGGAGTGCAATTGGAAAATTTTGGAGTAGAATGATACTTCGGCTTTACCCTTCCCCTTTTATTTTAACTATATATATACTAGTATAGTGTTCCACGCGTCGATAATATTGTACTCTTATTGAAATTTTAAAATTAAAGTTAAACATATCTCTAATCTTTTAAATTTTGCCTCAAATATTATTTGGCACTCTAATTTAACTATTCTATTTTAATTTTTCAATTCTATTTTTTATGTTCCATTTTGACACTTATTTCATATGTTAAGATATGATATAAAGAATAATTAAAAATACATATATAATCTTTCTAATTTGTCTTTATTTTTTATTTTAACATTTTATCTTGCATTTGTTGTATTTTATCAAGAAAATGTGTGGTTTTGTAATTAGAATTTATCAAGCAAATGTGTGGTTAAAGTGATTTATATCTTATGAATTTAAAATGTATTCTATCTTAAAGGTGTAAAAAAATAAATAGAAATAGAAAAGAGGGCTGAAAACAAATCAATGTATAAGCTTTGTTCATTGTTTAAATTTGTTATTCAATTTTTAAAATTTTATCTTTCAATTTTTATAAAAATAATATATCAATTGTATGTTATTTAAAATAAACATATAATTATATAATATTTTAGTACTATATGATTCTTACAACTGAATAACGGTTTGCTTTAGATTGAAATTACTCAATATATTTTAATATTTTATTTTGTAAATAATGATACAATTGCGGTGTGTTAGGTGTAATACTTATCATTAGATAATTGCTAATATAAATTTATGTAAAAAGTAATTTCAAATAATACATAGATAAGGGAGAGTTGCATAAGTTTCGGTCAAGATAGGAATTTGAAGAGAAAATTAAGTGAAAGTGCTTCTACCCATGATTTAATAGATATATAAAATAAATTTATTTTTAGTTTAAATAGCTTAACATGCATTAATTTATGGATACAGTTTTTAGGACTCAAAAATAGAGAGCTAATTTGCAGTTAGTTATATATTGTGCAGTTAGAAAATTTTTACATTTTATTTAATTATTTTTAAATAGGCACTTCAGCAATTTAGCAGGGTGAGATTAATTTTAATTATAACTTTTTAATTATTTTTTAAAATTTTTTAATAATAAATACAATTTTATTATGATGCTAGCATATGACGAAAAATAAACAACAGCATTGTTTGATCTTTTAGTAAGTATAACTTTAAAAAATATAAGTATTTATTTGTAAAGTATCAAATGAATAAAGAATTAAAGAGAACTTTGCTTTTCACTATATAATTTATAGAATAGTTATTTTACAAAACAAGTTTTATCGTAAAGTATAACCCAAAAAACACTACAACTCTTACTCTTCATCAATGTAAAAATGTAAAAAAAATTACTTTTTGGAAACTGAAATTATCTAGAAAAAAAATCGTTGAATATTCTTATCGTTATTATAATTTTTAAAAAATATGAACAAAATTTTATATTAAAATAATTATAAAAATCTTCTTTTTACAAAATCTGCAAGCATTAATCATTAAAATATAGCAATGGGAAGTTAATGTGTAGTTAGAATTTATTTATTATTTAGATTAATTTAAATAAATTTTTTAATTAATTTTTAATATTTTGAATAAGTAAAGATGAGTTTAATGATAAATTATATATTGGAGATGAAGGATATTTTTGCTTGATAATTATTTATATATACTGAAATTTAAATGAAGTGTATAATTATTTAAATAAATTTTACAAAATATTTAATTTACGCGCAAAAAATATGTCAATTTATTTAATGAAATTATTCTACAACATTCCTTACAATTCTCTATTACGGTTCATTTTTCTATTTATATTTCAGAAAATAATAGCAATGACATATATCCATATGTATAAATAAATTGAATATAAAATCATTGAAACAAAGTAATACCTTTTAAACAGAACTACAATATCAAATATATAGTAAAAAAAGAAAATATAAGCATGAGATCATTTCGATCATATTCATAACCAAAATTTGACTGTCAATGTTCCACTCTTACTTTCTTCTTTTTTATATACTATTTCTTCTTCTAACCGATTTTTTTTTCGTTTTATTTCAATTCATTAAAATAGATATTAATCAATTTTAGATTAAAAAATATTAACATTAAATTTGTAAATAATTACAACTCTCTGTGTGCCGGAAAAAAAAACATAAGGAGTGTGCATGAAAAATTATTAAATTTTGTTAAAACTACCATTTTTCTACTTTACTTTAAAATACATATTTTTCAACTTAATATTTTAAATGAAAATTAATTTATTTTAGAAAGTTGTCTATTCACATATTATAATTTGAGTTTTACTCAGTAAAGAAGTTTAGTATCAAAAAACTATTTTACTCCTAAAAGAATAATTGTTTTAATCCTAACAATATTGTACATTATTCTGCATTTAAATTTCAAATTCGACGAATATTTTTTAACACGCATTATTCTCAAATATAAATTAATACTAAACAAAACGTAAAAAATATATAGAATGTAATTTCGTATCTGAATTCGAAGATGGTTCTTTCAATTCAAAAGTAACTGAAACATGATAGAAAAGTACACATCCATGATATCAAAACTTGAACTACCGTAAACGTCCAACAGTGGATTTCCATAAATATTAAGACTCATCTTGTCTTCCAAAAGTGGTTGAAAGTAAAAAATCATGATGACTTTTGGGATTCATGAAATAAAAAGTATAATCTCTAAAATACAATCAGGAGAAAAGGAGATATAATTAAAAAATGTAAATGCTCTGTGATATATCAATAGAAAATTGTAGAATCGATCAGTTTGAATAGTAAATTTTAACTTTTCAATTTTAACTTTTCAAGAAGATGTGAGGAATAAAGTAAAGAGTAGTTTTTATTTATCAAATACATGGATAAGAGAAGTTTTAAAACTAACTATTTAAATTCTAATTGTGATTAAAAATATTAGTTTTAGGAAAAAGAAAAAGAAAAATGGTATTATTTAGTTAGTTTAAAATCCCTTTTTATTTAATTGAAAAAATGTAATTTTTTAAATTTTTTAATTTTATCGTTTTAAAATAGATCATTCAAATTTTTAAATGTTATCTTGATGAAAATTATTATATTTGTTAAATTTCGTTTTATAATTTTAGATTTTTTTATTTTTTATATTAAATTTATGTGTTGTTTTATAATGTATAGATGTAGGTATCACTTCTCCTATACTCTCAAAAATTGCTTCCTTAAATAAAGGAGGTTATTTAATTGTTTCTTCCTAATATTTATCAAACACCCGCGTACAAATTTTTTTAATTGATTTTATTTCAAATTCGAATATGTAGATAAGCATCATTGTTTAAAAACTATCTTAATTTAAATACATTTCTTAAAAGAATTATAAAATATAGATTATTTGATTTATTTTAATTTGTATGTTTCTTTATGTGCTTAGTGGATGAGGACGTGGGGGGAGGGGCAGGGGGGAGGGGTATGGCAGTTTTTCTTGTTTAAATTTATAGTATTGTATCTTTTTATTAATGGGTTGTTTTTAATAATTTTTTATTTTTATATTAAATTTCTATATTTTCTTTCTATTGACAGTTTTAATTTTATATTTTGTTTAATTGACATTTTTGCAATTAATTTTTTAAATAATAACTAATAACTAATCTAATTAATTATTTGTTATAAGATGTCTCATAGCATATTTATAAGCTGGCACTTGCTTGAATGTAATGACTTTATCCTCTCCGTTTAATAATATATAGAATATAGATACATATAGACTAGTTAATAAAAAATATATAAAAAACAAATAAATTATTACATAGGTAATTTACGTCATTGAACACACAATTATAAATAATTATATAAATATTACTATCTCATATCATCAATTTTATAAATACATTATTTTCACTAGACAAAATAATTAAATGTATTTTTGATTCTATATATGTTCTTTTTATAAATTTGAAATCGCATACTATAGGACCCATTTAGGGATAGTGCTTCTAATAGATTTTTCCCCATACTCGAGGTTCGAACGAATAGAACAGTTTCACTACTACACCACAACTCATGTTGATAATTCTATGTTCATCTAATGTTCAAGAAAGAATATATTAGTTTATTATTGGGTTTTAAATTCATGTCCATCTCCAATATATCTCAATGTGAATTCTAATTAATATGTTCATATTTTCTATTACAATGTTTTCACATTTAAATTAATTCATATTTCATCTCAATCAAATAATTAGGAAATACAAGGTTCAACACACTTAACCGTAGGCTAAAAATATATTTGCCTTAGCCAATAAAGTCACGATCAATACCAAGCTGGAGCTTTATCCTTTTGATTATACTCCAAAGCACATAATCCATTTGAAAAAAAATTCACAATCACAATGTGAAGCTAAGGGGACACCAAAATTATGCAATTTGGGTATAACACCCCACCTCTTACAATACTAGTACTATGCAAATGAAACATGATATGGTTTGATCAAACTAGCACCAACTTTTAAAAGTGCTTGAATCTCATGTTAATGGGCGATATGCGCGTCTAACGCTTAAGAGGGTCGAGTGTATACATGTTTTGTGTTAAATTGAGGATATCATGGCCCTAAATAAAGTGAGAGAATTGAGGTGCTTGTAGGACTTCCTAAGCTAGCAGGTGAGTCACTTACTTGCTTAGCTTAAATTTGCTAGCTAAATAGAGACGAGGTTCGACGTCGAATTTGACCAAGTCTGATTATGAATAAAGTCTGTGTTAAGGGTATAATTTTAGCTTGTATTTTACCATCATCAATGGACTATATTGTCAGCCCAAGAAGAATATAAAAGGGGCCCAAGCCCACTACAATTTCTTTAGTAAATTAGGCCCAACTAATTAAGAAGAAGAAAGCTGAAAAATGCGCAGTAAAGACCCATAAATTTGGAGCCCCAAAAGGCCCAAGTGAAAGGGGCAAGGAGCTGCATCACCAGCTTGGTGATGTAAGCCTAAAGTAGCTTTAGTAAGTCGGCCAAAAACCCCTTTAAAAAGAGTTTAAAACAGCTTCCACAAGTCATTTTTCAACTTGAACACACAAAAATCAGATTGCTCTCCAAGTTTTCTCTCAACTTTTCTTGACTTTGTAAAGCAACCAAAAGAAGCTTTTAGGGTTCTTAAGGAGGCTCTCAATCTTAAAGGCAAAGGTAAGTAATCATGGTTGTGTATTTAATATGTTTTATTCATGAAAAATAAGAAGATGTACTAGTTATGCTTGTGCTGAAAATTAGACAACATGTGTTTAGAAAGTTGTTGCACACTTGCCTTTTATTTTAGTGACTTCTCTATGGTTTGTGGGCTGTATTATGAAGAGAAGTTGATGTTCTTAACATGGTTTGAGTTATAGATATTACCCTAAGGTTGCTGCCCTAATTTTGATTTCATTTAACAAACGAGTTTTATTGTGCTATCTTAAGTGTAATATTGATTGGAACTTGTGGGCTGATGGATGGAAGGCTATTGCCTCACGTCTTTAATGACTGATTTTTTTACTGTTCTGAGATTGGTTCAAGGCTATTTGTATGTATAAATGTTGTGGGAATAGTTTGATTGAAGTTGGTAAAGGTTTGGAATCCTCAACGTCGTAATGTAGCAAAGGGACGTAACGTTATACCGTCTATTTGTATGTTACATAGAATTGTTGTGTCTTGTGCTTTGTGGACTGTTGTAAGGCTATTATAGCACTAAAATAGGCTGCACATGATGTATATATGATAATTTGCATTACAAAATACGATTAGGGGCGAAAAGGTTGAAAGAATATGCTCGGGTATATAAATACCCGCTTGCTGCTCGTGTGTTATTTTTTTTATATGATTGGGCTGCCAAGGTGTATCTATTGGCGATCAATACTAGTTTTATCACCTACTATGTTGTAGATGAGTATTTGGAGAAAGGGAAGGTTATCTCAAGGTAGTAACGAGGTCATACAACGAGGTATGTAAGGCTACTTGATTTTGTATTGTTTGGCATGAAATATAGATCCTTCCTTGGCACATAAAGGCGCTTACCAACTCCGGCACAACTATTAACTGTGTCTACACTCTTGAACATGTTCATATGCTCCCCTATATAGTCACCTTCAAATCTGCATACATACATGGATACCAAGTTACATGGGTTCTTTTTTCCAAATAAAGTTCACGAGTTATTTCATCTCATACGCATTTCATTATTTATGTAAAGTACTTTTTTCATTGTCATATAGTCTTGTATGATTATCTACATGTCATCTGTTATATCTACAGTCCTATAGCTCTAATATTGTGACCACCAAAAGAATCATCTTAAAAGTAATTGAAAGATAAAGTATATTGTTTATTGATGGGTGGTAGCCCGAGGGGTGGAAGAATCACCTAGCCAGGGACGATCCTATCACGGGTGGTAGCCCGAAGGGTTAAGGAAGAACCTAGCCAGGAAGATCCCGATATAATTTCACCACTGATTAGCTGGTCATTTGTATTACATGTTGTGCATAAGTTATACAGTAAAGGTAAAGTTATATAAAGAACATAAAGTACATAATCCCAAAGTATAATGAAAAGTGGTCTCTTATTCTACACCAGTGCATAATTTCAGTTGAGTTGTTACTTCATATATAATATTTTCTGTCTTACATATTCAGTACATTATCTCGTACTGACGTCCCTTACGGGGAACCTGCATTTCATGCTGCAAGTATAGGTGCTAGTATATCTCCCCAGTAGGAGTACAGGACATCCAATTGTTGATATCAAGCTCCAGGTTGCTTCAGGGCTTTGTTTGTGTCTAGAGCTTATATGTTTGTAGTGTACAGTTAGTCGAGGCGGGGCCTGTCCCGACTCTTGTCAAATACTTTTCCTTATCTAGAGGCTTTGTAGACTATGTAAATTAAAGTATAATCATGACTCATACTTTAAACACTGTAGCCTCAACAACCTAGCCATATGCATCTCCTTTTGGCTTGTTATCACTGTTTACTTTTTTAAAGGCATGCTAAATGTAAGAATCCCTTATAACATGTATAGAAAGCACATAGATACTGGTTGGTTCTCCCGGGCCTTATCGGCAACGGGTGGGAGTCTGCCCTAACGGGGCTTTGGGCGTAACAGAAGTTGTATCAGAGCGGGTCATCCTAGGGAGTCTACAAAGCCGTGTCTATGTAGAATCTTGTTTATCAATGTGTTGTGCATCACATTTATAAGCAGGAGGCTACGTGACATTTAGGAGTTGTTACTTTCTTTTCATTCTTTATATCGTGCCATAAAGCTAAGTGTAATAGGTGCATTATGTCTAATTTCTAAATTGTTTTGTATAGCAAGCACGCCAGAAACCAGGCAAAACAAAGGCAAAGAGAATCGAGTAGAAGTGGTAGTTGGTATACCAGTCAGGCGAAACAACGAAATGAGGTTCAAGAGGAGTCTCTCTCATAGATATCTCCAACTCCTCCAGTTCCTGATGAACCCAGAAGTAGTGAAATTTCCCCAGAACCACCTATTGATGCTATCGTGCAAGATCTGAGAAATACAGTCCAAATATTGACTCGTATAGTTGCTGGCTAAGGTCAAAGGCAGGAAGGTCTAGTTATGGGTACAGGTGGTACGAATAGGGCAGTTGGCACAAGGATACATGATTTTCTTAATTTGGACCCTCCATCCTTCACTGGGTCAGATCCTAATGAAGATCCCAAGACTTTATTGATCAGATTCGGCGCACTTTAGATGTTATGCATGTGAGTGGTACAGAAGCTATCGAGTTAGTGACATATAGGTTGAAGGGTGTGGCTA
>JAOTQR010000092.1:9420482-9435755 GCA_025774065.1 Solanum ossicruentum
ATATATTTTTTTTTATATATATATATATATATATATATATATATATATATATATATATATATATAGGGTTTTTCTATGATTAAGGTTGGGTGGTTTTGATGCTCCTTTCTAAAGACATTTTTTAAGACTTATGTGATTTATGATTGTTCCATGCATCAATATCTTATTTTCAGTGAAAGTTTCCTATGAATTTTTACTATGATTAGGGCATTTTTGAAGAGCTTCAAAGATAAAGTTTACCAAAGATATGTATGATGATTACTACCCTAAAAGTTGTTTAAGAAAGATTTTTAAGTTCAAGCTACTCCTAAGATTGCTACTTATGATTCTAAGAGTGTGTTTTAAAAGATTTTTGTAGGATAACTTAACACCGAGAAGACCCAAGATTGGGACTCATCCCATTAGTTGTGGCATTATCCCTTAAAGATAAATCTTGATGTCCTTAACTATGTGCCACCATAGAAGCCTTATAAGATAGGCTAGTGGATCCACGTAGACCCAAAAGTTATGAAAAATACAATTGCAAAATTACTAATTTTCCTATATCTACCTTGGCAAGTAGATTCCCTTTTTCCCAATAGAAGAAGTGCATTGGCTTTTCCCAATGGAATGAGTTCATTAGATCCTATGTAGTAGCTCACATGATCTTACTGTTGGTTATGGTTCATTCCCACAAGTTTACATGATCCTATGATATGTCTTTAATTTATGTTTAATATGCATTGTCTCATATTGATCTGAGTCATATCCCTTGTGCGCGTTTAAGCTTATTTCGTGATTCTCTAATATTATTTATACATATATGATATTTTTAATTATGATGGCATTATAGTTTCATTTGTTCATTGCATCTCACATACTTAGTACATTCTATTGTACTAACACATATTTGCCTGCCCAATTTAACCATGTAGGGACAGGTACTCCTCTACCAACTCGTGGCTAGTAGTTGACATCTGAGACTAGCTTATTGTCGTGGTGAGCCCTTAGTTTGAGACTCCACCTATTTACCACTCTTTATGTATTTTGATTTCCAAAACAATGCATTATGGCCCTTTTGAGACTTTCACTTTCTATTTTGTCTATTATGGATGTTCTTTCTATTTGACAAAATCGACCTTATTGTTTTTGTTCGTATGTATTAGCGGTTTGCTTATGGACAAATGATATTTTATAAACAAGCTACTTTAAATGTTGCTTCATAACAAAAAACAAAAAGTGGCCCATAACCCCTTTCCCTTATAGTTTTTATGCACTATATTTCTACTTAATGTCTATGAATGTTTAAGATACTTAGATGGATAGGGTAAGGTTCCTTCGGGTATCTCATTCACAATGTGATGACTAGGCCCCTAGGTTAGATCATTACAAACTTAGTATCAAAGCATGAGGTTTAAGAATGTTCCTCAACTGTCTATGCATACCCCGTAGCATAGAGTCTCATTCAAGGTTGTGAAGCGCGCCAGTATCATGAATAAGAGGCTATAAGACGGTTTAGGAAAGTCCTCCCTTCTTCTTAACTAATGACGAGTTTTGGTTTCTTTCTAGATCATACCACCTCGAGAGCTCCCCACCAATGAGGCATTTCAGAATAATAAGTCCCTTCACTCTAACAAGAAGAAAGAGTGTCTCATGCGGAGTTTAGAGTCGCCTTCACAATATTGACCCAAGCGTTGGCTAAAACCAAGCCAACAGGGAGATAGTTGTACCTACCCAAGTTCCTGTCCTAGCTGCCAGAGTTTGAGACTCCATGCATATGAACTCTCTAGAATTCTATGGGTAAACAAAGGATGCGAACCCGATTGAGTTAGCCTTACTAGATTGAGGTGGTGATGGGTGTTCCGTTGGAATACAAAGCCGAGTTAGTGGCCTACCAACTTAAAGGAGTCGCTAAGATTTGGCATGAGCAGTGGGCAGACGAGAGAGGCTAAGAAACGAATCCCATTGGTTGGGAGGAATTCAAGTATACCTTCTTAGATCAGTTCTTCCTCATTAAACTTAGGGAGGCGAAGGTCCAAGAATTCATCATCTTGAAGCAAAAGGGCATGAGTGTGAGGGAATATGTCCTCAAGTTCACCAAATTATCCAAGTATGCTTCATTCATAGTCGCGGATCCGAGGGCTCACATGAGTAAATTCATTTCGGATGTATTATAGTTGGTCTCTAAAGAATTTAAGATGGCAATATTGGTCAAGGAGATAGATATTTCTCTCCTAATGACACATTCCAAAAAAATTGAAAAGGAGAAGCTCTGGGAAGGGGCAAGGGAGTCTAAGCGGGCTCATGTGGATGGTGGGAACTACTCTCACCAAAGAAGCGATGGATACAAATCTCAAGGTGGCACAGGACAAGTATCCAACAATACTCCTCCTCCCTAGAAGGACAAAGGGGTTGCCCCAAAGCCCCAAAGTCCTAACAGCCCCAAGCATGGAAGACCCCATAAAGGGGAATGCTTAGTCGGGTCCAATGCTTGCTTTACTTGTGGAAAGCGTGGTCACCATGTCAACAACTATAGAAGTGGAGGCATAAGTACCTAGGGATAGAGGGGTCAAGCTCAAGGTACCCCTAGGTCCAACCGATTTTATGCCCTTCATAGTCATCAAGATGTCGAGGAAACCTAAGATATGGTTATCGATATGTTACGAGTTTATGATTCTGATGCATATGCACTTTTTGATCCGAGAGCAAGTTTGTCTTTTAACCCCTATTCTTTGCATATATATTTCATACATGTCCTGAAGTCCTCCATGAACCTTATGAGGTAGTAACCCCATGGGTGAGTCTATCATAGCCCAAAGAGTCTTTAGGGGTTCTCTCGTTTCTATTATGCATAAAGTGATCCCATGTGATTTAATTCATCTCCATGGTAGAATTTGGTGTAATTTTTGGATGGATTGTTTGCATGCTTCCTATGCTTCTATTAATTGTAGAACCTTTAGGGTTAGATTCCAATTTCCCAAAAAGCTAGTTCATAAATGGAAGGGTAGTAACTCTTCATGTAGAAATTCGTTTATTTCTTTTGTTAAGGCTCGCAAGATGATTTTCAAGGGTTGTATCTACTAGTTGGTGAAGGTCAAAGATGTCTCTTCCAAAGTTCCTTCTCTTGAGTCAGTCTTTATTGTGAGTGAGTTCCCTGATGTCTTCCCAGATGAGTTACTGATTATCCCTCTCAAAATGAAGATAGACTTTGATATAGATTTTTGCCTGATACTTAACCTATCTCAATCCCTCTTTA
The DNA here is from genome assembly GCA_025774065.1 of Solanum ossicruentum. Lineage (NCBI taxonomy): Eukaryota > Viridiplantae > Streptophyta > Magnoliopsida > Solanales > Solanaceae > Solanum > Solanum ossicruentum. The sequence continues at coordinate 9,423,718 of JAOTQR010000092.1, forward strand.
TAGAATGGCTCCCATGGAATTGAAAGAGTTGAAGGAGCAACTTAAGGATTTGTTAGAGAAGGATTTCATCAGATCTAGTCAATCACTATGGGGTAACCCAGTGTTATTGGTAAGAAAAAGGTCGCTCCATATATGCATTGATTACCGAAAGCTCAATAAGGTCGCTATCAAGAATAAGTATCCTTTCCTTAGGATAGATGATTTATTTGATCAACTAGAAAGGGCCACTCATTTCTCAAAGATTGAGTTGAGATATGGCTATCACCAATTGAGGATGAGAGAAAGTGACATCCCTAAGATGGCTTTTCAGACTAGGTATGGTTATTTCGAATTTGTGCTGATGTCATTGGCCTCACTAATACACTGATGATATTTATAGACCTTATGAATAGGGTGTTCAAGCCTTACCTCGAGATGTTCGTTATGGTGTTTATTGATGATATTCTTAGTTATTCCTGAGGTGAGCAAGAGCATATAGAGCACTTGAAGGTAGTATTGCAGACCTTAAGGGAACAGAAGTTCTATGCAAAGTTTGATAAGTGCGAGGTTTTACTAGATGAGGATTCCTTTATTATGCATATGGTATCTAGAGAGGGCATCAAAGTTGATCCTAAAAAGACAGAAGCGGTAGGAAACTAGCAAAGGCCATTAGCTCCCACTGATATAAGGAATTTCCTAGATCTAGCTCCTAGGTCTAGCCAGTTACTATAGATGGTTTGTGCAGGACTTCTACAAAATTTCATCTCCACTCACCAAGCTAACCCAAAAGAAAGCGAAGTTTATGTGGGTGAACAAATGCAAAAGGATTCTTTGGACCTTGAAGGATCGATTGACTTCAGCCTCTATATTGACATTACTATAAAGGAATGATGGGTTCGTAGTGTATTATGATAAATCAAGGATTGAGTTGCATTGAATGCTAATGTAAAATGGTAAAGTGATTACCTATGTTTCAAGGTAGTTGAAAGTGCATGAGAAGATTTAGCCGACTCATGACCTTGAGCACGCAGCGGTGGTGTTTTCCATAAGGATTTGGTGACACTACATGTATGGATTCCATATGGATTTTTCATCGACCACAAGAGTCTCCAACACGTTTTCACCCAAAAGGATCTCAATTTGAGGCAAGGGAGATGGTTAGAGCTACTCAAGGATTATGATATGAGTGTGAGGTACTACCCCGAAAAACACATTGTGGTAGTTGATGTCTTTAGTAGGATTTCCATGGGTAGTATGTCCTATATAGAGGATGATGGAAAGAGGGAGTTGGCTAAAGATGTTCATAGGATAGTGAGGTTGGGAATGAGATTGAGCATCCAGAAATGATGGAGCAATGGTTCTTCATGGGTCAGCTTCTTCTTTGACTGAAGAGGTTAAGGCCAAGCAAGATCTTGATCCCACTTTGGTTGCATTGAAAGCTTTGGTGAAAGATGGAAAGGTAAAGGTCTTATCACAAGGGGGAGATGGTGCACTCTGATATCAAAAAAGGTTTACATTGAACGAATTTGAAATAACTATTGCATCTTTGGAAACTATGTGTAATTATAAGTATTCTTGTGAGATGATGACTTAGCACGAATGGATTGAGGGTTTTCTATCTTTCCTTGAACTATGTGCCTAGCATGGGTTATGAGAATCCTATCCAAAATGGGGGTGTCCTTAAGGAAGGCTGCTTCATACAAAATGGGGGTGCCTGTAAGGTAAACTATAATGTGATATGATATTATGTGAAAATCCCCTTTGAAATGGGGGTGCCCATAAAAAAGGTTTCCTTCATACGAAATTAGGATGCCAGTCAAGTGAAGTATAGTTTAGCTTTGGCAAGTAGACCACCTCTTTACCGATGAGGGCTTTTCATCGAGATTCCAAGTAGTAGCTCGCTTGGTCTTACTCATGTTAGTTGAGGTTTCAAACCCACTATATATGAACATTTGCAGTTCATGCACCATGAACTTCATGCATATTATATACTACTCCTCATTGTATATATGACTTTTCCTATGATATGTGCTCTTGTCATCTAACATTGGGTTGCAAATTTGGTAAGTCATAAGCATTGCATCTCGCATACTTAGTACATTCAAATGTACTAACTCATACTTTTGCCTACATGATCTCACCATGTAGGGACCAAGGAGTGCATTCATCCATCATATGATGTCTAGCTCAAATTACAAGTTGTGTTTGTTGTGGTGAGTCCTATCTTCCAAGGACAAACCACCATTCCTTCTACCTATGGTGTTTTTATCTACTTTACTTACTTTGAGGGTGAGCCCGAGGTATGTCTTGGCCGTCGAGCTATCTTAGGTTAGAGGCATTATTGGATATCTTGTACACTCATTTATGATTATATGCTAAGTGTTGTGTTGGGAGGGTATGCTTATGCTCTTGGACACCTATGGATTTTCGTCTTATGATTTGGTTATGAGCTTGTGGTATGATTATGTTTTATGATGTGAAAGATACTAAGTCCCGAATTTCCCCCAAAGAGTGAGTCATACTCACCCGCCTCTTAGTCTCTATGTGCTATGTGCTATGTGAATTCATGTTATTCCCTTTACCTACGATATCCCTATAGCGTGGGTCCTACTTTTCCGTCGTTTAGAACTATGTGTTTACTATTTGTATATGCTTCCAAACTGATGATGTGAATATAGATAATTTGAGGCTTGTTTGGGGACTCTCAGGTTTCCATTCGCCATGTCACTCCTAGACCCTAGGTCCGGGTCGTGACACAGACCGACCTCTCTAACTGACATCAAAAATTTCTCGGGGTTGGCAGACTATTACTGCAATTTATTGAGGAATTTTCTTCCCTATCTTCACCATTGACTAAGTTGACTCTGAAGAAGGTCATGTTTTAGTGGTCCTATGAATGTGAGAAGAGCTTCCAAGAGTTGAAAACACGACTGACTACTACACTAGTCTTAACCTTGCCTGATGGCACAAAAGACTTTGTGATATATTGTGATGCGTCAGAGTTGGATTTGGGTTATGTGCTTATGTAGAAAGGCAAAGTGATAGCCTATGCCTCCAGACAACTTAAGGTTCATGACAAAAACTATCCAACCTATGATCTTGAGTTAGAAGTGATGGTGTTTGCACTTACAATTTGGTGCCACTATTTATATGGAGTGTATGTGAATATGTTCACTGACCACAAGAGCTCGCAGCATGTCTTTAGTCAGAAAGAGCTCAACCTGCGACAGAGGAGATGGTTGGAGTTGCTCAAGGATTATGACATCATCATCCTTTACCACCCAAGTAAAGCTAACATTGTTGCCGATGCTCTTAACAGGTTGTCAATAAATAGTACGACCCATGTTGAGGAAGGAAAGAAAGAGTTAGCTAAGGAAGCACATAGATTGGCCTGATCGGGAGTGCAACTTGAAGAGAATGATGAAGGAGGAGTCAATGTTTAGAACGGGTCTGCTTCATCTTTAAGATCTTGTCCTACTTCAATTGAAAGAAGTTGTCCACAAATAGAAGGTGATGGTCTTCTTCAAAAGGGGTAATGGAGTGTTGAGATACTAGAGTAGATTGTGCGTTTCAGATGTTGATGGTGTTTGGGATAGAATTATAGCTGAAGCCCAAAACTCCAGATATTCCATTCATCCTGGCTCTACCAAGATGTACCATAACTTGACGAAAGTCTATTGGTGGAGTGTAATGAACACGGATATTGTTGAGTTTGTTTCCAAGTACTTGAATTGCCAACAAGTCAAAGTTGAGCATAAAAAACCATGTGGATTGGCTCAGAACTTTGAGATTCCTGAATGGAAGTGGGAAATGATCAACATGGACTTCATTACCAGTATACCAAGGTCCCAAAAACAACATGATTCGATATGGATGATTATGCATGGGATGGCCAAATCAGCTCACTTCTTAGCAGTTAAGACGACTAATACTGCAGAAGAGTATGCCAAGTTATACATCCGTGAAATTGTGAGGTTGTATAGAGTTCCCTTGTCCATTATCTCAGACAGAGGAGCTCAATCCCCCTCCTATTTTGGAGGTCTTTCCAGAAAGTGTTGGGTACTAAAGTGAATCTGAGTACTTCCTTTCATCCTCAGACAGATGGCCAAACAGAACGTACCACTCAGACATTAAAGGACATGTTGAGAGCATGTGTCCTTGACTTCAAAGAAACTGGGATGACCACCTACCATTGATCGAATTTGCATATAACAATAGTTATCATGCAAGTATTCAGATGTCCCCCTATGAGGCTTTGTATGGGAGAAGATGTAGATCAACAATTGGGTGGTTTGAGGTTGGAGAAGCTGAGTTGATTGGACCAGATCTTATCCATCAATCAATGGTAAAGTTAAAGGTGAGTAAAGAGAGGTTGAAGACTGCACAGAGTCACAGAAATCTTACACTGATGTGAGAAGAAGAGACTTAGAGTTCGAGGTGAATGATTAAGTATACTTAAAAGTGTCGCCCACGAAGGGTGTCATGAAATTTGAGAAGAAGGGGAAGCTAAGTCCTCACTATGTTGGCCCCTATCAGATTGTAAATAGTTCGAGATGAATGATTGGGTATAGTTAAAATTTGTCGCCCATGAAGGGTGTCATGAAATTTGGGAAGAAGGGGAAGCTAAGTCCTCTCTATCTTGGCCCCTATCAGATTGTGAATAGAATTGAGAAGATTGCTTATAAGTTAGAGTTTCCTTCTGAGCTAGACATGATTCATCTAGTATTTCACGTCTCGATGTTAAAGAAATGTTTGGGAGATCCTTCCTTGGTAATCACCATTGAGAGTATTGGAGAGAAGGATAGCTTGTCTTATGAAGAGACTCCAGTCCAAATCCTTGATCGTTAGAATCGCAAGTTTTGAACCAAAGAGATTACCTCAGTCAAAGTCCTGTGGAGAAATCAATTCGTTGAAGAAGCCATGTAGGAAGCTGAGGAAGATATGAAACCTAAATACCCGCATCTATTCGTGCGTGATGATGAGAATGTTGAAGGTAATATCCTTACTCTTGATTTGAATTGAGTTGTCTATCCTTGAGTTGATGTGTCTATTCTTGAGTTTGAATAGGGATTGTCTAGATGATTGATGAGTTCGATTGGTCGAGTGAGTATCAAGAGGAGTCTTAATTGTTATTCGTACCTTGATGTCCACCTTTACTCATTATTTGAAGACGAATGATTCTAATGGGGAGATTATGTAACACCTGATAAAATTATCAAACTACCTCTAGAAGAAAGATATGCGCATAACGTGGCTTTCCAAACTCCGAAGGCAAATTTGAGGCCAGAAATGTGATCAACATGAAAAATTGTGTGGGGAAATAGTCTTGGTTGATTTTAGAGAAATTGGATGCAATTATAATTTTTCAACACGAAACACATTAAAGTAAGAGTGTGTGAATGTACACGTCACGGACTGTCACAGACTCACACTAGATGTGATCCCAATATTTTCTACGAAATTAGAAAACTCAATCGGGAAAATATTAGCGAAAAACCCCTAAAATAGACCAAGTTTGCGATGCGGACTTGGTACGTCGACGTGTTTTTTTCAATTTTTCGTGAAGAGCATTTCAGACTCTTTCCAACTCCTCCTAAACATAAAACACGATAAAAATAGGTCATTTTGAGCGTAAAAAGAGTTTTAATCCCCATTCGTAAGTCTCTCAAAGCTTCTAACAAAGTCTAGGACTAAAAAGAAGAGAAGAGGAGCGAGAATTTCAGAGGATTGAGGAGAGTTCTTACGAGGTTGACTATCAAAGCTCCATACCAGGAATGTAAGATTAAACTAAAACATAGAATTGTTCATCCATGTGCCCCCCTTGATGGTGATAGAAAGATTGTGAGTATAGAAAGATTGCTTTCTTTAAATTTATACATTATATGTATTTTCATACGTTGATGATCATTATAAACTTGACTTACTGAAAAAATGTTTTACATGAGTTATTTTCATAAACCCCATATGTTACTTTGTAAAAAAATATATGAATGAACCTATGGATTGAGTCTATAGCTTTGAGTTGAGAATGTTAATTGTGACTGTGATGTGAGTATGATGATCAGATGATAAAAACTTAACGATCCCATAAGTATTCATAATTGAACTCAAGAGGTTTTTTGAATTGACTCCTCCTAATGATTGATCTAAGCCTTAAGCTATTGAATGAGAATTGAGTTGATGAGATGATTGATATGATAGGTCAAAAGGTAAAATTAAGATAGAGCTAATGAGATGATGAGGGTCTCTATGAGATCAATTAAGATGATTGATTGAGATGGATGGTTTTACGAGTATTGAGTCTTGGGAGGAGTATCAAACACCGAAATGAGTAAGAGTAGATCCAACTAGCACTCATTAAGTATGTCGCCAAACATAGGTGAGGATTGAACCATTACATTAGAGGTTCCCTCTTGAGTTGAAGTCCCTGAAAGCAATATAGGACTTGAGAGACTAGATCCCTTGTGGATCCAATTCGTTTTTTACCTGGTAAGTATGAAACGATTATGGTAACATCAACAGGATTATTGTACAATCATTGGCTTATAAGTGATTGTTATCGGATAAAAGAATCTCTAAATTGATCCCACACTGATAGTATTCTGAGTTAATTTGATTGGATTGGTATTGTTGGGTCATTGTCTACTCTTTACTCTTGCTTTAGATAAACATTTGACATTCTGATTGAGTATCCTCTGAGTTGATGTTATTCTATATTATTCTGCCTATATCTGTTTCATTCAACCATTTTACATACTCGTACATTTCATGTATCAACATCCATTTGGAGTTCATCTTTTTATGTTGCAGAGGCAGGTGCTAGAGATCGTCAATAGACGCACCATTGAGGATTTGTTGCAGTCAGCTGAGTTGGTGAGCCTCACTTACTTCGGAGGATCCTCATTTTATTTTCATCTAGCTATTAGAGTCAGTCTTTACACTAGCTTTACTTTTGAGTTGAGGTAGCCGTGGGTCTGTCATTGGCACCAATTGATAGTGATATAGGCTTTATAGACTAGAGTCGAGTTATTGATTTGCAATGATGTTAAGCTACTTTCGTTCATGCTAGCCTGCTTATTTGATGTGACTATATGAGACTCCACCATTTAGTATTCTTGGTTTTCGCTGGTTGGTTAGTTATGTTAAATAAATGAATCTGATGAGGCCAAGTGGTTTGCTTGTAGACTAGCAATAGTTTCTGAGTACCGGCCACGTCTAGGGTACCCTCCCGGGGTGTGACATTATTTTTCTTCAAAAATGCCAAGAACTCATGAAGAACACCAAGAACTTTCAAATTTTCAACTTCTACAAATCTTCATGAAATCACCTCCAATTTCAAGGTAGCTTTCTTTCAAACTAGATACCAAAATTTAATATCTTTTGAGCTCGGAATCAACCTAACTCAACAAGACCCAATTGAATTATTTTTTCTTCAAAGTTTCAAAACTTTAACCTTTTTTAGTGGTAAAATTTTCTCCAGAACTCTAAATTAATTGAAATTTTGAACATAAACTCAAAAATACTAAGGAATAAGAATCTAATATAAAAATAACAACAAAAATATGAATCAAAGCAAATCTTTAGAATTTTGGGACTGATTTCTCTTTTTTTTGAAATATTTTTTCACGTAGCATTGTGAAAATTTGAGGAAAATTTTCAAGTAGGTCTTGTTGAATTCAGCTAAAAAAAATATTATGTTTTGGTATGTAGCTCGAAGGAATGCTACTTTTGAAATTTGGAATGATTTCGTGAATATTTAAAGAAGTTGAAAATTTGAAAGTTCTTGGTGTTTTTTATGCGTTGTGGGCATTCTTGACGAAGAATGACCAAAAGACTACATTTGATTCAAAACTTTAATAAAAAAATGTTTAAAATTGTTTAAGTGATTTTGCAAAATCAGAGTTGAAATATAACGGCATAGATGATCCTTTTCTCAAATAATAATGACATAAATGAGCCAAACTTTTTAACAAATGATATAAATAAACCTTTTCTCAAAGTTTAACGACATATTTGAGCTTTTCTCTTTTATCAATTTAGGCTAAGGGTGGCAATTGAATGAATTGGATCAAATTTGAACAGGTTACAATGAGTTAAGATAATAAATAGGTCAAGACCCAACTCAACCCAAATTTACTTGGGTCATAGTTTGGATCAAAACGAGTTGAGCAATGAGTTATACAATGGGTCAAAACCCGACATGTCCCAACTTTTACGACATTTTACTTTATTTGTTCTTTTTCAATATTTTAATAATTGTTAAATAATATTTTTTCTTATATTGACTATATTAAATATATCAAATTTAAAAAAATATATTTTAAAAATATTTTGACAAGATCTCTCTCGAATCAATTCGGGTAGAATATTAACTCAATTTTAAATGAGTTGAAATGAATTGAGTTGAAATGAATTGAGCTAATAAATAAACGAGTTAACTAAATTTTGCCTCCCCTAATTTAGGCGTACCCTTCGATAATTTCCCGATGAGAGTAAATCCCTAATCATGCACCAAAGCTTCAAGGTCATCTGTTTGAAAAAAGCGTCATCTGCTAAAGAAGCTACCATTATTAAGGTGGAGAATCCAAGTAGCAAGTGAAGCAAGTTCCAACGAAAGGAGCCATTCTTAGGTCAACACATCCAACATCACAAAAATAGACGTAGAGAATACGATTTTTACACATGCAAATAAATAAATTAAAATGAGAGTAACAAAAGTCTAAAGGTATCCCACCACAAGGACATCTTCTCAAATATGAAGAGGTCATAGTAACATGTTCCACAAAATCCGATGTACGGCATCTTAGCAAAAGCATGGAGTTAAAGAGAGTCACACATGAGCATAGCATTACTTGTGTACCAGTGTATATACTAATCAATTACAATTCCGGATCAGCAATATGTGCATTGAAGTCATTACCCTGTGTCATACTATATGACAATACATGTATTAACACCAAAATGTTGAGATATTTTTCCCAAACTCACAAGACAAGGGCAGAGAAGAAGCATCTCTTCCCTAAAGTCCTCGAGTCACTCATCTGCCAACCATGGCCATCTTCATAGCATTCAATCTGCCATGAATTGCAGGCAACTTATGATGCAAAGATTGGATAAACGTTCTAAACCAAGGCAGAAGTGATGAATAAAGAAGCATACCGTATTTAGGATTTCCTCTTGATCGTTTACTCCGCCAAGTACAAATATTTTTCCTCCTATCACAACTGCTCCAGAGTAGCCCCTGGGACTGTTCATCTGCTCTCCCATCACCCATGAACCAAACCGTGGATCAAGTATCTCAACAGATGAAACCATCTTCTCTCCATCATAACCACCCAAGGCATATCTGCAAGAATAAATTTGTGTGTCCGGATAAAACCATCTCCAAGCACAATGTACAAATACGATATCAGGAGCTTCTAAGGTCCAGTAACTACTAGTAATAGGGCAATAAAATACAAAATCAGGTAAGTCTCAATCCTACCACCTTTACCCCTACCAAATATTTCTCATACCACCCATTACCTTAAACCTGGTATAGATAAACTCACTACGGACAAAGTCACTGCAGCCATCTAACAATCATTTGAGGGCCATAAGACAGTTAAAATAGTTCGATGGTGAAATTAACATATCTAACAGAGGCTTCTGACAGAAATGGACTTACTACTTCTCATTATAGGCAACCAAAGAGTGACATCCCCTCCTCATTTTCATGCATCCAACTGTTGCCCATTTATGTTCCCTTGGGTCAAATCTTTCAACAGATCTAAGCGTTGAACCAAATAACAGAGTCAGGCATAAATGCACTCCAAACAGAATATAGACAAAAGTGTATTTGTTATTAGGTAAAAGCACGATATGTCATACATCCATGCCCAATAAACCATAGTATGAAGAACCTACGGGTGTCAAATGGATGGACTGGATCGAAATTGGGGATATTGAAATGCGTTGAGATAGAAATTGAGTTAGGTTGTAACCTGTCCAATATACTTTGGACTCAAATGGGCTAAAATTCGGGTTTGGTCCAATTTGACCAGCTTAATCTCAATAATTTTAGGCACAATACATAAATTGACCTCTTAAATTGAAGCGAAATTTTAAGTTGGAACTTAAACTTTCAAAGTGCACAAATAGACACTCCAACTTGTCTTAAAATAGACAAGTTGGAGTGCCTATTTGTGCACTTTGAAAGTTTGAGTTCTTAAAATTTCGCTCCAAGAAAGGGTTCAGTTTATGTATTGTGCCATAATTTTAATATATTATTATTTAGCTTTAATAACAAAAATTTGAATTTCAACCCAAGAAAATAAAAATAAAAATAAAAATAAAAAGTTACAACTAATCATCAGAACATACATTACACTAATACAAATAAAGAGTTTAAAATGGATTGAAATTGAAGATGAAATTGAGCTCAATTGAAATTCTTTTAAAATGGGCTAAAGCTTAAATGAGTTGAAATTGAACCCAATTCGCATTATCCTGAGCCAATTTTGACCGGATTGGGCTCATTTTGACACCGAAAGAAGCACCCATTGATTCAAAAAGACAAACCATATCTACCCTCTAGTGATTATAAAGAGAACAGAGAAGAATTTTTACATCTTTTCTGTTGAGACACACAAACTTTTGATGTGTTAACACTATTCCATAATTGCTAAGATATATACGGAGTAATATACATCAAGAGTTTCTCCTCTGAAACTGTTTCTACATAAGAAACGTAATCACATCGAACTTCAAAATTTCTGTTCAAATGAGCACTTTAATCTAAAAACTATACATTGTATCAAATTTAAGGCTTTCATGCACCACACGAGCAAAATGAATGTTGCACCATGTTATGAATTTTAGGTTCTGTTTCATTCAAAGTAGAGAAGATATTTCTATTTGTTCATTTCATGGTATCTCTGTGACTTGAACTTTTCAAAATTAAAATTATGACATCAATGTGACATGGAACTTCTTATAGTGAAGATACCAGAGCTTAGTAATTGTTGGTTGCTAGACAAGATGTGGTAACTTTTCAAATAGGTTCAAATTGCAGCACGGAAAACAAAACCTCATATATGGTTACCTTCTAACAAAGAGCTGATAATATCATTTACGGAATATTGTTTGTCAAGCAGAGTATGACTTCCCGGACGTCTATGAATGCTTCACTATTTAGGTAATCATAGACAGCTCTTGGAATTAAGAGAAGTGCATTCATAGTTTCTTTAAAGTGTATGCTGTTATATATTTTATATAGAAAATTGATAATCTAAATTTTATTTCCACTTTTACCTCTGATAACAACCCAGCTTACTCAATCTAAAAAGCACGCACACACATAATCCATACATGTATAAGTATTTAGAGTTAAATATATACTACTCAATTCCTTATCATAATGTGCGTTTGACAGCTACCTGCAGCACAATGTCCCATTGCCTGGCAGGCCAAAGAGGTGGCGTGAACCATGAGTATAGAAATGATTGGGATAAAAGCATGAAAAAAGTGAAAAAAAAGATCCACCTTACTTGACCATCTAGGAAAAACTAAAAGGGATTTGACCTACACAATTAAACCTTCCCACATAAGATAACAGGGTTGCCATAAAACAGAGTTTCTAAAAGTTGGATATATAAAACACGTGCAAGGGCTTATCCTGAAAAAAAGCGCACAGATGTTTCATAAAAGATGTGGCACATAAAAAAGTGGATATGATTTGAAGCATACAGCAAATGGCTAAATAAAATGAGTTACTGGAATACACAGGAAGCTGAGCCTTAAGGAAGACATTAGTTAGCAACAACGCTAATTCTTACTTCATATAAGCCTTCCCATCATAACCACTTGCAACATATATAGCACCATTAATATCTGTTGCTGCTGGAGCAAACCACTGCAATACATGGAAGGGAAAAAAAAAAGCATCTCAGTCGAACTGAGCAAACATCAGGATGTATTGCTTCTAGCTTATCTAAGAAAAAGACACGCACAAGTCTCATTAACAAAGCAAAGCCGACCACCCGCAGGCCCCACCACACAAAAAAAAAACACACGAAGAT
>JAOTQR010000092.1:9437374-9449901 GCA_025774065.1 Solanum ossicruentum
TGAATCGAGGTTCAAGGATGCCGTTGAGGGGATGCAGAAGTTGCAAGCGTGCTGAACTACCCTAACTGCTACCGCAATTCTAAAAGGATATGATATCCATGACGGGTGAGTTGAAAATATGTAATTATTTTTAATGTAAAAAAATTAACAATATGTTTCTAATACCCCCTATCAATACTTCTTCTGATTTACTATGATCCTGAACATTAAAAATAAGAAATACTTACTAATACAGTAATACCTGGCTTCCTCACATTATCCACAATCAATCTTCTTATTTATGTAGGATCAAATCGGAGAAAATTCAGCAGATCATCGACCTTATCTCTTCCAAATTTTGCAAGAGTGCTTGTTCTTTATCTTTTCTGCAAGATGCTGTGGAATAAATGCTCATCTACAGAAACTAAAATCCCTACTTCAAATAGAAATTAATGATTTTGGATTTTAGGGATCTGGGTAATAGGTGGAATCGGTAGAATGACAAGAGCAAAAGCTCTTTTTGATATTCTATCTTATCAATTCAAAGGTGCTTATTTTCTTGCAGATGTTAAAGAAAATGCAAGAAAGAATGGACTATATTCTTTGCAAAACATCTTTCTCTCTGAATTGTTGAGAAAAAAGGATGATTATCTTAATAATAAGTATAATGGGAAGTCCATGATTTCGAGGAGACTTTTATTATGATGATGTTGATTGTGCTTGATGACATAGATCATGATGATCATTTGGAGTATTTAATAGATAATGTTGGTTGGTTTGGTAAAGGAAGCAAAGTTATTGTAACAACTAGAAATTGATATTTGATTAAGAAGTATGATGCAATAGACTAAGTGCCCACACTTCTAGATTGTTGAAAGTAGTGCCACAATAGCTAAAGATTAATTGTATCTCAAAATACAACTTAAAAGTAGGATTAAGTTCAATAAATCAGCTGCAATGTTTTGCCGAGTCTGATTAGGTTATTCCTATTTTTTAGGCTTTATTTTATTAGAGATAATCATAGCTTATGTTACTCTTTTTCCTTACCTTCTTTAGTTATTTTTTCATGCATTTATATGGCAGTAATTATACTAATAATGCAGAAACTTATATCTGATATCTGAGCTTTTCCTTTCTTCTTCATATCTGTTATTTCCTCTCCAACAGATTGGTACCAGAGCATACTATCTTGAGAGACCTGTGAGAAGAGAGTGAACCATATAAACCCCTTCTTTAAACTATTATCTTGAATAGTTATAGAAAATAAATTCTGAAATAAGTTTCTTAACTCCACTAGTCTTCATTGGTCAGAATTATCAAGCTTGGGCAACTAGAATGACGGTTCATCTTGAAGCATTGGATCTCTGGAAAGCAGTAGAAGAGGACTATGGAGTATCTCCTCTTGGTGATAATCCAACAATGAATCAGATAAAAAATCACAGAGAGAATAAGACAAGGAAAGCCAAAGCTAAAGCTTACCTTTTCTCTGCAGTATCACCTTCAATTTTTACCAGAATCATACAAATGAGTATCTAAAAATGGAACACCAAGGAAATGAAAGAATGTAGAATATGTAGATGATGGATCTGATTCGAGAGTTTGAAATGAAGAGAATGAAAGAATTATAAACTATAAAAGAGTATGCAGACCAATTACTCGACTTGGCCAATAAGGTGAGATTGTTTAGTAAGGATTTTACTAATGAAAGAATTTTTCAAAATACTCTTGTTACACTTCCTGAAAAATATGAAGCCACAATTTCTTCTTTGGAGAAATCTAAAGATCTGTCCAGTGTTACCTTAGAAGAACTTGTTAAAGCATTGCAGGCATTGGAGTAAAGAAGAATAATGTGGAAAGAAGGTTTTGTTGAAGGTGATTTTCAAGCTAAATCAGAGGAGAAGTCAAACAAGGGAATGAAAAAGAACAAGAAGTAAAGGTCGAGTAATAATTACAACAAACAGGGAGGAAATCAACCACTCTGCCCTCATTGTAAGAAGAAAAATCACTCTCACCAGAAATGTTGGTAGAGACCAGATATCAAGTGCAATAGATGTGGTTAACTAGGTCATGTGGAGAGGGTATGCAAGCCACAAATGCAACAAGAAGAAGTTAAGACAATTGTAAATCAAAATCAAGAAGAACAATTGTTTGTAGCGACTTGTTTTACCAACAAAAGAGCTTCTGAAAGTTAGTAGATTGATAGCGGATGCACAAAGCATATGACCAGTGACAAAGAGCTCTTTAAAGATCTAGATAGATCTTTTATTTCCAAAGTCAAAATTGGAAAAGGAGAATATCCTGATGCAAGAGGAAAAAGAACTGTTGCAATTGAAAGCCCTACAGGTTTGCAACTTATAACTGATGTTCTTTTTGTTCCTGATCTTGATCAAAATCTCTTAAGTGTTGAATAGCTACTTGAAAATGGTTTTAATTATTGTTTGAAGAAAAAACACATGTCATTAAGGATATTGATAATAAAGAAATGTTCAAGCTCAAGATTAAAGGAAGAAGTTTCAACTTGAACCTGTTGGATGAGAAGCAAACAGTAGTTATCCAAGTGGAAAATAACTCAGAATTAAGGCACAAAAGATTCAGACATTTTCATCATGATACTATACTCTTCATGAAAGAAAATTAACCAGAAGAAGGTCTCCCAAGCCTTGAGAAGAACATGCCTGCTTGTGAAGCTTGCCAGTATAGGAAACAAACAAGACTTACATTTTGGAATTTATCATGGAGGTTAAATCAGAAGCTACAACTTATTCACACTGATGCAGGCAGACCTTAGAAAATGCCATCTTTAAAGGGTAGTAAGTACTATATTATCTTTATTGATGACTATACAAGATACTGTTGGATTTATCTTTTGAATTTTAAATCTGAGGTCATTGATGTATTCTAGAAATATAAGGCTTTTGTGGAAAATCAGAGTGGCTGCAGAATTCGGGTGATAAAAACACATAATGGGATCGAGTATACTTTAGAAAAATTCAACAAGTTCTGTAGTGACACAGGAATTGATCATCAGCTAACAACACCCTTTACTTCTAACAAAATGAAGTAGTGCAAAGGAAAAATAGGACGCTAATGGAGATGACAAGGTGTTTGCTTCATGAGAAGGAACTAGCAAAGAAATTTTAGGCTGAAGCTGCATATACTATAGTCTTTCTGCTAAATAGATTGCCAACTAAGGCCTTGCATAAGAAGACACCATTTGAGACTTGGTTTGGTTACAAGCTTTTGCTAACAAATCTGAAAATATATGGTTGTTTGTGTTTTTCTCATGTACCTTCGGTGAAAAGAGATAAGTTGGATAAGAAGGCTTAACCTGAAACTTTTGCAATATACGGTAATCTCTCAAAATCCTGTAGGATCTATAAACCTCAAAATGACAAAATCATTGTTAGCAGGGATGTCAAGTTTCTGGAAAATGACACCTAGAGCTGGGAAGATGATGAAAAGCAAAGAAAATCTAGAATTTCTAGATGAAGATGTTGATGATGTACCTGTTAGAGGAACAAGAACACTTTCTGATATATATATATATATATCAAAGGTGTAATGTTGCAATTTTAGAACCAGGTGGATTCATGGAAGATGCTAAGGATGAAAAATGGAGATATACGATGCAGGAGGAGCTCAAAATGATAGAAAAGAACAATACATGGAGCTGGTTGACAGACCATTGCACAAGAAGGCTATTGGAGTCAAGTGGGTTTATAGAACTAAGCTCAATCCTGATGGTTCTATAACCAAGTACAAGGCCAAGTTGGTTGCAAAAGGGTACTCACAAATATTTGAAATAGATTTTTCAGAGACTTTTCTTGGTCTCTCATTTGGATACCATAAGAATGTTGTTAGCTTTAGCAACTCAATACGGATGGAAAATCCACTAGATTGATGTGAAATCAACCTTCCTCAATGACTACCTTGAAGAAGAAATCTTTCTAGAACAACCTGCAGGTTATTCTATCAATGGAAAAGAAGAAAAAGTGTATCTTCGAAAAAAGGCATTGTATGGTTTAAAACAGGCTCCTAGAGCTTGGTATAATAGAATTGATACTCATCTTTTGAGCTTAGGATTTCAAAAAAGTCTCAGCGAGTCTACGCTCTATATTAGAAGAGAAGATTTTGATTTAACAATTATCTCTTTATATGTATATGACTTGCTAGTTACAGGTAGTAATTTGGACGTGATCATACTGTTCAAGTCTGAAATGATGGAGGTTTTTGAGATGAGAGATCTTGTTAAAATATTCTACTTCCTTAAAATGGAAATTCAGCAAAAAGGACAAGAGATCTTTATATGCCAACAGTAATATGCTAAAGAAATTCTCATAAAGTTCAAAATGAAAGAATGCAAGTCTGCAGCAACTCCTATAAATCAAAAAGGAGAAGTTTTGCAAAGTAGATGGAGCTGAAAAGGTTGATGAAGAACTTTATACGAGCCTGATAGGTAGCCTAATGTACTTGACTGCAATGAGGCCAGATATTCTTTATGTTGTGAGTTTTCTTTCAAGGTATATGCATTGTGATAGTGAAATTCATTTTCAAGAAGCACTACAAATTTTGGCATAATGTTAAAAAAAAAATTCATAATTTGCAACTTAGATGATATGAGAAGCACCTCGGGTTACTACTTTAGTTTTGGCTCTGGAATGTTCTCTTGGTGTTCAAAGAAGCAAGATTCAGTAGCTCAATCTACAACTGAAGGAGAGTACATTCTAGCTGCATCATCTGTAAATCAAGCTCTTTGGATTCGGAAGCTGCTAACAGATTTGTACATGGAGCAGAAGAAGAGAACTTAAATCTTTGTTGATAATCAAGCTGCAATTTCAATTGCAAATAATTCTGTTTCATATGGAAAGACTAAATATTTCAAGATCAAGCTTTATTTATTGAGGGAAGTACAAAAGACTAGAGACACAACCTTAGTGCACTGCAAAGCTAATTTTCAGAATGTTGACATCTTAACAAAGGTTCCACATAGAGCAAGGTTTGGGTTTCTTAGAAAAAAATTTGGTGTTGCTACTCTTGACTCAAGGAGGAGTGTTGAACGTAGTGCCTCAAAAGCTAAATATTAGTTGTATCTCAAAATACAACTTAAAGGTAGGATTAAGTTCAATAAATCAGCTGTAATATTATGCAGAATCTGATTAGGTTGTTCCTATTTTTTAGGATTTAGTTATTAGAGATAATTGTATCTTATGTTACTCCTTTTCTTTAGCTTTTCCAGTTATTTTTCTATGTATTTATATGGCAGTCATTATTCTGATAATGTGAAAACTTAATATCTGATATCTAAACTTTTTCTTTCTCTTTCATATCTATTTTTTCCTCTCCAACATAGATCATGAAGCCATGCAATTGTTCAACCAACATGCTTTCAAGAAACAAGTTCCAAATGAGCATTTTAAGGTTATTGTTGGAGGTAGTAGATCACGCTAAAGACCTTCCTTTAGATCTGAAGGTGTGGGGTTCTTTGCTACATAAGAAATGCCTAAATTAATGGACTATAATGGTAGACCAAATAAAGAAAAACTCTAATTCAGAAATTATTCAAAAAACTCAAAATAAGTTATCATAGTTTGCAGCTCGAAGAGCAAAAGATATCGCATGTTCCTTCCGTGGATACAAAAGAAAAAGAGTCATGGAAATCCTCGAAAGTTGTTGCTTTGGAGCTAAGTATGGATTGACTTTCCTAATTGACAAGTCGCTTGTGTTCATCTTTGAAGATGATGAAATTGAAATGTATGACTTGATTGAAGGTATGGGTAAATACATAGTGAAAATGCAAAGAGATTCTGAACATCATCGCAGAAGAGGGATATTGAAGATTTTAAAGAAGTGATGGTGGACAATACGGTAAGTAGGATGCACTTATATGTCAGATAATCTGAATATTGTTTGATGGAAATTATATTTTAATTAATCTTTTACTGAATCATGAACACTCATGTCTAAAAGCGTCTTCAATTTTCACAATTTTTAGATGTACTTTTGGTGATTATGTAGGACATATTATTATTAATTATCCCAAAGTATACTAAGAAGTCAAATAAATTAAGCTATCATTGTCAAAATTAGACAAAAATCAAAATAACTTTTGTCATATACTAGTAGATTCAAACACAATTATTAGGGTGGATGAAGTGGTGGGTGGGAGAGTGAAGGTGGTGGGTGGGGGAGTGAAGGTGGTGGACCTTCTAACTATCGATGAGGAAGTTGAAGTGGTTAGTAGTAGGATGACATCACAACTCATTTGGATCTGCTATGTAATGGTGGGACGTCGTCCATGACCTAGAAATTTGCCTTATACAACCATTCAGAATATCCTGATGAATATGCTAGTATGCAGTTTTTGTTGGTATCTCTTGCTGGCTTATGGGATGCATCCAAGGCAAATTGGAAAACACCAAATGACTATAGGTGCTTTAGGTAATTTTCCAATCGAGAAATGAAGAAGTTTGGTGTTCGTTTGTTATTTGACTTTGTATAAACTATTTAATTATCTTGCAAAAGGGATTCAAATGAATCTTTTAAGGGAAAAGGACAAATACTACCTTTAACTTTATGATTTTGTACGGATATAAGTTATTAAAAAATTACTATTTATTTTTGACATATAATAAATTGTACATATTTACGTAAAACATTTTTTTCCAAAATTGAATTGACACCTTTTGTTAATGATTTGGAGTAGTATATATATCTAATCACTCCACCACAATTAATCTTTGGTGGTACTAATATTCATAATTTTTGTGACATTTTTATTCTCATATATAGTTTAATGTTCATAATATGAATTATATTTTAATATATCTAATTAATTAAACTATTGGCAGATTCCCGTAGTGAAAATGAGAGGATATGCACTTATCATTGGACTAGTTCTGGGTACATGCGTTGCACGTGGGCCTATCTTAAATTGTGTAGAGTCATTATTCACACACTTGAAGATTCTTTTGCTAACTTTTCTATTTCGAAAAATATTCAATGATGTACCTATTAAAAACTTCTTCAAACAAAAAGTGCAACAAATAAGCCCACAAAAAGATAATATAAAAATCAATAGGAAAAATATAGTATCTCCAACTTAGATACTCAGGTATGTTTATCAGATATATATACCTAATTCACACTAATTGCATGTCACGATCCGGACCAAGGGCCTAGATGGGATATGGCAAATGGGAACCCGAGAGTCAAAAAACAAGCCTCAAGATACCAAAACTCACATCATCACGAAAATGCACACAAATAGATACATAGTACTATGGGACGGGGAAATAGGACTCACTCTATAGGGCATTCCAGGACTTAGGATCTTTCCATAACAGCATATAACAAGCCATCGATCACATAATGATAATCGATAACCAACCCGTATCATAGTACATAAGTTATATCACATAGCATAAAACATAAGGAGGTTTACAAGATGTCCACTGGTGCCTCTACATAGATGAGTCGAAGGTTAAGACATTCCCCGGACTCACCCTCAATTCATAAAGAAACGAAAAGTAGCAAAGGAAAGATAGATAATGGATCATCCTTGGAAGATAGGACTTACCACTACAAATAAATGGTAGATGATCAAAGTCTTCGATCCCTACATGGTGAAATCATATACACAAGAGTATGCATTAGTATGTTTGAATGTACTAAGTACGCGGGATGCAATGCATAAACTTACCAAAATCTACATATCGATGTTAGTGACAAGGCACATACTATAGAAAAGATATATAACAAGGATGTAGTATAACAAGATGTTATATAATTCATGATGCATGAAGTGCAAATGATGCTCATATACATAGTGGGGATGAGACCTCAACCGACATAAGTAAGACCAAGCGACCTATTACTTGGAATCTCAATGATTACCCCTCATTGATAAAGAGGTGATTTAATTGCCAAGGGTAAACCATGCTTCACCTTACGGGCCTCCCATTTCGTATGAAGCAACCTTTCTTACAGGCCTCCTATTTTGGATAGAATTTTCATATCAAAACATATCATATCATATCATATCATTTCTTCTCCTTACGGGCAACCCCATTTCGGAGGCATCCTTCTTTACGGGCCTCCCATTTGGAAAGGAAACCTATGCTAGGCATATAGTTCGTGGAAAGAGAGAGAAACCTCCTTCAATCGGTGCTAAGTCATCATCCCACAAGAATACCTATAATATACATAATTATACATGCTTTCAAAAGAGGTGCAAGCCTTATCAAAATATTTAAATGCACAACTGGGCTTAAAAGTCAAACACCATAATAGTTCATTCTTAGGCTTAAATGCCAAAAAACATAGTTCTTAGTCATAATATTCATGTATAGGAATAGCACATTCATATAAAAAATGTTGCACGCACCCAAAATGCTCAAATAGCCATAATCAATAGACATATATGTGATCACAATATTGTCATAACCAATGTCTTATCAAAATCATATCCTATAACAAAAATTAGGCTTAACCCACTTCATAATTTCCATAATAATCCATTTATATGAATGCATATGCTATGAATAATGAAAGAATGGCATGGGTAATTAAGATTCGATCTAAAATCCATAATATAACATGAAATTCAAGTGAAAACATAACAAAATCCACATTTAGAAATTATAATATAACCACCCGTGCATAAACAAGCCTTAAACCCAAAATAAATCCTCATTTAATAGTTTAAAATCATCATAGACACTACTCATGCATTCATAGAATTTTAGGAATCAAAATATTCAGAACCCCAATATAAAGTAAGCTAGAGATTTCATGAAACTGCTTGGGAATACTTTGGGTCTCCTTCATTGGAAGTAATCAAGGATAAAACCCACATACCTTAGATAAGATAATGAAATCCCCCAAAGAATTTGATGAAAGCTTTAGTTCCTTCGCTCCAAATGTTGAAATCCCCAAGATTTCTTTTGAGAGTTGTTTTGAGAGAGTTGAATTTGTAAGGAATGAGTTTGAATGTTTGAAATAGGTTTTAGTTCTTTAGGTGACCATAGAGTAGCATAGGTATTCCCAAAAGACCAATAGAAGTAACTGAATTTAAGAAAATTCCATTAACGAATCAGAGGAAAAATTTACCAAAAGCTATTTTACTACAGGGTAAACAACTTGTGTGGAACTCCACGGCCCATGTGGAGTGCCCGTGAAACAAGATATAGAAAAGTTTCTGAAAAATTTGACCTTGAACCAACACTTACAATTTTTCCACACGGACCACCAAACGGATACCCTTCATGAGCCGTATGAAGCCACATGGTCCATGTGGTGTTCCTGTCTCCCAAACCTTTGGAAAATATTGTGAAAACTTTCCAAGGTGGTGACCCTATACTTAGAATAGTTTCACTCTAGAAGCTACAAGAAAGGCCAAATAGGTCGTCTCACACGACATGGCCCGTGTGACTTTTCGTGTGGCCTCCCTTATCCCTAAAGATAGGGGTTTCAAGTCTTGTCTACTCCACGACCCCTCCACACAACTCATGAAGTATCACACGGCTCGTGTGGGGTACCAGTGAAGTGTGCCTTAGCTTGCAACACTACCCCAAGTTCACCATGAAATATTTGAGGCCAAGTGTAGTCTCACTTGAGGCCACATGGCTCGTGTGACCCCACACTAGCCGTGTCGTCTCTCTTGAGACACACTTGGTCCAAATATTTGCTCTATATGAGATTTCTCAAGGTCTAACAATGTCGTACAATACCCAGGTCATTACGTCATCTCCCCCTTGGGTACGTTTGTCCTCAAATGTGCAAGAACAAGGCTTGAAAGGCTTGAGTTAAAACATGAAACTTTCAAACACAAGATACCATGCATAGTCCATCATTTGAAACTCACAAAGCCATTAAATCTCATGTCAAAACGAAATAAAATCCTTCAAATCATCATAAAACCATTTTAATGCACATGTAAGCATGTCATATGAGACTCAAGAAAGAAAGAATTGGGACCAATGAGAAAGGAAAAACCTAAGACCTTGGCTTGAGTAGATTGGAAAAGGTAAGAGTATCTCTTCATCATGTCCAACTCCGCCTCCCATGTTGCACTCTCCACATGTTTGTTCCTCCAAAGCACTTTTACCAATGCCACATCTTTGTTATGAAGTCATTTCACTTGACTATCCAAATCTCCACAGGCACCTCCTCATTAGACAAGTTCTCCTCCATCTCAATGCCCTCCAAAGGCACGATAGTGCTAGGATCACCAACCATCTTTCTCAACATGGACACATGGAAGACCGGGTGAATAGAACTCAAATCCAGGGGTAACTCCACCTTATATACCACATTTCCAACCTGCTCAATAACCTCATAAGGACCTACATATCGGGAACTTAGCTTCCCTTTTTTTCCAAAATGCATCACTCCCTTCATTGGTAAGACCTTCACAAACACACAATCCCCAATATGGAACTCCAGATCCCTCTACGCAGTATCCGAATAGAACTTTTGGCAACTTTGTACCATCTCCAATCTTTCTCTAATCAACTTCACTTTCTCCATAGTCCCCATCACCAAGTCCAGCACAATCAAAGCCACCTCCCCCAACTCAAACCACCCCATCAGAGACCTATACCTCCTACCATACAAGGCCTCAAACTAGGCCTTACCAATAGCAAGAAAGCTATTATTATAAGAAAACTTGATAAGTGTGAGATGGTCATTCCAATTACCCTTGAACTCCAACACAAAAGCCCTCAACATATCCTCCAAAGTTTGAATCATCCTCTTGACTTGCACATCAGTTTGGGGATGAAAGGTGGTGCTCAACTTGACCTTAGTACCAAGTCCCTTTTTAAATGACCTCCATGAGTGAGAAGTAAATTAGGTACCCTGATCCAATATGATGGACCTAGGCACACCATGCAACCTTACTAATTCCTAGATGTACAACTTTGCATAGTCTTTGGCACCAAGTAGTCTTAACCGGTAGGAAATGAGATGATTTAGTCATCCAAGCGACGATAACCCAAATGGAGTCAAATTGCTTCTGAGTTCATGGCAACCCAACCACGAAGTCCTTATTTATGTCTTCCCAATTCCAAGTAGGAATCTCGATGTCTTGAGCCAACCCACTATGCCTTTGATGTTCCACCTTCACTTGTTGACAATTTGGGCATTCGGATATAAACTTGGTTGTGTCGCTCTTCTTACCATGCCACCAATATACCTCCTTCTAATACTGACGCATTTAGTAGACCCCGGTTGAATAGAATAATGTGAATTATATGCTTTACTCATGAACACCTTTCTAAGATCATCCACATCTAGAACATATAACCGATCTTGATACCGAAGAACATCATATCCCCCTCGAGAGAAAACCTCAATATTCTTTTCGGCAACTAATTTCTTCAATTCAACCGAGGATGGGTCTAAATCTTTCTTAGCCTTCACATCAACAACCATCTAGGATTCAGCCCCTTTCAGAACATGTATAACACCATCATTAGAATTGGCCACTCTAACACCCAACCTAGCCAAATGATGACACCCCTTACCAACTCCTTCTTCCCCTCCTCAACATGAGCCACACTTCCCATATACATCTAAGTAAGAGCATCAACTTCTGATGTTGATGGTTATGCTCCAATAGGCTATCAGTAATCAACCTAACCAAGGTTAGGGTCGAATCCATAGGGAATACAGGGCTTGACTACAAGAATTCACCATTAATCATTTCTATTGTCTATAAATACAAACTCTAAATGGGGGTTTCATGTGATTAAAAAAACAAAGATAAAATAAACACTAACTAAAATGCGAGAAAACACTTAAATTAGGGGACAACTTAGGAATTGTGCTCTATATGGCTCGTTGGCTCAAATACCCTAGATAACATAACTACAATTGATGAATCGCATGCAAGATAGTAACTTAGGTTCTTCCAGTCCTCTTGTGAAGGTGAAAGTCGAATTTCACCATGGCGCTTGGTCGGCTATCATGGCTTGCTAACTAACCGTTACCTATTATCCCAGTCAACCTCCCCTTGGTCAGGTTTGGTCGATTAGATAGAACACATGAACCAAATTCTGTTATCTACTTCCCTTTTCCTATTCGTCACTACCATGGTTAGGATCGTGATAGTGGGCAGGGTCTGGTGTTGGCCACCACCAAAGAACATTAATAACGAAGGGAAATAGACAATACACGCAAATCCCCAATAATAGAAATGCAAAAAACCTAGGTCATTTCAAATCAACTATCCATGTTTCCCACAACCCCAAGTTATGGGTCCTTAGCTAGTCATGGCTAACATAAAACACACAAAAATATAAGTAATAGGCATAGTTTAGAATTTTACCAACTCCAATGAAAGTGAAAACACCCAAATTGCAAACCCACAAGCTTGATAACTTCCAAAGTGTGTAGTACAAGATTTGTGATATCCAAAAATGGGTTTTCAAAAGGGAAAATAATCTAAGCTAAAACGCTAAAATATTCTTGGGAGAATCTCTAGAGGTCAAAGACAAAAGCTCATTTTTCAAGTGTCAACTCACATTTTTTCTCCTCTCCCTTCTAAA
>JAOTQR010000092.1:9450001-9466106 GCA_025774065.1 Solanum ossicruentum
GAATAAGAATAAGAATAATATATACAATCCTACTTAGAATAGGATTAGAAATAGTAATAGTATATGAGATCCTACTTAGAAAAGGATTGTATTGTAGTATCCTAGTTGGAAAAAGAGTCTAATATAGCATCTATAAATAGTGTCTCAATGTAATAATGTAGACAACAACTCAATAATATTTTTCCTCTCATATTTTTCAACATATATGAATTGAAAGCTCATGTCATAGAGGCCATTATATTGAAAATTACTCTAATGATCAAGTCATATAATATTAGTGCTTTGGTTGTTAACTAGGAAAGTGAAAACAATGTTTTCCTTGTTTGATTTAAACAAGAAAACAAAGGAAATCAGAGAGACATAATTCCATTTTTGGTAAAAGTATAAGTTCAGATCTACTATCTGCTGAAACTCTAAAAGAAATTACATAGATAAAAAATTTGTATACTAGTAGAGGCACTTCAGACTCCTAACAATTTCACCATGTTTTGATGATTGACTCCCGAAAGAATGATCACTTCATTGATGAACAATTCTATTTAGCTACCGTCCATTGTTCTTGACTTTTTGATTGCAACTACATGTTTACACCTTTGTAAACCATACCATAACCACGTCGGCCTAGGAATGATCCTCATCATAGTTGTTGGTGGATTTCTCGATTTCTGCTGCCGAAAGACTTTAGCTGCATACTCCATACCACCCTCATTCGATCGGAGTTTCATTGTGAGCATCAAACCTCCATTTTTCTGAAAAAACTTTTCCAAGTGGTACTGATTTAAGCCAAAACCCAAAAGCACAAACCTGCAATGAATATATTTCATTCTCTATCAAAAACGTTCTATACAAGTCATTTCAATCTCGTTTGAGTGTGACAGCTTGGAAATCACATAAGAAAAGTAAGTCGTACAAGGTAAATCCGGTTTGACAAAGTTGACTGAGAAAGGATGTAGGGGATTTCGAATTTGTGGCCCCTCATTTAGGAGATCACCTACTCAATTAACTCGACCACCTTTGCAGGTGCACACTAGCATGCATGGAAAGCTTTACATGGTATTAAGAAGAATTTTGGGAATTGAAAAAGAACTATTTATTATATGTTACACTACTATTTTGAATCAGAAGAGATATTTCAAGAAAAGGCAGACAAGTAAATTAACCAAAGAATTTAGATATTTGGCTAATGGAAAATGTTTTGAGTATTTAAAGAATGGAAAGGTCTAGTTAAGAAGATGAAATAGGTCATCAATATTTCCATTTCAATCAAACTCAGTCAAATTTTAAGATGTTTAGTATATATGGTTGAACCATTGTTATAATAGATCTATAAACATTTACATCGGAGATGAGCAATAGTAGTTAAATGCTTTAGATGCATTTCAATGACTTGTATATTTATCTATAAAAAGTCAGAATCATTGGCAATCAAAGACCATCACACACACACGCATATATTTGACTACAAAAAGTGAGAATAATTTACATCTGTTGGAGAGCCATTTGTTTTAATCATCACAGGCATTGCCTATTGATGAGTATGTTGGGAATTTGAGAAATATTTGGCCAATATTCCCCCTTGTCAAATTCTAGTTGTGGTGTGAGCAATGGGCATTTGCAAATTTCTAGTTTAGAGAGGGAAGAGGGCATCTCTTTTACTGGAAGAGATTGGAGATTAGGACATTTATAGATGGTCAGCTGAGACAGGGAGGAGAGCAGTGCTGACTCAGAAAGGGATTGGAGGTTAGGGAAATTCCAGATGGCCAGATAAAAAGAGAAGAGGGAAGTGCTAATTTAGAAAGGTAATCGATATTAAGGCAATTAATGATGGACAGCCCAGAGAGGGAGGATTGAAGTTGTGGCAAATATCTAGTGAATTTAGGGAAATCTTCAATGTATAGACTTTGAAGCGAAGTGAGGTGGCAAAGAACTAGGTCAGAAAGAGAAGAGGGAAATGACCAAATAAATAGAAATTTAACAGAATTGAGGCTTTTGAGAAGTTGACTACTTAGTGTTTTCAGATTGGATACCTCGAGGCTGAGAATAGAGCATGGCAACTCCCAACCAAGAATCTCTTTATCACTCTCATCATGTTTTGGTAGATGCATTTTGATATTAATTCATTTTAATATTTTATGAAAATGCTTCATTTGCTATGTTGTTGGTCCTTGTGCCTATAGTATTGTCTTTAGTGGACTTTATTAGCTATCACCTTGTGGCCGTTTGGACAGCTGCTGCAACACTCCAATTTGTAGTTACTATATGCATGTAATTTACTCCTTTAACAGTTTCTCATTTGCACATTGGGAAGCATTTGTTGCCCCACTCGTCATTTTCCTCTTTATTCCTTCATTATACCTTGTAACCTGTGTAACTTATAGATCATTTATCTTCTCTATTAACTACCCCATTATCTAGCTATTCATTGCATGAAGTTTTCCACAAGTATAAATAGTGGTAATCTTCATTTGTTTTACACATAACATATGAGAAGAATATAGAGTGCATAAAGTTTATTAAAAAAGAGAGTTCTTATTAGTTGAAGGGAGGTGTTATTCTTGTGGAGCTTTTGACTCAACTCTTGTCCAGAGTTTGTTAAGTTACACTTTTATGAAATGCTGTTGTATCCTGGAGGGGACAAGTTAAGGAGAATACTATTGGACCAGTGAATATGTTTTGCTACAGTAGGCTTGAATCTCCTTAAAGAGAGCGAGATATCTGCGCCTCAACCTCAATGAATTTTTATTCAAATTTGTCATTTTATTTTTCAACTGTAATTTATTATATTTTTGGCATATTACACCAACATTTTTAAGGAGATTCATGTTTTTGTTACAATTTGAAAAAGGAAAGATATCAATATAGGAGATTTCAATATCATTCTGCTTCAGCGTTACTCTCTTCAAGAGATGAAAGAAAAAAGATGTACGGGTAAAGTATAATTTTTACTTGCTCAATTCAAGTGGAGAAAAGATAAAGGAGGAAAAAAAAGTTTTTTACCTAATAATTTTATGAACAAAAATGATATTTCTTTTCATGAACATAAAGTGATATTTAAAAAAAATAGTAAGGGTTCATGAAATTGAAGAAAATCATTGCAAAATTGTGATTTTTGTATCTTTGAGAAATGCTCTAAAAAGAGTATTATATGTTAAATATATCTTGTAGATATTTTTATAATGTATATTTGGAAGAAAAATATTCATTATAAAAATATCTACAAGATATATTTAACATTATAGGTGCTTATATTTATTTTGAAATAAATCACATGTTAATTTTTGCATATGATTTGGTAAGTTTTGGCTCTAACATTTATCAAAAAAAGGAAAAAATGTTGAGTAGCCATATTGATATGAAATATTTGGTGAGAAAATTTCATTCTTGGAATGAAAAATATCATAAAACGTGTGATGAAAATTTTCTTGTCAAGTCATACTATGTTGAGAAAATTGTGAAAGACAACTTTGTTGGTTGTATGAGTCTTGCAACTCCTTTGATTCAATTGCATGAAAATGATGTGACAAAGAAAACAAGGAGTTTGCTAGCCTAAAAATATGAGATTTCTGACTAACAACAACACTTGATGTTGTGTTTGCAGTAAAAGTACTTGGCAGGTACAAGCAAACCTAATGAGAAAAGTTTGGTGCAATTTATTGAAAATGAGAAAAGTAAATTATAATTTATTAACTCCACCATGGAAGTTAAAGTAAAAATCTTTTTAGCTTTAACTAGTGAAAATGCTGAAAGTAGTGCCTCAAAAGCTAGAAATTAGTTGTATCTCAAAATATAACTTAAAAGTAGGATTAAATTGAATAAAGTAGTTGCAGTGTTGTGCAGAATCTGATCAGGTTGTTCCTATTTTTTAGGTTTTAGTTATTAGAGATAACCATAGCTTATGTTACTGCTTTTCTTCAGCTTTTCTAGTTTATTTTTCATATATTTATATGACAGTCATTATTCTGATAATGCAGAAAACTTAAATCTGGTATCTGAGCTTTGCCTTTCTTCTTTATATCTGATTGCCTTTTCTCTCCAATAGATTGATATCAGAGCATAATATCTTGAGGGAACTGTGAGAAGAGAGTGAACCATACAAACCATTCTTTGAATTATAATCTTAAATAGTTTATAGAAAATAAATTCTGAAACAAGTTTATTAACTCCACTAGTCTTCAATGGTGAGAATTATCAAGCTAGGGCAATTAGAATGATGGTTCATCTTGAAGCGTTGGATCTCTAGGAAGCAATAGAAGAGGACTATAGCTCCTTTTGGTGATAATATAATCCAACGATGAATCAGATAAAAAATCATAGGGAGAATACGACAAGCCAAAGCTAAAGCTTGCCTTTTCTTTATAGTATCTCCTTCAATTCTTACCAGAATGATGCAAATGAAGTCTGCTGCAAAAAATTGGGAGTCTCTAAAAAAGGAATACCAAGGAATGAAAAAGTGCAGAATATGCAAGTAATGATTCTGATTCAAGAGTTTGAAATGAAGAGATTGAAAGAATCAGAAGCTATAAAAGAGTATGCGGACCAATTACTCGACTTGGCCAACAAGGTGAGATTGTTTGGTAAGGATTTCATTGATGAGTGAATTGTTCAAATGATTCTTGTTACACTTATTGAAAAATATGAAGTCACAATTTCTATGAAGTCACAGTTTCTTCTTTGGAGAACTTTAAAGATCTGTCAAGTGTTACTTTAGCAGAACTTGTTAAAGCTTTGCAGGCATTGGAGCACAGGAGAATGATGAGGAAAGAAAGTTCTGTTGAAGGTGCTTTTCAAGCTAAATGAGAGAACGAGACAAATAAGAGAAGGAAAAAAAGAAGCTAAGGCCGAGTAATAATTACAACAAACAGGGAGGAAATTAGCCACCCTGCCCTCACTGCAAAAGGACAAATCACTCTCCATAGAAATGTTGGTAGAGGCTAGATGTTAAGTGCAACAAATATGGTTAACTATGTCTTGTGGAAAGGGTATGCAAGTCACAATCACAATAAGAAGAAGCTAATGCAGTTGTAAATCAATATCAAGAAGTGCAATTATTTGTAGCGACTTATTTTGCCAGCAAAAGAGCTTCTGAAAGTTGGTTAATTGATGGAGGATGCACAAATCATATGACCAGCGACAAAGAGCTCTTTAAAGATCTAGATAGATCTTTTATTTCCAAATTCAAAATTGTAAATGGAGAATATCTTGAAACAAAAGGAAAAGGGACAATTGCAATTGAAAGCCCTATAGGTTTGAAACTTATAACTGATGTTCTTTTTGATCCCGGTCTAGATCAAAATCTCTCAAGTGTTGGACAACTACTTGAAAATAGTTTTAAGTTGTTGTTTGAAGAAAAAGCATGCGTCATTAAGGATGCTAATATTGAGGAGATGTTCAAGATCAAGATGAAAGGAAGAAGTTTCAACTTGAACCTGTTGGATTAGAAGCAAGCAGCAACTGTCCAATTAGAAAATAACTCAAAATTATGGCACAAAAGATTCAGACATTTTCATCATGATGCTATACTCTTCATGAAACAAAATCAACTAGCAGAAGGTCTCCCAAACCTTGAGAAGAACATGCCTGCTTGTGAAGCTTGTCAGTATTGGAAGCAAACAAGACTTCTGATATGCTGTCAAAGTACAACACATTTGATGCCTAAAACAAAGGATTTTGTGAGTTCTTAAAGAGACTTTTTAGTGTTTTGATATATTTTTGTGTTAATCTTGCAGAAAAGTTAGGTTGGCATGATTTTGAAGAAAAGTTACAGATTTTATTGAAGCATAGACCATATGAGCCATCCTACGAGTCGTAGCTCACGCTACGAGTCGTAGGGTGGTGTCATAGGAGGAATCAGAGACCAAAAATCAGAAATCTACCAAGTGAAGGTCAGCCCTACGAGACCCAGCATACGAGTCGTAAGACACACTACGACCCATATAGGTGGACTTGTAGCAAGAATCAGAGAACCAAAATATTGGACCAAAGTTGAAGACCAAGACTACGAGATCAACATATACGTCGTAGCTCAAGTAACGACTCATACCTATGGGTCGTACCAGTTCAGGCAAAGATGCCAAGAACCTTATGTGAGACTCCGACAATGACTCGTAGGCTAACTTACGAGTCGTAACAATGAAATTTATCAGATGTTAGTTGTCTTTTTTACTTGATTTCTAGGGTTGCTTTGTAAATACTATAAATAGTTTAAGTTAGGTTTATGAAAGAGAGTTCGAACTGTAGATATTACTCCAATATATTTTTGAAGCCTTTCTTAGGTTTAAGAGTAGATTAGTGTTCTCTTTGGGAAAACTCATTTTGGGAATTGGAAATCTTGCCTTGTACTCATTGTTGATCAATCAAGCTTGTGGGTTTGCAACTTGTGGTGCCTATCTCCTCCATTGTTATTGGTGAAACTCTCAACTATGTCTATTATTTACATTTTTGTGTGTTTTATCTTAGCCATGAGTAGCTAAGCACCCACAACTTGGGGTTGTGGGAACCATGGGTAGTAGACTTGAGATGACCTAGGTTTTATGCATATTTATGATTGGGGTTTCGCATATATTATCTATTTCCCTTAATGATTAATGTTGTTTGGTGCTATCCAACACCAAACCCTGCCTACTATCACGAACCCAATCAAGGTAGTGACAAATAGAAAAAAGGAAGTAGATGACCGGATTCATTTGATGTGTTCTCGTGTTATCGCCAAACCTGACCACGGGGAGGTTGACTGGGACAATAGGTAACGATTAGTTGGTACGCCATGGTATCCGACCAAGCGCCATGGTGAAATTTGACCTTCACCTTCACAAGAGGGCTGGAAGTACTTAAGTTACTGTCCTGCATGCAATTTACTAATCATAGTTATGTTATCTAGAGTAATTGAGTCAACGAACCACGGGGAACATACATTCCCAAGTTGTTCCCAAAATTGAGTATTTTTCTTTATTTTAATTAGTGTTCATTTTAAGTTGTTCTTTGAATCACAACAACCCTCCCCCCCTCGTCTAGAGATTATAGTTATAAATACTATGAATGATTAGTAGTGAAATCTTATAGTCAAGCCCTGCATTCCCTGTGGATTCGACCCTACCATTGGTTAGGTTAATTACTGATAGCGATCACTTTCTTATTAGAAAGTGACCATCATCATAAAATTATGGCATCGTTGTCGGGGAATACAGCTAGGTTTGATTTGATTTCACTATTAATTAATTCTAGTGTAAATTTCTAGAGACTCCTGTATTTTACTTTTTCTGCTTGTTTTTGTTAGTAATTCTAGGTACAGGTTGGCTGGAACTATGACTGAGCAGAAGCTTTACATTGTAACCGATTTGTTGGAAGCTTTATAGAGTCGTGCCCTATTTCATGGGCAAGGGTCCGAGGATCCCCAAATTCATCTACAAAATTTTAATCAAATGTTGAGGGAGGTCCTTGGGATAAGACATCCTATTTGGGAGGCTCTGGCTGTTCAAGTTTTCCCTATGACTCTCCGAAATGAAGCTGTAGAATGGTGGTTAATCCTCCCACCTGATGTTTTCTCAAACTGGGGAGAGATACAGAGAGTCTTCCTAAAAACTTCTATAAGGAGTCTGACAAGCAAAAGCTATAGAACAACATCTGTAACTTCAAAAGAATGCCAGGAGAACCTTTGGTAGTGACTTGGGAGAGATACAAGAGTGTTTGGTAAAAAATCAGAACCATGGTCTAACTGATGATGAATTGGCTGCTAGCTTCTATCGAGCACTAACTTCTGAACTACAAGGGCAGGCTGACACATCGTTCGAAGGAGATTGTTGGGAGTTTGTAAGGTGGCCAATTAATGAGATAATTGAGATTATGGGCAAGCTATTCGTAGTTTCCCAAGTCTACCAACCCCTTCAAGCGCAAGCCGGACCAACTACTAGTGCACCTATGGGAGCCTCTAGTAAGTCCAAACATGAAAATATGGCACATTGGACAAGGTTACCCCATCAGCATTGTATCACTGATAAACTGACCCAGACTGAGCATATGCTTGAACAAGTTCTGACCAAGGTGAATGAGCAAGATGACATTGTGAGGGAGATAAAGTTCGACATCCTCAAATGTAATTTTAAAGTGGATCAACAAACTATGTCGGTGCAAAGTCTGGGTGATAGGATTGAGAAACTTGCTAAGCAACTAAAGGCAGTGCAAGATGAACAAAGGAGAAGTAAAAGAAGTAGTGATGGAGCTCATGAGGAAGTCTGAATACTCATGACTGAGTCAAGCCACGGCGTTAAACAAGGTGCTTCTTGGGAGGCATCCCAAGCATCTTTTTTGTGTTGTTTTATTTTTAGACATTTTATCGTATCTTAATTGTTAATTAGTAAGTTAATAGTGTATTGAAATTGTTGAGACTTTGAACCAGGTGCATCAATTTGTACTTTGGTGTATTTTAAGTGATAGGTTGCAAGAATAAATCAAGAGCTGAAAAAGTGACAAATCATGCTTTGAGGCAGCTTCCACGAGTAGGCATACAAGTCATAGTGAAGGTCACAACTTCTAGTCATACCTCATAGAGAGAAACAGTGAGTATCAATAGGTGGCACCCACACTACGAGCCAACTTATCGATTTGTAGGATCCCCTACAAGTCGCAAGTGAGGTTCGTAGTGCTCAAGTATGAAATCAAAAATTTTCCAAGTGTTGGGTCTACTACGAGATTGGGAACTACGAGTTGTAAGCCATCATATGACTCTTAGTTGATGTCTCGTAAGATAAATCTATGAAAGTTCAAAGGACAAGCCAGTGGGAATATGAAGAGACAAACATCTCTTGGCTCTTCATATTCCTTTGAAAAGTGTTACCTATTAGTTTATAATCTTCCCTCACCATTCCCTTTCACTAGTTAATGCATGCTTATATCTTTCAACCACTAAGATCCCCCAGCAAGCCAAGTACGCACTAACAGACTCATCCGGTCTTTCTTCTCCTATTCATTCATTCGCCACCTGGTAGGTTCTCACAGTTAAATTTTGCTTATCAAAAATCCTTGCTTTATGGATGAGTTAATGAAAGCCTTGAAATCATGATTAGTATAACCATACAAAAGTGCTTGTGATAGTAAGGAACATGAGTTATATAATTGTTTATATCTCTGAAAAAGGTAGAGTCTGGAATGTTGTTCATGATTGGTGAATTTGTTATCTAATATTATGACCATGACATGTGTTGCTTATTTTATGGATCACAATGCACCTTGAATGGGTTGAAATTGTTGAGTTGGGGGTAGTGTAGCGTATTTGCCCGTATGCTTTGATATGATAAAACTTTAGGTGAGTTTTGAACTGTTAAGGAGGAAGTTGTACTTTATTTTGACACGATAGGTAATAAATGATACTTATGCTCATTGCTACACTGCCTAGGCTCTTGTGATTGTAACCTTTAATGCCTCTTTGAGCTGTTTGTCAATCTTTGTGGAAAGATTAAAGACACCCGTCGGGCTCTCTATTTTTTGCTACGAAGATCCACTGTGAGTCATAGTGGCCTTTGGTAGAAGGGGCAGTTGTCCAAGGTGCCTGAACTCTTTTCATGCAAGTTTCACCTAAGACTCATAGCACTTGTTAAAAGTCATGATGGTGGTTTCGTGACCCTGATTTGAATTTTCAAAGCATCTCTGGAACAAGATACAAGTGAAGACTATGACTCGTAGGTCAACCTACGATTCGTACCTACATCCTGAATCTGCAGCCCTAAAGCTGAGACAATGTTTCCAAGAGGCGAAGGGTGGTTGCTCCACCTCCAAGATACCAACCAAGGGAT
Organism: Solanum ossicruentum; assembly: GCA_025774065.1. Classification (NCBI taxonomy): domain Eukaryota; kingdom Viridiplantae; phylum Streptophyta; class Magnoliopsida; order Solanales; family Solanaceae; genus Solanum; species Solanum ossicruentum. The sequence continues at coordinate 9,459,787 of JAOTQR010000092.1, forward strand.
GACACATCCGAGGATGAGCAGTGAAATGAAGAAATGAATGTGTGCCCTGATCCTGAGGCTAGCGTGCCCTTACCACAAGCACAATCACCTGGGGTACCAAATGGAGGAGATAGCTCTTCCCTATCTAGCGAGAAGAGGATAGAGGTATTTGCTAGAGATTTAGTTGCTGAGAAAGCCCAAGCGGTGGAGGGCAGGATCAATACATTTGAGGCAAGAGTTTAGAAGAGGCTCGAGAGAGCTAGGCTTGTCGATGTGAGTGCATTCATTGAGGAGTTGTCCAACTTCAACGATGATGTATTATAGCTATTGGCAGCCCTTATTCCATCCCCAAAGTTAGCATAGGGAGAGGACGAGGCTTTTGATTGGCTCGCCAACCGTCTATACACCCGAGGGAAGAGGTCCCTTGAGCATGCTGACCTAGAGCTGGCCCAGAAGAAGCTGCAACAGGAGGAGGAGCCCATACCGCAGGAGGTGGTGCAGGAGTTAATTATGTTGGCGGCTATGCATAGAGAGAGCACAACATACACCGCCTAGAGAGGGTACTTCTGGCACTGCAACAGAGGAGGAGAGATAGCCCCAGGACCCCACTGATCAGACCGAGATTGGTGCATGAGCACAATATGTTTGGCTTCTGTTGACCCTAGTTATTATCTTAACATTTTGGATACTTTGTTCTCTTTTCAGACAATCTCTATATTATGTTGATTTTTGGTTGTGTTTAAATATGTTTATGTTAGATGTTATTTTTACTTCTATTTTGAATGTTTATTTTTGGGTTTTCATGAATGTATGTACAGATTTTTGGGTTTTGTCGTGTGTTTTTTTATTTTTGTCTTTACTTTGAGGACAAAGTATCATCTTTTGGTGGGATGGTGGAAGTTATGGATTAAGGTGAAGTCTGAGTAGCCTCAAGTCCATAACTTCCCATATTTTTGATCCCAAGGTTTTCTTGTCGTGTTTCTTTTTCCTTGTAGATGTTTATTTTTATGTTGAACTGGCATGTTTTAGGAAGTATAGGTAATTTGTAAATGCATAGTACTGTTATCTTGTGGCATATATATAGTTCTTAAATTTTCTTTAATCTTTTGATGCAAAATTGGGTACCCTCAAAACTTTGGAGGTTGTGAGTATTGATGCATTCATACAATTTTTAGTATCTGGCAATGTTTGTTCTGATATTGTAAAGGTAAGCTGAGACTGAAAGCATGACCTGTAAGTCTATACTTGATTATGGATGCAATTGTCATGTGTGTTATGAGCTTATTTTGCTGCATTCATGCATTTTGCATGGACTCAAAACTTGCCCTCGTACTCTAAGCTTGGTTAAATGACTTAATTGATTTGGAAGTGATCTTAGGCCTTTATTCTGATAGGAAGCCCACTTTTGCCTAAATTGACTACCATATGAACTAGTGAATCTCTTGCTTCGAATGTTTGAGCTTCTCATGCACTCATTCTTTCTTGATACCTTGCTGACTTAAACTTATTTGATGAAATACCCTGATATTGACCCTGATCTATCCTTGAACATGTGAACCTTGATTGAGGCTAAAAGCCTAAGCTGAGGGTGGCTATATTAGTGGCCCTGGTTTGAGACATAGATCTTGTGAACTTCACCTTAGGCTAAAAGCCTAAGTTGAGGGTGGCACTTATTGTGGTAAAGTAACAAAAATAAGGTGGTTAGTTGGGGTGAAAAGAAAGAAAATGATTAAGAAAAGAAAAAGTGCCTTGATCTAAAAAGATGTGCACAAATAAGTTTGAAATTGAGGTACAGCTGTAATAAGTGTAAGAATAGCCTGGAAAAGATTAAAATGGTGGAATAAGGGAGGAATTAGGGAAATCGGATAGGTTGTGAAGGTAAAAGTTTTGGTAAGCACGGTTTAAGGATAGCTTTTAGTCACTAAATGCCTAAAATGCCATACCAAAGCACCATGAACTTATGTTACAAGCTCTTAAGTCCTAAAGTGATCCAAATCCACTTTGTCACCGAGCCTAAAAATGAGTACAAGGAAAAGTTTATGGTGTTAGTCATTCTGCATAAATTTCAATAGTGAGAGTAAGAATGTTTCCTAAGTCCCTGATTTCTGTATGTTCTTGAGTGAGTATAAGGGACTTCTTTCTAGTGAGGGCATTTGCACTACTTGAGTAGCATATGGCTATATCAGTGAATGTGGAAGGTTAATGCTCTTTAGCTTATCAAAGTTGGATTATCAGGTACCTCATGATGTTCTTGTTTGCTCAATAACTTTGCAACTCTACTTTGAAAGTAGTAGTTGGATACCTGAATCAAATTAGATGTTGTATATGTCATTGATATAGTTGCTATGTAATTCTCTTTGTCTGCATAGATTGAGTCGTCACTTGAGGACAAGCAACAATTCTAATTTGAGGATGGTGATGTGCTGTCAAATTACAACACATTTGATGCCTAAAACAAAGGATTTTGTGGCTTCTTAAAGTGACTTTTTAGTGTTTTGATATGTTTTTTGTGTTAATCTTGTAGAAAAGTTAGGTTGGCATGATTTTAAAGAAAAGTTGCAGATTTTGCTGAAGCATAGGCCATACGAGCTCTCCTACGAGTCGTAGGGTGGTGTCATAGCAGGAATCAGAGACTAAAAATCAAAAATCTGCCAAGTGAAGTTCACCCCTACAAGCCCGTGCCTACGACTCATAAGACACACTACGACTCGTATAGGTGGACTTGTGGCAAGAATCAGAGAGCCATTAACCAAAAACTGAAGACCAAGACTATGAGATCAACATACGAGTTGTAGCTCAAGTAATGACTTGTACCTATAGGACATACCAATTTAGTCCAAGATACCAATAACCTAATATGAGACCCCGATTATGACTCGTAGGCCAACCTATGAGTCATAACAATGAAATTTATCAGATGCCAGCTGTCTTTTCTGCTTGATTTCTGGGGTTGTTTTGTAAGTACGATAAATAGTTTAAGTTAGGTTTTTGAAACGGTTACTCCAATATATTTTTGAAGCTTTTCTTAGGTTTTAGAGTAGATTAGTGTTCTCTTTGGGAAAACTTATTTTGGGAATTGGAAATCTTGCCTTGTACTCATTGTTGATCAATCAAGCTTGTGAGTTTGCAACTTGTGGTGCCTATCTCCTCCATTGTTATAGGTAAAACTCTCAACTATATCTATTGTTTGCATTTTTGTGTGTTTTTATATTAGCCATGAGTAGCTAAGCACCCACAACTTGGGGTTGTGGGAACCATGGGTAGTTAACTTGAGATGACCTAGGTTTTGTGCATATTTATGATTGGGGTTTTGCATGTATTATCTATTTTCCTTCATAATTAATGTTGTTTGGTGGTGGCCAACACCAAACCCTGCCTACTATCATGATTCCGACCAAGGTAGTGATGAATAGGAAAAGGGAAGTAGATGACAGGATTCGATTGATGTGTTCCTGTCTTATCGACGAAACTTAACCACGGGGAGGTTGACTGGGACAATAGGTAATGGTCAGTTGGCACGCCATGGTAGCCGACCAAGCGCCATGGTGAAATTTGACCTTCACTTTCACAAGAGAGCTGGAAGAACTTAAGTTATCATTCTGCATGTGATTCACTAATCGTGGTTATGTTACCTAGGGTAAGTGAGTCAATGATCCATGGGGAGCACAAATTCCCAAGTTTTTTCCAAAATTGATTATTTCCCCGAATTTTAATTAGTGTTCATTTTAAGTTATTCTTTGAATCACAACACGCCCCCACTATCTAGAGATTGTAGTTATAGATACTAGGAATAGTAGTGAAATCTTATAGTCAAGCCCTGTATTCCCTGTGGATTCGACCATAACCTCGGTTAGGTTTATTACTGATAGCGACTGCTTTCTTATTGGAGCGTGACCATCATCAACTTTCATTTCAGAATTCATTATGGAAAGCAAAGCAGAAGCTACAACTTATTCACACTGATGTAGGCAGACCTCAGAAAATGCCTTATTTAAAGGGTAGTAGGTATATATTGCCTTTATTGATGACTGTACAAGATAATGTTAGATTTATGTTTTGAATTTTAAATCTGAGGTTGCTAATATATTATGGATATATAAGGGTTTTGTGGAAAATCAAAGTGGTTGTAGAATTCAGGTGATAAGAACAAATAATGGCACCGATTATACTTCAGAAAAGTTTAACAAGTTTTGTAATGACGTGGAAATTGAGCATCAGCTAACAACACCCTATACTCCCCAACAAAACGAAGTACTGGAAAGGAAAAATAGGACACTAATGGAGATGACAAGGTATTTGCTTCATGAGAAAGAACTGTCAAAGAAATTTTGGGCAGAAGCTAGAAATACTGCAATCTTTTTGCTAAATAGATTGCCAACTAAGGCCTCACAGAATAAGAAACCATTTGAGGTTTGGTTTGGTTACAAACCTTTGCTAACAAATCTGAAAATTTTTTGTTGTCTCTGTTTTTCTTATATACCTCAAGTGAAAAGCGATAAGCTGGATAAGAAGGCTAAACTTGGACTTTTTGTAGGATACAATAGTCTCTCAAAAGCCTACAGGATCTATCAACCTCAAAATGATAAAATCATTGTTAGTAGGGATGTCAAATTTGTGGAAAATGAACACTTGGAGCTGGAAAGATGATGAAAAGCAAAAAAATCTAGAATTTCTATATGAAGATATTGATGATGTACCTATTAGAGGCACAAGAACACTTTATCATATATATATCAAAGGTGTAATGTTGCAATTTTAGAACCAGATAAATTTGTGGAAGCTGCTAAGGATGAAAACTGGAGATATGTGATACAAGAGGAGCTCAAAATGATTGAAAAGAACAATATAGGAACTGGTTGACAGACCATCACACAAAAAGGCTATTGGAGTCAAGTGGTTTTATAGAACTAAGCTCAATCCTCATAGTTCTATATATAAACAAGTATAAGGCGAAGCTGGTTGCAAAAGGATATTCGCATGTATTTGGAGTAGATTTTTTAGAGACTTTTGCTCCTATTGCTCATTTGGATACTATAAGAATGTTGTTAGCTTTAGTAGCTCAACAAGGATATAAAATCCACCAGGTTGATGTGAAATTAACCTTTCTAAATGGCTACCTTGAAGAAAAAATCTTTGTAGAACAACCTGAAGGTTATTCTATCAAAGGCAAAGAAGACAAAGTGTACCTTCTAAAGAAGGCATTATATGGTTTAAAATAGGCTCCTAGAGCTTGGTATAGCAGAATTGACACTCATCTTTTAATCTTAGGCTTTCAGAAAAGTCTCAGTGAGTCTATGCTTTATATTAGAAGAGAAGATTCTGATTTAACCATTGTCTCTTTATGTAGATGAATTGCTAGTTACAGGTAGCAATTTGGACTTGATCATATTGTTTAAGACTGAAATGATGGAGGTTTTTAAGATGACAGATCTTGGTGAAAATATTCTACTTCCTTCGAATGGAAATTCGGCAAAAAGGACAAGAGATCTTTATATGCCAACAGAAGTATGCTAAAGAAATTCTCATAAAGTTCAAAATAGAAGAATGCAAGTCTATAACAACTCCTATGAATCAAAAGGAGAAGTTTTGCAAAGAAGTTGGGGCTGAAAAGGTTGATGAAAGACTTTATAGGAGTTTGATAAGTTGCCTAATGTACTTGACTGCAACGAGGCCAGATATTCTTTGTGATGTGAGTTTACTTTCAAGGTATATGCATTGTGCTAGTGAAATTCATTTTCAAGCAGCTAAATGTGTGCTTAGATATGTTAAAGGTACTGTAAATTTTGGAATAATGTTCCCAAAAACATCAGATTTTCAGTTTCTTGGATTTTTTTTATTGTGATTGGGTTGGCAGCTCAGATGATATGAGAAGCACCTCAAGTTACTATTTTAGTTTCGGCTCTGGAATGTTCTCTTGGTGTTCAAAGAAGCAAGATACAGTAGCTCAATCTATAGCTGAAGCAGAGTACATTGTAGCTGCATCAGTTGTGAATCAAGCTCTTTGGTTCGAAAGCTGCTGGCAGATTTGTACATGGAGCAGAAGAAGAGCATTGAAATCTTTGTTGATAATCAAGCTACAATTTCAATTACAAATAATCCTATTTCACATGGAAAGACTAAACATTTCAAGATCATCATTTATTTCTAGAGGGAGGTACAGCAAAACGGAGATATAGCCTTAGTGCACTGCAAAGCTGATTTTCAGAATGCTGACATCTTGACGAAGGCTCTACCTAGAGGAAGGTTTGAGTTTCTCAGAAAAAAACTTGGTGTTGCTGCTCTTGAGTCAAGGAGGAGTGTTGAAAGTAGTGCCTCAAAAGCTAGAGATTAGTTGTATCTCA
>JAOTQR010000092.1:9466248-9480531 GCA_025774065.1 Solanum ossicruentum
GACAAGTCATTTGAACTTGTGAAGATTCACACAAGTCATAATTGTTCAGATATGTTGACCAAGACTTTGCCAAAGGAAAAGCTCGTGTTTTGTGGAGAGAAGGCCGGTTTGATTACTTACTCCATGTAGGAGTGAGGGGGAGATTTGTTAGGAAATATCCCTCCTACATGGAGGGATTGTCCAATTTAATTTGAGCTCTTTAATTTACGCCTAAATGTATTTCATTTTTATCTTGGCCCATTTCACTGAAGAGGGAAAGCAGCTGAAGATATATTCAGCAGTCAGAAAAACAGAGAGTAGCAGCAGAAAACTTCATTTTTCGTCACTGTGTTGGCAGCCTAGTTTTCATTCCGGATCGAAGGCCAAATGGAGTCCGTTCGTCCTCAAATTTTAGTATGTTGTTCGTGACACTTTCCTCTTCAAGTACACTGATCAGTTTCTCATTTTGATGCCCGGAAAGTCATTTTCTTGCTGCCTTTTTCAGACCTGCGTTTTTTAGAATTTTTACTCCATTTTTGGTGAAATTGTTGATTGTTGTTTTGCCAAGGATGTTCCTTGATGATTGTATTTGCCTCTAGTGTTTACTAGAGAGGAGAACTTGTTGTAACCACTTGGTTCTTGGTGATTAGTGGAAGTTTTCGGACTGTTGTTGAACGGTCCCGTGGTTTTCTCCCCGATTTGGGGTTTCCACGTAAATTGTGTGTTCTCTACTTTATTTTCATTGTTTTTATTGATCTGCTGTTGCTGAAAATTTAGAGTTCATTGTGCTTTTGTCATTCATCTTATTTATTTGGGGGAAAAGATTTTATTGCGCTTCAGTTGTGGTTCCTCGTTGCTTCCCCAACACAATTGTTAAAGCTTGAAATTGATTCGACAGGTTCATTTTCCGCTAAGCCCCAAGCCTGACATATGTCCATCTTTGTCAACAGAAGATGAAAGGCATGATTCCCAATCCATTCGACCTTTATTTGGGAGTGGTGAACTAGGACTTGAAGATGAATCCAGCATTGGATCTGTCTTGTCCATGTCAGAAGCTGGATCCATTTTATCCATATCAGAAGTTGATGATTTGAACAACGAACTCCATAACTTCTGCCAATTAGCCTTGGGTTCGTCTACTGATGTGGATGCTCTAGTGCTTCCCAGCACAGAGGCATAGGACTGCCCATAATTTAAGCTCCCAATGGTATCAGTATTCACCAATCTTGGAGCACCTGCCCAACCACCATGATCTAAGTGCTCTGATCTTTCTTCTTCTGAATTCCAGTTTTCTATTTTACCAATCGCATCTATTGGCCCAGTCATTGGTAGACTTTTGAAAGGACTGTTCCACTTTGATGGAATTTGCAGGCTAATGTCATCACCAAAGGCTAGCAAAGATGAAAACAAGTCAACCAATCTTTTCGTTTGGCTTCGATCCAGCTCAAACTAAAACAACTTTGGTGCATAATAGTTGTCGCCAATGATTGAGATAAACTGATTTTCGGTCAAGGGATGGTAAAACTTCCGCACTTGGATCTTTACATTTTCAAGAAAGAGAGCACATTAGGGTGAGTAACTGTTGGGAAAAAAGAAAACCCTTCTCCCATAAACCCCAAGATCTCCGCCCCTTTGGCAAAAAGAGAAAAAAATTGAGAAATAAAACAACACAAGAATTTAATGTGGAAACCCAAAACCTGGGAAAAAACCACAATCGTTGTCAAAAGACAACAACCAACCACTATGTGAAAAATTTTTACAATCACATAAACCTCAATACATTCTCTTAACAAACAATGTTAGAAATGTATTAAGTTTGGTACATTTGAAAACATAACTTAAGCCCCTTATATAGGCAAGCCTCCAAGCTATTCTTCAATAATTTTCCAATGTGGGATAATGGTCCTTTTCATTTTTAAGCAAAATCCTAACAGTAACTTGGAATTGCTAACTGTAACAACCCAGTACACCAAAACACATATGATCAATTCTTGTACCTGTGCTGCATATGGTGTACTTTCTGTTCCATCAGATGTCCAGGCATATGGATTGATATTCAGCTGCCCAGGATTAGCAGCCTCAAAGATGCCATGAAGCTTTCCATCACTATAGTTGAATAGGAATAGCGTTAAACCAATGTTGATATTCTTCACATATGAGAAGTGAGAAGCTGGCAAACCTGTTCAACAAGATCAAGAGAAAAATAAAAGTCCATATTATCTAACTATTGTGCACTCTTCACCCGATAAAATAGCACTGAAACAAAAGTCTGATCTGAAATAGGAGACGAACCAAATAACTGTTTAAATAGGCACTCCTTATATGTGAAATGTTTGCATCCAAAAATTACAGCTCCAAGGTCAGCCTTTCTCAGATTCCTTGCTGTTGCACTGGCATTAACTGTTGATATGTATTCAGTTTTCTCCTTTAGCCTGACTGTTGTTGTCTTTCTCCCAGCCCCCATTTGTTATGGGATAAATGACTTTCCAGTCAAGGACCAAAAATATTGAAGTCTTGAATTATACGATTTGGTAATCACAGTTCTCGTCAAACCTGCACACTATGATCAGTAACAGTCAGTACTTAACAACCACCAAAAAAAGACTAAAGGTCATACATGAAATTCATTTCTGCCTCTAGTATTAACTCGTCCTTTCAAGAATTTACTAAAGATTATTGATGAGAAGAATGAATTAAGATTGATGCTAGCAGTGTCAAATACACATGTATTAGCAAAGAAAAGTATGTCAAAGCATTTCCAAGCTATCACAAAGGATGAATACTGGGTTCAAGTAGTTTTTATGAGCTTTGACAATGTTAAAGCATGACATGCAGGGCATTTAGGGATGAAATAACAGATAAATATTTCTTACGAGTACAAAAGATCAAAGACAAATGGATGAATCACAAGTTCAGCAATGGTGGAATTGAAATGGACAATGACCGAATCAAAGTGTTTCTCTTTTTTTTCCCTTCTTTTTTTGTGATAAGGTGATTGTATCAACTTATTGTGACAGCAGTCAGGAACCTTTGTGTAAGGTCGACTTCATAATGTTAACTATGCTTTGAAGTAGAAGAGAAAAACAAGTAACATCAATAGTAACTAAGGTCAAGGTTCTATAATTGCACTTCTATGTGGTTTAACGACCAAAATGAGCAAACAAAGATGTGCAGATAGTGAAAGAATATCAATATCAGCATAAGTCAGACATGTCCTATCTTGAGATCATGAATTGAGAGGAAGAAGTAATTATAAGTGCATCATATGAAGAAACACAGAAAGGATGAAGTAACCAACAGAAACATTTTGTACACAGAAAGAACTAACAGGGACACAATGGATGAATATGTAAGTAAAATACCATGGTTGTTACCAAGGAAAAGAATTTGGTAAGGAAAAGATATAATAGGATGACAAACCCTCGGCTGAATTATTTCAAGTAGTGATCAAAAATTTATTGCTAGAGTTTTGGGAACCTATCTGTATAATTACTTAACCAAGGTGCCTATGATTAACCATAGAAGCTCACAAGCAAGCCAAGGAAGAAGTCTCCATGAAAGGATGAATTCAAGAATGACTGATGCTGGACACATAGGGATCCTAAGTTGCTTGGACTCGGTGCAGGTGTGCAGATCTAGAGGTCGGATCCTTCGTGATCTAATTTTTAAGATTCACCTAAAAGTAATAAAAATATTAGATTCACAAAACCTAAATTATGAGCTATTATGCGGAGAACTTGAGGAAAATCCTGAAAGGAGATTAAAAGAAAGAGAGTGACATAGAAATTTTTATATAAAAAGTATTCCATCTTTTTCAATTTCACCTTTAACTTTTGTATTAATCACATAAATCATTAAAACTGTCTGAACTTTCTCCATTGATTTTGGTCAAAACACCCAAAAATTGTTTGACCAAATCGGACACAGATCCCACACCCATGTCGTGTCGACACTGGTGTGGCACCAAAAGTGAAGAGTCCGAGCAACTTAGTCAGGATCTATCTCAATATCACAAAAGGGGAATTACACAAAAATGTAGCAGTGTGTTTGACATATCAGTACATGTATGAAAAGCATGAATTATCACTTTCATGTTTATTCAAAAACATTTTGTGTACACACTTGTACAAGGGAAACAAAGGCTGCAATTTAGCCACTGGAAAAGATTAAATTACAGTTCACGAGTATGCTGATTTTGCTAGTCTCAAAAGACTTTCCATGCCGGTAAACAATGGGGTGTTTCTAGACCTTGAAGAAGGGATCATTGCTTACGCGAACCACAGAAGGTTACTAATCATTCATGCAAAGGTAAAATACAACAAGTAGAGAAATATTATAGAGGTAGACTCTAACTAGGTACATTTTTCATCAACACAAAGCTTACAGGTCACAGCATTAAAGACAACCACCAATGGAGAACTTCTTAGAAATTTTGAGCAGCTCTAGATAAACAGAACAATGGACAATGTGCTACAGGCACTTCACTTAGTAATTAAAAGGAAATAAAGGACCAGAATCAATATTCTACAACTACAAGTAGTCCAGATAAGCTTATGGGATCCAAGAGCTTTTAAGATTTCCAGGAGTACTTGTTATTTCGCAATTATGGTAAGTTGTATTGTTGAAATCAGGAGCCTACATTTGTTGACAAACCAAGATTTGTCAAACTTGGCAACCCACAAGCAATTATCAAATTGGCTGCCAAGTTTTTCCAACAAAGTTGTCTACCAAATTTGTTCAAAATTGACTGCCTAATTTGTCAAATTAGGCATGCCATTCTCAACAAAGTTGGTCACCAACTTTGTTGGGTTTTTTCAACAATTGTAGGCAAAGTTTTGCCTATAAAAGAAGAACTTAAGCTCCTTCATTTGATGACACCAAGTAGAGAGAAAAATATGTAGGGAGTCTAAGAATTCTGTGAGATACACATTGTGTATTTTGTGAGTGTTGTAATACTCCTTTTATATCACTAAGTGATACATAAAAATTATATCCTCGTAGTGCTTAGACCCAGTGAGGTTTTATTGTACACTTCTCTATTATAGTGATATTTTGCTCGTCTTCTTCCGTGGATGTAGCCTATTTATTGGGTGAACCACGTTAAATCTGTGTCTCCATTTATTACCTTGTCCAATTTATTTATACTTTTCAATATCAATCCCGATCCTTATCTTCTGCTATTGCCCCATATTCCCTAATATGTATAAATCTTAACCACAGTGATGACATTCTGAGAATCAAATATGTGGCCAAATTGCGAAATTTGGCAAATAGCCAAAGTTTATTTTTGGTTTCCAACGTCTGAGTTCATCAAACATTCTCCAATTAAGTCTGTTTGCAGTCTTGAATTTATAAACATGTACAGAAGGCAACTTTATTTGAGCAAAGATGATGACTTTAAATTTAATGATACAACAAGCAATCTGCTTCAGTTGTAAATGAAATACCATGTGCAATTCCTCTGGAGTCTGGCGTTTTACTCCTTTGCTTGACAAATTTAGAATACTTTCAGAAGATTTGAGAAAAAACATTCTTCTTTCTAAGACTGAAATTTCTGACTTCACAAGACACCTATGGAAACAAAAACAAGTAATGTCCAGCTCTGTACCTTGATACAGCAGAAATAGCGTTGCTTGTAATATCCTTATACATAAACAAGCACAGAAAAACCTAGAGCCATGACAGCAAAAGTTTAGGAATCAAATAAATAAAACTGTATCAAACAATATAGAAACAACCCAACCAAAACTAAGCGTTGCTCAACCACCTCAATATTTATATTTGCATCGTAACTTGCAATCAGAAAGTAGGAAAATGTATGGTGCAGCAAAAACAACTCCTACTAGAGCACAACCAGTCGTTACACTAAGAACACCAATTCTTAACCATTTCAAAGCCAAAATCAAAAATCAAGTCACAATCTAACAGTCATGGTAAGTACAACTCATAACAGTAATGAAACCTAGAAAAATAGCAGTGTAAATATACTCCAACACAAAATGAAAAGAAACACTCTTTTCACTCCAACGAACAGTTTAGAACTTCAACTGTGCTTCATACAGACGAGCAGATTTTCGAAGACGATCACGTCTTTAACACCTATATCTCTGAAAGCATCCACATAATTTTTCAATAAAAAGCACAAACGATGAACATTAACCATCAAACTGAAGAAAAAAACTACCTTTTCACATTTCAAGTGAGAATGGAATAGACCTCTGAAGAAGAAATAAGTATAGTGTGAAGTGACTATATTATATTGTATTATATAAAAGAAAAATCACACTTTTAAAAACTATAATGATATTTATTAATGTTGTACAATTTTCAAAAAAGAAAAGCAGAGTAAGAACAGACATGGAGAGCCCAGGAGTTGATCCAAAAAATAGATTTAATTTGGCTTTTTGGCCATTAGATTTTTATTAATTTTCATATTAGAGTAATTTAATCAAATATTATTATTTTTGTGATCGATTTTATGAAATGAAATAATATTTGTAATAAAATTACTATAAATTATTTATCATTTTGGCTAGTATATAGTTTTATATTTTGCTATAAAAAGTTACTTAGAATTGATTTTTCAACCAACTTCGCAATGGGGAGGCTCTTTGCATTCCAAAGCAAGCATGAAATGCTGTCATGCGTCCATTACTTGCCAACTCACAAGTTTACTAATTATAACGTGGCGATATTAAATTACAATGATCAAATGACCCACTTACCCGAGAAATTTAAGAGACGGGTGACAAAAAAATTTTAATTAAAAAAAATGATAATTTGATCAAGGTCAAATCAAATATTTTATTAATCAAGGATTTAAGTTAAATTAGGGTTGAAGTATAATTTTTAAAATTTTTAATAAATACAATTAGCACAAAAGGAGGAGTAAAAAGGTCATTTCAAAAATCGGGTAAATTTAAAAAAGATAAAATCATTTCAACACACATTATCATTTACTTTTTGCTTCAACTTCTTCAACATACCTTCTCTTTTCAAAATTTCTCTCAAAATACGACACAGCAACTCCACAGCAATTCGAAGGTAACTTACAATAAATCCATTTTTTTTATTTTTTCTTGTCGATTCGCCCTCTTCGTCTTCTTCTTCGTCGTTTTCTTAGTAAATGGTAAGAAGAAAAGAAAATTTCGTGCTGTTAGGATTTTTGGGCAGCATTTTTTAAATAAAAATTTTGTTTTAAGTTTTTTTTTAAAAAAAGAAGAAAGCATAGATGTTAAAGTTTTATGTTTTTGTTGAAGTAAAAATAGTGGTATAGGTTAAGAAATAAACGACGATGATATATTTCATTTTTACATGTCCTAACAAACACTCCAACAGAGTACTTGTTGTCCTGATATGGTATTGTTATGAATTTTTATAAAATTTGTTATTTTGTTGCTTTGATATGGTATGTTGTTATGAGTTTTTCCATATTTAGTTATTTCGTTGCCTTAATATGGTTTATGGGTTCTGACATATTTTGTTTTTGTAAACATCAAATATGTGAGTTTGTTGTTGTTATTTTTTTTGTCGCTTCTTAATGGTTGGGTTGTTGTGCTTAAAAGATGCATTGTTGCAGAACTTAGGCATATATGTGATTGAATCGCACATATGTAATTGAAGTTATTTTGAAACTAGTGTAGTAATTGGTACAATAATTGTTGAAACTGGTTCAACAATTGTTGAAACTAGTGGAGTAATTGGTACAATTGTGAAAATTGATTTAACAATTGTTAAACTAGTGGAGTAATTGATTCAACAATTGTTAAAACTGGTTCAACAATTATTAAAAATGATACAGTAATTGATACGAAATTGTGAAAACTGGTTTAACAATTATTAAGATTGGTGCAGTAATTGGCACAACAATTGTTAAAACTGGTTCAACAATTGTTAAAACTGGTGCAGTAATTAGCACAATAATTATTAAATCTGGTTTGACAATTGTTAAAATGACTACTAAACAATAACTGCTAAAACTAGTTCAAACAATAAAATGTGTTAACAATTGTTGATGTTGGTTTAGCAACTCAGTGAATTAATTTTTTTAAGAAAATTATTTATTTATTTATTTGATCATCTGCTTCAATTTGTTTGTTTTTATTTATTTTAAATGTTAATTAATGACTTTTTATTTTATATCATGTCATGTAAATAAATGGCCCCCCAAAAAAGAAAGACAGGTACAGAAGCTCCAGTAGATGGCGATGGAGATGGAGATGTCCCTGTGACCGCAACCACAACAGCTAAAAGATCTAGAAGACAAAGAGTTAAGACACAGAGGCAAAAAGAAGCAGAAGAAGCCTCCAAAAAATAATACCAACAAACTGTCAGCACTTGCTGAACATGCTAATATTATTTTTGAAAGAGAAGTCAAGAAAACACAGAGACAGGATGTCAAGAAGAAGAAGAAAGAAAAGGAGATGATGATATGAATGAAGAAGAAGGAGGAGATAACGTGGAAGAAAGAGGGGGAGAAGATAGTGTGGAAGAAAGAGGAAGAGATGTTATAGAAGAAGGAGAAGGAGGAGACAATATGGAAGAAAATGGAGGAGGAAATAATGTGGAAGAAAGTGGAGGAGAAGTTGAAAAAGATGTTTTGATGATAATGATGTAGATGATACAGAGAATGATAATGATGATGGTGAAAGAGTTGATTTTAAACAAAGAAGTAAACACCAACATGATCAATCTGTTCAACGGAAGATGGATGATTCTGATTCTGTTGAGTCCTCTCCAGCTAGATCTTCAGGTGATGAGGCAATTAAGATTTTCAGATATCCTAATTACAACTTTGAGATCATGATGGATAAATATCCACATCTTACTGGTTCTATTACCATAAAGTCCAATGAAAATTTTTTTAGTGATTTCAGAGCATTACTAAAATCACAAAACTTGGAAGAATATTTCAGGACTACAATATTTGTCAACTATTTGGAGATAACTGAGAAGATACCATAGTTTCAAATGAAATTGGTGTACAAACTTCTCCATCGTTGAATTTTGAGCGAGGGTACACAAAAAATTTAGATAAATTATTGTGGCACGCCTGTCCATTTTGGTATGAAAGAATTTATCATTATGACTGGTTTGAATTGTCATATATCAAAAGGTAATGATTTTATAAAATCATCCGAAAAGGTTAAGAAAAGACGACAAGAAATTTTTGAGACGACAGGAAAAACCTTTAAGAAGGATGAACTGATGGAGCTTCTCCTATCGAATTCAATTTCGCAAGATGTCAAAATATCTCTGTGCTTGATTTATTTTGTTCATTACATTCTTTTGCGGAAACATGTAAATACAAACACCCCAACTGACATGGTGTGACTTTCAGCCAGGAGAAGGGCCTTTTGTGGCAATACATAGGGTCATGAATGTTATGAGCTGATAGTTGAGTACTTGTTCAAGGTTATGGACAAAGGAGAAGATGGGAAGACCTCTAATCTTTATGGTTTTCCATGGGCATTCATGGTACATTTTATCTTCTTTAAAAGAAATTTTGGATCTATTCTTTCATAATTTTGATCATATTTCTATCTATGTCATTGTCTTGTGTAGTGTTGGGCATTTGTGGTCATTCCCGATCTCCTAAAGAAATTAAAGGTGGTTCCTGCTGCAACAACCTCGCCACGACTCATTAGATGACTATCAACAGTCAATGATCATTCTGTCAATGTCAATGAGTTATTTAAACCCTCCCCCTCCCGAAGAATTGGTAAGCCACATCAATTCACTAATTATTTTAGTTGACTGCTGTAATTGTTTGTAGAAGATGTTGTTTGTACAACAACCTCTTAACAAATGCTAGTTGACTGCTGAAATACACTACGACAATTGGCTGTCGCAGTTGTTGAATTCAACTGCTGAAATATATTATAGAAGTTGCAGTTGATTGCAGCAGTGGTTGCAAATATTTTCAATAATTGCTAAATATTGTTATTGAATTTATTTTATCCAATCATATTTTAATTTTTCTTCATATATGTAGATTGTTTATCGATAGTTAGTTCCTACAGCCAATGAGAGGGAGATGGAGTATCTTAATGGATTTGTACCATTGGATTTGACTGCGGATGAGAAAATTAAAAAACTAAAAAATGATTTGGATGATTGTGTGGTCATTAAAAGAGATCCTTTAATGGCCACTGATATGCATGGTGAGGAAAGAGAAAGGCCAGTTGATATTGGCAGTAACAGTTGTGTTGGTGGCAGTGGTGCTTGGAAAGGAGGTGGATTTTCTCCTTTTGTTCCTAGTGATTTTAGTGGTGGTAGAGGATTTTCTCCCACCGGTAAGAATATTGTAGTAAATCCAACCACTCCATTCATAGGACCTAGATCTTATCCAGCCGGTGTTGATACTCGAGATCAAATTCCTATGCATCTTTGTGCATGTAATTGTGAGACATGCTCCAAAACTTTAAAATCGACGCTTGACAGACTTGAGTCTCTAGAGAATACTCTCAAGAGTTTTATCAGCAAGAGAGGCGTTAGGCCATCTAAAAACATTTCAAGTTCTTATATATCGGCTAGCAAACAAATGAGAAGACAAATTTCAAAGGCACTTGAGAGTGCCAGGAGAAGGAGAGGAAGGAGGGCTAGGTCTCCTCCTATTAAGACGATCGAGCGACAACCAACGGATGTCTACAAGCATACAAGGAGTCACTCATACAAGAAAATAAAAAATATCTTGAAGCTTAAAGATCGAAAGAAGAAAACCTAGACAATGCATGAATTTAATTATGAAGACTTTAAGATCATGAACGACGACATGTAAAAGTGGTAGGAGAGTCGGGTACGTTTGAATAATTTTAATTTAATTTAATTATTATGGTGTGTCAGCAGATGCAACACTTGTTGCAGTAGTTGCAGCAAATGTAATATTGTCTCATTAATTCTTTTATTATTGCAGCATATAGATAAAATATTGTGTTTTCTGCGTATAAGGCACATTAAATTCTCTTAACACTATGATCCAAGAGATATAATTCTTAATCTTGATTTTTGTAATTACTTCAAGAATGTGTATGAAACATTGATCACAAAGAGTTCGGCACCGGGCAGTGTCTCTTTGAAGGATCTGATTGACACGTATGAGTTTGACGGTTATTATTTGGATTATTGCAAAGGGGCCAAATCATTTTCTGGCGGTGTCGCGTGGTGTGGTACTAAGAGACTTTTTACTGTCTTGAATCTTGAATCAAAGCATTTTGTTACACTTGAAATTCTCCTCGAGGAGGGAAAGGTTAATGTGTATGATTACAACAGGGTTGTTTATTCTGATGAGAATTTTGTCACAGCCATGATGCCAATAGTGGAGTTGCTTCTTGATTCTTGATGAATAGTAAAATGTTTGAGCACTTGCCTAAGAAACTCTTGCATAGAGAATGAGACTTTGAGAGGTTGGCCGATGCTCCAAAAATGAGACAGTTGTAGCTTGTAGTTCGCATTTACTAGGATATATTGAGCATCTGATTACCAACACTCTCATGATACTTATGAATGATAACACAGTTAGCAGGATGAGGCACAGGTGGATGGAAGACATAATTGAAAAGAATTTGGTACCCTAGTGTTCATTTTTGTTGGTTATTTATAACTTTAGAGAATATTTAATGTATATTTTTGATTGATAGACAATATTTTTATTTTTTTAATGTCTTTTGGTTTGAATGGTTATGTTGTAAAGATGTTGTTGAATAGTCGTATTTATTAAATGATTCTGTTGTCAAGAAATATTGGAGTATAGTAGAGACTTCTTTGACAATTGCTTCTTTTGCTAAAAAATATTAACAAGTAGGTTGCTTTGGCAACTGCTAAAAAATCTTAGTAAGTATGTAGTTGGATTTAGCTATTGTTGAAATTGTTAAGACAATTTTCTCAGCAACTTCAAGAATTGTTAAATCAGACAACTTGCATGCTAAGAAATTTCTCAACAACTTCAACAATTGTTAAATCAAACAACCCACTTGCTAAATTTTTTTTCTCAACAACTTCAACAATTGTTAAATCAGACAATTCACTTGCTAAATTTTTTCACAACTTCAACAATTGTTAAATCAGACAACCCCCATGCGAAGAATTTTCACAACTACTTCAACAATTGTTAAATCAGACAACTCCCTTGCTAAGAATTTTCTCAACAACTTCAACAATATAAGACAACCCACTTGCTAAAATTTTCTCTCAACAACTTCAATAATTATTAAATCAGACAATTCACTTGCTAAAAATTTTTCTCAACAACTTCAATAATTGTTAAATCAGAAACTGATTTGCTTAGGATTTTCTCAACAACTTCAACAATTGTTAAATCAGTCGACTTACTTGCTAAATTTTTTTAAAACAATTTCAACAATTGTTAAATCAGACCATTCACTTGCTAAAGAGTTTTCTCAATAATTTCAAATTTTTCAACATGTTTAACAATTTTTGAGAAATGTTTTAGCAAATTATTGAATAATTTGATTGTTAACCATATAAATTGTTAAATAATGTAATTTATACGTATTATAGTACTTGGACTTGAGTTTATTAACGATTTCGTGCAATTACATGTTAATTTGTTCATAATGCACAATTAATCAAGTAATTAAACGCGTGATCAATATTAATCGAGCAATTTGATTGTTAATTGATTATATAAATCATATTAATTGACAAATAAAGTAATTTACACATATTATAGTACTTAGACTTGACTTTGTTGGCGATTTCATGCACGGACAATCAATCAAGATTGAACGTGTAATCAATCTTAAACGAGCAATTTGATTGTTAATTGAATATATAAATCATATTAATTGATAAATAAAATAATTTTTATGTATAATGTACTTAGACTTGAGTTCATTGGCGAAAACATTTCTCAATAATTTCAACAATTGTTATATCAGACCATCCACTTGCTAAAATTTTTCTCAAAAACTTCAACAATTGTTAAATCAGACAATTCACTTGCTAAAATTTGATCACAACAATTTCAACAAATGTTAAATCAGACACTCACTTGCTAAGAATTTTCTCATCAACTTCAACAATTGTTAAATCAGTCTACTCACTTGCTAAAAAGTTTCTCAACAACTTCAACAATTGTTAAATCAGACCACTCACTTGCTAAAGAATTTTCTCAGCAATTTCAACAATTGTTGAAGTTGTTGCGACATGCTGAGAATTTTTTTTAGCATGTTCAACAATTTGTGAGAAATGTTTTAATAAATTATTGAATAATTTGATTGTTAATCATTATATAGATTATGTTAATTAATAAATAAAGTAATTTATATGTATTAGTGTACCTAAGCTTGAGTTTCTTGGCGATTTCTTGCAATTGCATGATAATTTGTTCATAACGTACAATCAATCGAGTAATTGAACGAGTGATCAACCTTGATCGAGCAATTTAATTGTTAAACATTATATAAATCATATTAATTGATAAATAAAGTAATTTATAAGTATAATGGTATTTAGACTTGACTTTATTGGTGATTTCGTGCAATTACATGGTAATTTGTTCATAACGGAAAATCAATCGAGTGATTGAATGCATAATCAACCCGAGCAATTTGATTATTAATTGATTATATAAATCATATTAATTGATAAATTGTCACGACCCAACCCAGGGGCCGTGACTGGTGCCGGTTGGGCACCCAGACATACATTGACTCCGAAGGCTAACTTAACCACCAGGAAATCTACCGAAATTTCGACAGAGTTTCCACTTTTTTACTGACTAACTTCACCTGCAAAAAAAAATCCAACAGCTTCCCAGACAATAATACAATTATATATTTCCTTATACATAAACATAGGTGCGGGCCGACAAGGTCTCCGCTGCGGTCCTGCCGCCTAATAATCATGTCATACATATAATAATGCGGTCTCGTCGCCTGATCAAATGCTAAATCATACAATAAGCTATATACTCAAGTGTCTCTCAAATATCCATTACCCACTAGTATCCACAGACCTCTAAACAAAGATGCCAAACAGTACGCGTATATATACATGACCCAACTACAAAACACGTGAACATGAGAGACTACCAAAAGCTAGCTCCTGAAGCAAAAAGGGGCACTATAGCTGCAAACAGGAGATCCTAGGCAAGAGGGTCTCGCACCTGTTCGTCGGTACCTGCGGGCATGAACGCAGCCTCCTCCCCCTCTCGAAGGAAGGGGTCAGTACGAAAGACGTACCGAATATATAAAACATAAAGTACACAATACATATAGGATCATAAGCCAAAGGAAGTGGGTAAGCATATATAAAGCAAACCTGTAGCAAGTATCAAATAAA
>JAOTQR010000092.1:9480631-9514305 GCA_025774065.1 Solanum ossicruentum
CAGTTTAAAGAGCTATTTTGCTTTATTCCATCATACCCCAAAGCCAAAAAATAGTGAATCTTTGGCTCCATCCGAGATTGATGGAAATAAAAAAAAAACATTAAACCAAAAGTCTGGACAGGTTCCAAAAAATATATAAAGTCAAATTTACAAGCCAATGTTGATTTCATATAACACCAAATGTACAACTAAATATACAATACTATAATAAAAAACAAAACATGCAACCAACAATATTACAATATACCCAAAATATACAACAACAATAAATAAAAATCTATATAACATGTACAGAATGCTTTTGGTTTTAGTATAATCAAAAATACAACCAACATTAAACCAAATGTGTGTAAACTGTACGGGTGTTAACAATAAAGAACTACGCATCCATAAAAGCTAACGAAAATCCAAAGAGTCTTAACAAAAAGATATAAAATATCAACATTTACAGAAGTGACTAAAAAGTCGAAATATGATAGTGAAGTGTCTAATTCTTCCTTCTAGATGCCAACTTCGAATGACCTAGGCTATTACTGATCGGAATATATTCCCTAGCTACTTTAGGAGCCCTGAATCGACTAACAACCTTCCTAGTGACTTCGCTTTCACTAATTGCTTCATCATCTATCTTTCAACTTCCATATTCCCAAAGCAATGTGCCATACCTCAAACGAAGAGATATGAGTCGATGAAACAAGTCCGAATATCCAATTGGCCTTGGGAATAGTATTTGGCAGAAACACAAGTGTATAGGCCGCAATCACTGTAAAATAAATATAACCAACAAATTCAACCAACCTAAAAAAAATAAAAAATAGCCAAATATCAAGACATATAACAAACATACATCTCCAAAAAATCACCAACAAAAAAATCAACAATGTTCAACCACAATAATCTTAAAAATAAAATCACATGTTGCCAACAGTCAACTACTATTTTCCTTGCAAAAAAAATAACCAGAAACGTCTCCAAAAAAAATTTCACAACCAATATAGTTAACATATTTTAAATAAAAAAATACAAACGAAAAGTCAAAGAAATTATTGTGGGTATCCATTAAAAAATATCACCAACAAATATTACAAAAATATCACCAATACCACTAAAATCACTAACATAATCAAAGAAAAACAAACAATACCACAGGGAATCAGCCAATAGTATCCTCAATATCAACAAATAATAATAATAATACATGAATTGATAAATCATGATTAAACAAAGACATGATTTTAATGATATGATCAATTACAAACAAAGAGTCAAAGCTGAGTTTTCAAATATTTTTTTTAAAAAAACACCAAATATGATACTTTGAATTTTGAAACCATGTCATTCAAAATCGTCAAAGATTTAACCAACAATAGCACCAAACTACAAACAAACTTATTAATATATCTTAGCCAAATAATAATAATAATAATAAACCAAGAAAATCAAAAAGTTAATTATGCAAAATTAAACCAAAAAAAAATCACAAATACTACAATATACTTCAAAAGCTAAAAATTATAAAACAAAAAATCATCATCAACCAACTACTACACTCAACTAATTAAACAAAAAAGAAATATAGAGTTTCTGAATATAAACTAAAATTACAAAAATAAAATAAGAAAAGTAATATTACATACTTTTGACCTTTTCCTCATACTTTTTCCATGCCGAAATCCTTTTTCTTCAAACTTTTTCCCATGTCAGAATACCTTTTCTTCAGAGAATTCATAGGACCCTTGGCAGAATCCCTTTTCTTCGGAGACACAACTATAATGACCTTCAATCTGCCTCCGTTTTCCGACTTTTTGCGAACTGATGAAGGAATTAATAGATTGAAGTTCAGCTTGAACATTTTGTAAATGTACTACCCAAAGAAATAGCCTCTATATTTAAACGCGTACTTTTCCTAACAGGGGTATTTTCTCCCATGGCGAAGAACAGTGATATAGTAGAAAAAAAAAACTAAACAACATTAATCAATGCATGGAGAATGGCACAAAACAGAAATTTTCAGGCGTAATAGAAGATGAATAAAAATGAGAAAATGCTAATGGAATACCAAAGGTTCATTCTTTGGAATATTGAAAAGGTTTATCCCAAAAAAATGAAAAAAGTTTAACTTTGATAGCTAACTTTGGGAAAGGTAAAAATATATAATGTAACTGTCAATGTCAGATAATAATTTGACTTTTCTTTGAAAAGAAAAAAAGTGTATCTTTGTACATATTAAAAAGAAACAGTTTTCAGTGTAAATTTATTCTTGAATATTTTTAAATTTTTTAGGAAAAAAACATTAAAGTGACAAGAATGTAAATAAATAACCTAAAAGTGTCAATATTTTTTGGATGTTGACATGCATCGTAAATTGACCTCTTAAAGCGTATAGTCCTACAATTTTTCCTGAATTCAATTGACATTTTGTTTATTATTAGTCAAAGCAATAGCTTACAATATTACACAGAATCAGTCTGAGATTCATTTCAAATATAAATTAAGAACTAAGTGTAAAATTATCTCTTGATTTCATAAAATAAATAAGTATTGTTGGACATCTCAAAATAGTATAAGAGACAATTAAAGATGGGCAGAAAGAATATTTTCATATTAAATTTTTCTCTATTCTTAAATGCTAGTATCAATTTATGCTAATAGATTATAATATGAATCAACTCAAATAAAAAAGATAAAATAAAATTAAACCTTAGTACGCATGTCTCTAGTGGTCATGAGGGACAAAAAGAGTGATAAGATATGAAAGATTGGACATGATTAGAAGGAATGAACGTAATTTTAATTGAAGGGTGTGGGAGAGGCAGAGGCCTAGAGGGATAAACATAGTGTGAGAGATTTTAGGTTAGAATCAAGAAATATGTAGAAAATTTATTCAATATCATACTATATATTTTAAAATATGTAGAGATATAATAAAAATATTTAATTTATTAGATTATATAATATGTTTTTGACATTTAAAAGCGCAAGACGTTTAGCAACCTCGACAAACTCATATATTGACTTTAATCCTTTTCCACAAAATTATTAATACATGTGGTTGTCAAGAAATAGAAATAATTAAAAAGGATAATCACTCATAAAGAACATTGTTGACAAATATTGGTGACGTTTCAGTTGAAGGGCCACAAGAATAAGTTGGTTCATTGAAACCACTTGAATTGTGCATATTGAACAGGTAAGCAAAGCCTTTGATAGCTATCCATACAGAAATAAAAAAGGCCATGTAATCAGAGCCAGAAAAACACTACCCAAAATAAAGACTTTTATAAGTACCACGTAGGAAGGAATATGCATCAAAAATCAATTGGGTCATGTCGAAAATCCTCGACTTTTTCCATATTAGTTAGGTATAAAGTTTAAAAAGAGAAAGGGATTTTTAAATATGTGGTCTTCAAATTGAAGATGTGTGTATTGTCTAGTGTTTAAGTTTTTTTTGAGTCTTAAACTTTGAAGGGTAAATATTGAAATTGAAAAATTTATAAAAATATCTAAGCATACACTTTAAAAAAAATAAAATATTATAAGTGAGACGAAGAAAGTAGACTTTAATATTGATTTCAAATATTTATTTCAAATCAATATTTGTTTATCAAGTCTACACAATTTTAACTTTAGCTTCAAATCATGATTAATCCTAAATTCTTCAAATACTAGGATTTAAAGTCCTAATTTCAAATTTTTAATTAGGTGTTTTATTACTATTATTATATATTTTACTTCACTATTGTTTTGAGAATACTTATTATAATATTTTTACTTCACTATTGGAAAAATTCTTATTATGGACATGTTATTTTGCAAATGAGTATTTTCCGCTTCAGTTGAATACTTCTTTTTATTTTAGATTCATTTATTTATCAAATTGGAAAAACATAAGATATTATACAATAAAAAGAAAGAAAATTGGAAAAACATAATGTCCAGAAAAGCTTAAAAGATTAGTGATTTGGTGGGATTGCAGGGCGCTTTGACCATGTTGGATTGCCCCCAGCTCATTTCTTAAAAGCCTTCAACTGGAAAATGAAGGCACACTCTGGGTTGCATGTTCCACCGGCAACTCTACTCCGGCGAAAGTATTTATGCACAAGAACACTCAATTTCCCTCGCCGCTTGGTTCACCACCAAAGCCACGTCAGCTTTTCAGTTCGTTGTTCTCAGACGTCCGCCGACGGCATTGATAACTCCGACGAACTAATTCTGAAGCTAAACTCCGCGGTTACAAGGCGTAATGTACTCCTCATGCCTCTTCTTTCCATCGGAGTTTGTTCTCTCCGTTCTGCAATTGCCAGAGCGGACGACAAACCGCCTGAGAATACGCCGCAGCCTCCGGCGACTACAGTGGAGGCTCCACCGCCTGATCCCGTGGTTAAGGCGGAGGAAGTGATTAATTCGAGGATTTATGATGCGACGGTAATTGGAGAACCTTTGGCTTTGGGGAAGGATAAAAAGAAGGTCTGGGAGAAGCTCATGAATGCTCGAGTCGTGTATTTAGGCGAAGCCGAGCAAGTTCCAACTCAAGATGATAAAGTATTGGAGCTGGAGATTGTGAAGAATTTGAGGAAGAGATGCGCCGAAGCAGAGCGGTCGATTTCGTTAGCTCTAGAAGCATTTCCTTCTAATTTACAAGAACAGCTCAATCAATACATGGCTAGAAGGTTAGAATTCTCTTGAAGTATATCCATTATTTGGTTATCCTAGTGTATTGTTGGTCATTAAAGAATACAAAAGAAAGAATTTCCAATTTACAAGATACGATCTATCTAGATCTAAAGTGTTAATTCCAACAAATATTGAACTAAAAAAAATTCTTGCTTTCAAAATGGTTTGCCATCTGAGATAGACTCTTATTTCGATTTGTTATTTATTATTGACTTGCGTGCGCATAAAGACCATAAAAAGCGTCGTTTTATGGTTCTTTCATATCCGTTTTCTTTAATTGAATGAACTTCTGATTCTCAAATTCTCAAAATACTTCGATTGGTACACGCAAGAAATAGGCTACTTCAGCAGCCTTTTGTTCAATTTCTCATGGAGTCAAATTCTCATCAATACGGGTCAAGGGAATGGACCCCTGGCCTCGGATGTCCATATAAAGAACACGACGAGCATAAATACCCTCTGTAACTTCTATTTTAATGGACTGAATATCTTTTATAAGGAATCGGAGGAATATGCGACGATTTTTTCCCGGAAATCCCCAATGAAAAATACAGACTACTCCTTCCTTTCTACAGGTTTACATGGTCAAAAATGCAATTGGAACTGTCAGTTCCATTTGTTTAGTTGGGGTACAGTTTGCAGGTTCGCCCAAGAAGATTAACCAAAATTCATGACCTTTCATATGTGAGTCATGGAATAAATCTTGTTTAGAATTGTATGATCTTGTTAGTAACGAGTTTGTTATTATGCATTTGTACATCTAATATCAACATATCCAATGAAATCCCACAAGTGAGGTCTAGGGAGGATAGATTATATGCATTTGTTACATCCAATGAAGGAGAAAATTAGTTGCATTGAAATTTTTGTATGAGACATATATCTGATGTTATGCACTTGATATTGCAGGATTGATGGAGAGAGTTTAAAATCTTATGTTGCACATTGGCCAACTCAATATTGGCATGATTATGATCCCTTATTGGCTTATTGTCGTGATAATGGGGTTCGACTAGTCGCATGTGGTTTGCCTCTAGAGGTATTATTATCTGTGTCTTCATCTGTTAGTTGATGGGCAAGAAATATTTATTTATCTTGGGAAAGAAGTAGCAAACACTATTACCTATGATCATTCTTATGCACCGTGCTTTCAAGATATTCAGTGGAAAAAAGATCGTCTCCTTTTATTATCATGGAAGATCTCTTTGTTCTATAAATTCCAATTCTTTTCATTGTCTCATAGTGCTCTGTGTGATCAAGTTTTTCGAGCTTCATTAGTTAAGGATGAAAATGATCATTTCTCTGGTTTTTGCGGACTAGGTCCTGCGGACAGTTCAAGCAGAAGGTATTCGGGGGCTTCCAAAAGTTGATCGTAAGAAATATGCTCCTCCAGCTGGTTCAGGTTTCATCTCAGGCTTTACGGCTATGTCACGTAGATCGTCCATTGATGTAAATATGCTGAACCAGCCTACTCCCTTTGGACCAAGCTCATATCTCTCTGCACAAGCAAGAGTTGTTGAGGAGTACAACATGTCCCAGATAGTTTTAAAAGCAGTGACAGATGATGGGGCGGCTGGCATGCTTGTAGTTATCACAGGTGCTACCCATGTCATGTATGGATCAAGAGGGACTGGGGTGCCTGCTAGAATTTCAAGGAAGGTACAAAAGAAAAATCAAATTGTCATACTACTTGACCCTGAAAGACAATGGCTAAGGAGGGAGGGAGAAGTTCCTGTTGCGGATTTCCTGTGGTACTCTGCAGCTAGACCTTGCAGCAGAAATTGTTTTGATCGTGCAGAAATTGCCCGTGTGATGAATGCAGCTGGCAGGAGACGAGATGCCTTACCGCAGGTTAGTTGTCTACAATTTGAGATGAAAAGTTATAATTAACTCAGCTTCTAAAGCCAGAACAGCAACAATGAAAATGGCCCCCCTCTTTAGTAAGGTAATATGAGCAAAGCCTGAACCGAAATATGTTATCCTATTTTTGCTGCAGTCGAACATATATATTGAATCATTAAACAGATACTCTCGGCTAACTGAGTTTGTCAGGCTTTGAATGATATGGTACTTGAAATTATTAGATGGTTAATAACTAAAACATCATTTATGTATTACAAGATCTTGCAGGTACCTCATGCTGCCTGAGTTCTTCAGAATTGGGTTTTCATAGTAGCTTGTATGTTAAAGAAAATTTAAGAAATGATGAAACTAAAGAGCTTGCTTCTTTACCCTACAAGCTTGTCAGATGAGATTTGACCAAACCCAATAGAATACAGTACTTTTCAGTCTGAGGGAAAATATACAAATTGACCAAACCTCTTATACATGTTACAGAATTCTTAGCATCTGTTTGCATAGACTTATTTAGGTGCTTTTAAGCCAAAATAACTTTGAAGTAGTTTTGAAGTGTTTGGGTGAAGTTAAAAAGTGCTTATAAGCACTTATTTTTAATGCAAAATGACAAAAATAAGTCAAAAGCCATACATTAGAAATCCTAACTTATGGTTTTTGGTTTATGAGTAATAACACAAAAGCCCATCCAAATGGGCTCTTAATCCAAGACTTCCATACCACATTTTTAGAGAATACTTCTACTTGAAGATTTGTGAACGAGATAAACAATAAGAAAAATGAGAGAACTTAGACAAATCACTTTGAGTACAGAAGTCTGCTGGTAGGAATTCCTCAAGTTTGAAGAGACTTATATCTAATGAAGGACCTAAGATCATCTGGCAGTAGGGTCCCACTATAACAACAACAACAACATACCCAGTGAAATCCCACAAGTGGGGTCTGGGGAGGGTAAAATTGTACGCAAACCTTACCACTATCTCATAGAGATAGAGAGGCTGTTTCAGAAGACCCTGTAGGGTCCCACTCTCAGTTAGTAAACAAATGGGAATCTTATCTCTACCTTATCTTGATTTTGTTCAACATAACGTTTCCCTCCTATCTCCAGCAATGACTTCGTGTGGTATATTCAGTATGTGAAGGATCCTATAATATTAAACAGTTCTATGTTCTCTATATGAGGTTGTTGTTCATGATTATGACCAATCAATGAATTGAAAATTCTGCATCAGTTCGTTCTGGCTATGTCCAATGCTCTCTCCTTGGCTGCTTTGTCAAATTCCATAAGATCCTATCTAGCTTGTCTTGTCTATGGTCCCATATGCATTTAGATCTTTCTCACTTATCAAATGAATTCCATTTGCAACTGGAGCTTTTAGTACTGTGGGGAAGTTGTTTCTCCGATTGAGTCATTACCCTTCCATAGATATGCAATAATCATGTTTCTACTGAAGCACTACCTAGTTCCTCTCATGTGCATCACATCTACTTTATATTTTTTTAATGACTGTTCTGCTAGGGTTAGCTGGTGCAAACCTCAACTACTCCACAGGTACCTGCTATTTTCCCACCAACACCGGGTGAATCTGACTATCAGGACTAGGCATAGGAAAAAATAAAATAACCCAGTGTTTTTGTTTCTACTGGGATTTGAACCATAGCGTCCAAGGTTTGCATCACTTCATTGACTACTCTTCTTCACCATTGGGTGCTCGCGTCTACTTCATTTTTAAAACCATCTCTCCAAAAGGAATAACTTTCATATTACAACCCACACATTGTATAATCAGAGTCCTGCACTGATGGACTTTATACCAATCACCACAACCTTGACCCCTGAATGGTGTGCTAAAGGTCCTTAGATGCAATTTCATTTGTTCTATCTGCTATAGTGAATTGAATTTGTTGTCTCTGCGCGTTTATTAGTAAGGAACTTTCTTTTCTTTGGCAAATATCTGTCATACCTTCACCTCAATGGTCAATTAGATTTCACAGATCTTTTCCATGGAAAATAATTGTTTGAAGTGACTCTTCATAAATTTTCTATGCCATTTTGTTGACATGGCTTCCCTGAGCATTTTATGTACTCATAAAATATGAGGTGGTCAATGGAAGATCTCTTTCTGCAAACACATCAAATAATTTCAGAAGTAGAGGGTTACAATCCAGTACTGAGTTATTCAACTTTCTTTTATCCTAAAAAAAAAAGTTGCATAACTCAGTAACGGATGACCACTCTCCTGTATGCTGATTGCTGTTATCGGACCAATAAAGGTGCAGCACCCTGTTACTTTCCTACTCTAGAATGAAGTTTGAGCTGGGATAATGATGTCTGTTTACCATTCTTTTGGGTCCCAAAAGCATCAGCAGAAAGGGGCTTCCCCTTTTAATTTTTTATCAACAAGTAAGAATGAATGACACAGATTGTGTCTTCCCAGATGTAAAATATCACACTTCATATTTGTGGAGAGTAATTGAGATAAAATTGAACTAAGCAGCACAAGGAACTGATTTATTGTGTAAAATACTTCATTCTTAAAACAAGTAATTTTTTAATTTGTATTTGAATCAAATTGCACTTTTTTATAACCAAAAATATCCTCTGTTCTACTTTTCTCTACTTAAATACTGGACTTGGCTCATTAGTCAGTATTCGAACTCGTGACATGCCCTTAACACATATCTGTCTCTTATAATTCCTTTCAACTGAGCCAAGAGCTATAACACTTTTTGGCAGGGTTTCAGTGATATTGTAGACTCATGGATCCTGTAGCTATGCTGCTAACATC
Organism: Solanum ossicruentum; assembly: GCA_025774065.1. Classification (NCBI taxonomy): domain Eukaryota; kingdom Viridiplantae; phylum Streptophyta; class Magnoliopsida; order Solanales; family Solanaceae; genus Solanum; species Solanum ossicruentum. The sequence goes on from JAOTQR010000092.1 coordinate 9,489,949, forward strand.
TATGGACTACATATTCATCTTCCTGTTATCCTAGTGTCCCATCTGTTACAGTTAATTGACACTTCGTAGCAGAAAGATTGAAGTTGTTACTATCTTTGGCTTGACATTTCAATTAAGTTGCACTGATTGCAATTTGAGAGTATATGATACAGCAGCTGTTGGAAAATGATTATGCACTAGTAATTGTGCATATTATTTTGAGTTGTGCTCTGAGGAACTTAATCTCATAACGTTAACATCTTACCTTTTTCAGGACCTTCAAAATGGACTAGATCTTGGTTTGGTATCCCCAGAAGTGCTGCAGAACTTTTTTGATCTAGAGCAATATCCTTTCATTTCAGAGTTAACAGACCGCTTTCAGGTGTGCTATGACCAACATCTATTCTTAAACTACCATTCACCAACAGAAGGAGAAAAGAGAATGAACAAATAAAAAATAAAGAAAAAGGACATTGATCTTTTGTACTTTGTTTTTTTGTTTTATGCTTGTATTGGCATATAAAGAAAATGCTAAGTTGTTTGTAGTTGAAAAGGAGCTTGTTGTGATGCAGGGTTTTAGAGAGAGATTGTTGGCTGATCCTAAATTTCTACATCGATTAGCTATTGAAGAATCTATATCAATAACAACTACTCTGTTGGCACAGTATGAGAAGCGTAAAGAGAATTTTTTTGAAGAGCTTGATTATGTTATTACAGACACTATTAGGGGTACAGTTGTGGATTTTTTCACTGTGTGGCTTCCTGCTCCAACAATTTCTTTCTTGTCCGTTGCTGATGATGGCGATGCATCTGAGAGCATGGGAGCATTGAAAGATCTACTGGGTTCCATCCCGGATAATGCTTTTCAGAAAAGTCTTGTTGGAAAGGACTGGAATGTGAGTCACAGAGTTGCGTCTGTGCTTGTTGGTGGACTTAAATTGGCCAGTGTAGGATTTATTTCTAGCATAGGGGCAGTGGCTTCATCAAATATCTTGTATGCAGTGCGCAAAGTGTTAAATCCAACCTTAACTACTGTCCAAAAGAACAAGCGATCTCCAATATTGAAAACGGCGCTTGTGTATTCATCATTTCTTGGTATATCTGCAAATCTGCGTTATCAGGTAACATCATCATATACTTGACAGTTGAATCTTTTAACCATTTTGCATTCAAATCCAAGATGATGATCATCTATTTTCATTGGTGTCTTGGATAAACATGGACTGTGCCAGTATATTTTTGAACCATATTTTGGTAATGTAGCAGCTGGTTTTATTGGGCACTGTGCTGCCATCTCTAGCTCCTGCAAATTTTAAGGATTTTTCTTGGATGATGTTCCTGCCATGATCCTGAAATTGGATTTCGCTGTAATTTTTTTCCCCCCAAAATAGACCCTTAATCGAGGGTTTATATACCTTTCAAGTATGAGAAAAAGGCCAGCATCAATTACAATGAACTTATTCTGGTGTTTCATGGATCTTGTGAAAGTCTGATTGTTGATGAATTTGGATCCTTCATCTTTACTATTTTAACATGTTTGACACAAGCTTTTACTGAAAACATTGTAGTAGCAGTTACCTTAGAAACACCTATCTGACTATGGTTTCCTTAACTTGCTATTAAGGTGTTTTGAGATTCAACTGAAAACAATAATATTCATGAAATGCAGGTTATTGCAGGATTAGTAGAGCACCGAATTGCAGATCAATTTTCTGACCAAACATTACTTGTAAATATGCTATCTTTTGTTGTTCGAACGATCAACTCCTATTGGGGAACCCAGGTTAGATACGGTCTGAAATTCTTTGAAGTTCATTTTTTTTTTCCTTTTCCTTTTTTTTGCAACCAACCAACCATAAACTTCTTTCATGAGTATCCCAGTAAACAGTCATAAATGTTCATGATAGTGGATCTAAAAGCTTAATCTTTGTGAGGGTCTCATCAGGGTAATAGGTGTATCTCTCTCATTCAAATTATGGATATTTGACATTATATAATGATGAAAATGATACAATCTTTCCAATCATTTTATTCATTTAAACAATATCGTATGGTATGATACAATACAACACAGTGCAATACAAAACATTACAACCATCCAAACAAAATGTTACAAACTTTCCCTCCACCATGATCTCTTGTTTTACTAACCGTTTATCCACGTATCATCTCATTGTTGATAAATAATTTTTCTATTTGCTGATGATTAGTACTTCTGTATCTCTTCTTCCGCAGCAGTGGATCGACCTTGCACGGCTTACAGGATTGCAGGCTAGGAAGAGTGAACAAGTTTCTGATCTCGCTCCAGATTCTGCAAATCCTGCTGCAGTTGGTTGCAACACACCAGAAGATACCAATACTGATGAAATCAACAGTCAATAGTAACACTTGCATTTGTCTTCTCTATTTTCAAGCATAACTTGTTAGCAGCAGTTTTGATTCTCTTGCTGTATATCATTCACTTTTTAGCCTGTCAATATACACAGTTGAGTTTTGCCACACGTCCAATAAATCTGTTATTCAGACACTCAGATCTACTTTACCACATTGCAGCACTGGTTAACGATAACGAGTACAACATTGCACTAGATGCTCCTCGTATCCCATAGTTTTAAACACTCAAAATTGGCGTTAGTTGCTACAGACGGTTTGATAAACTGTAAGAATCAATATGTTTATTGTCAGTTTTAACAAGATGCTGTACACTTTAGAGTGCACTGTCAAAATTAATTATTTTTTGGCATCATCTTAATTATGTCGAACAACAAAAAGATCATGTTAATCATAAATGGTACGAGGAATGAAACACTTTTACTGTCGATTCTTAACAATATGCCTGTATTTTTCGGAGCTAAATTGTACAGATTGATTCCTTGTGATGTGTCTAGCTAAAAATTGCAAAACAAATATCATGATACAATCAATGAAACATTACAGGTCCTAGAAAGTATGATTCATTAGTGTTCTTCAGCAGTTGTTAGAACTTGGATGTGATAGGACCCTGAAGCTCCTTTGATCTCTCTTGAAGTTTCTCTTTAGTTTTCTCCAACGCTACTTCTAAGTTTTTCATCTGCACCATCTTTCTGTGGTCAGTTTTCCTTCTCCTTTGTTTATACCAAGAATACGAAAAGAGCAATATGATACCTGTTGCCTGGCAAACCTATTGTGGATGAATAGCCCGCTGAACAGATCAAAACTATCTTTAACTGAGCTCTCCTTCTGCATGTTGTCCAATTTTAGTGCGTAATAAAAATTCGATGCTTAATCTTCTACAAATGCAATATACAAAAATAAATAAATCTCTATGAAGTCAATGCAGCATAATTACCACTTGAACAAGTTTCTGAAATCCCTTTGTGTCTATGGGCGTGGGTTCAACCTCCATTTCCGACAAGATCCTGCAAAGTGAAGAAGATGAATACTGTGGTAGACTTTAATCTTAGTCGCAGGTGACGTAAATTACCTGCCGATTGTGTGAGTAAGAAATTGACTTTGAGCAGCCAATCTATCATGCTCTTCACAAGTCATTTCTAGCATCTTGCAACCCTGTAATGGAGGATTAGTGCATTGTTTAGATGGGAAAGAAATATACGGATGTGCACTGCTTTCTTACCTCACTTGAGAAGATGTGCAGAAAGCTAGAACACACGGATTGATCTCTAATTCGAACCATGTCGTACATAAAAGTCAAGTCTGTCCACCCATCCTTGCCACTTTCTGGTCCAAACATAGGGTGTGTACACAGCAAATCGCATTCCTCAGGAAGTATCTTTCAACACATGGTATGCAAATAAATAAATATATTGATAGAACACACCACCTCAACCAATTTTATATTAATTAATATTATATATATATGAAAGAGTAGTATGTGAATTGCATACTCGCAAAAGGACATCTTTTGGGTGTTCTTTAACGGAAAGGACATCAACAAAAAGTGTAGGCCGCTTGAGACAATGGAATGGTATGGACTCCACAACTTGGGATAGAGACAGGATAGACGTGCTAATCATTATGACTTCATTTTCCGATTCAAGGAACGCATCCATATCCCTGCCAATAATAACTGCTATTAATTTTGAGCTACTAAGTATCAAAAAAGTCGTCTGCATATACACACATACCTGAAGAACATGATGCCCAAATTTGTGCAGAGCTTTGAATAATCTGATCTTGAAGTTACGTTGATAAAATGGCCTTGTTTGACCATGGTTTTTGCCAAAAACTGCGCGAAAGGACCAAATCCAATTATGCCGATTCGTAAAGTTTTATGTTGAGACATGGGTGCGAAAGAAAAGAGATAAAGAGCGGCAAAGGCAAGGGAGAAGATGTAGCTGATGAAGTGTGGTATTATCTCTCTGACCGACGTGCCCCCTTTAATTTACACCCCCCCCCCCCCCCAAACCCCAAACAAAAAATGAGAGAAAAAAAAGAAAGAAGAAGCGGTCTCAAAACAGACAAGCAGACGCGGTAACGCGATTACAAAGTCTAAAACGGAAGCCACTACACTTCGTTTTCACCTTCTGTCGCTGACTACCATTTTTGGATATTTAAGAGTGATTATTCATCGTGTAGTATCTATATCTATATTTATATTTATATCTAGGTATTTATTTATAAATATATTTATATTTATATATATTATATTAAAAATATAAAGATTTTTTATTTTACATTAAAAAATTCTACTTTAGATAAAATTGTATTTTCACTATTTTTTTAAAATTATTATTTAATTATATTTATAATATTAACTTTTAAAATATATAAAAAAGAACTGATAAAATAGGGACTTCTATGGAAAGACTTGTCAACACTTGGTTGTTTCTTTGTAGACCAAGATATTAGATTATTACCAAGGAAAATACAAAACACAGAGGTAGAACGATGAGTTGTTATGCATCCTGCCCAGCTGGAATTAGACAAAAGAGTTAAGGAATTAGAGGAATTTTTGTAGAGCTACAAACCCATAATCAGAAGTTCCTTTCAGATAATCGAAGATTCGCTTAACAACTTGAAGGTGACTAAGGTGAGGTTGATGCAGAAATTGTGAGGCCATATTTACAACATATTGTATATCTGGTCTTGTGAAGGATACATATTGAAGACTGCCGACCATTTTGTGATACAGAGAAGGATCATCAAGAAGTTGGATATCCACAAAATGCCAATCGTGCGACAGGTTTAATGTCGGCCAAATCAAAATGGTGCAAAGGGTGCGATATATATTTTTGTTGTAGTAGATGAACCCCAGTAGTATTGCGAACTATCTCCATGCCTAAAAAGTAATGCAGGGAACCAAGATCTTTCATCACAAATTCAGATTTCAGGGATGTTATAAATTCAGAAACAAGTTGCCTTGAGGATCCAAAAACAACAATGTTGTCGGCATAAATAAGAAGTATCAAAATGGCATTGTCCTGATAAAAAATGAACATGCTGTGATCAGAGGCAGATTGCTTAAAACCATGGTCCAAAAGAGAAGTTGCAAGTCGAGTAAACCACGCTCTAGGCGGTTGTTTCAACCCATAAATGATACAACTTAGCTTACACACATGTTTTGGATAATCAGAATGTTCGAAATCTTTGGGTTGTCGCATGTAAACAACTTCATTTAGCTCACCATGGAAAAAGACATTAGACACATACAATTGATGCATACACCAATTATTAAGAAGAGCCAACGATAACACTAGACGAATAGTGCTTAATTTGATCACAGGAGCAAAAATTTTGGTATAATCTATACGGGGTTTTTAAGAGAAGCCCTATGCAACCAAATGAGCTTCGAAGAGATCAATAGAACCAGTAGGATTATACTTAATCGGATATACCCATTTCCTATTATATTCACATTAGGAGGCAAACGAACTAATGTCCATGTATGATTTTGGACAAGAGCATTAAACTCTTCACCCATTGCATTAAGCCACCTCGAGTCTTTGGATGCTTATGTAAAACATGCGAAAATAGAGATATTCAGGGAGGGAAAACACGAGGTTTGAGCAACCTAGTCATCGAACGAGTAATCATGCCATGAGCATGGTTATCAAGCTGATTAGAAGTTAAAGCTGGAGAAGAAATTAAAGAAGAAGGAGATAATCAGAGCTTGAATTATGCATGACAGAATTTGTAGTGGAGATAGTTTCACGAGAAATATGATGTTGATTTTGTCAGGATAAGGATGGAGGAGCAGATAGAAGACGTGAATTAGTTACATGAGAAGATAGTGGAGATAAAATAGGAGAACTACGCACAATATGTACGTGGTTAGTGTAGAGAAGTGATTATTTGAACATGAGGAAGTTAGAGTCTTAGGAGAAGTTACAGAGATAGAAGGGGAAGAAGCTATATCCGATAAGGAGATAAAATCAAAATTAGTAGTTAAGGGAGGACATATATCAGGCAAATGAATTGGAGAAATTTAGGAGAGGTAGTTCGTGAGAAAGGAACTGCAAGAGTAGTCTTAGTTGGAAACATGGAATTATACGGAAAAAAAGGATTCATTAGAATATACGTGACATGATAGAAGTATTCGGTTAGTGGATGGATCCAAACATTTAAATCCTTTGTGGTGCAGAAATACAAGAAGAAAAAAACAAGCCATAGAACGTGGTTGAAACTTGTGAGCAAAAGAATATGCAACATAAGGATAACATAAGATCTTAATCAAATTATAATTAGGTGATTTACCATACAATTTTTCATAAGGTGAGAAAAAATTAAGAAAAGAAAGAGGAGTAATATTAATTAAATGAACGCCAAATAGAGAAACATCTGCCCAAAATGAATAAGGCAATGGGGCTTGAAAGAGAAGACATTGGATCATATTATTAACACGGCAATGTTTTTTTATTTTCTGCATAACCATTCTAAGCAGAGGTGGATGGAATGAGAAACGATAAATAATGCCATGCTCACTAAAAAAGGAATCAAAAAGAGAATTATTATGCTCTTTGCCACCATCAGATTGAAAATAAGAAATAAAAGAATTAAAAACATTTGAGACCATGTTATAGAATTTTTTAAATTTATCAAATGCCTTTGACTTGTTGCGCATTCAATAAATCCAAGAGTACTTAGCATAGTCATCCAAAAATAAAATATAATAATGAAAACTAAATTTGAAGGGAAAGGAGCTTGCCACACATCATAATGAATTAATACAAAAGGAGCAGTTGCAATATTATGAGGAGGAAAATGTAACTTAGATTGTTTTTCTAGAGGACAAAAACACAATCAAAATTTGTAGAAGAAGAATTATAATGAATGAAGCTCCTACGAACTAAAGCTTCAAGAGAACACATTTCCTCGATGGCCTAAACACTGGTGCCAAAGATATGTAGGTGAGACAACACTTGAGAGAGCAACATGAGATGAGAGACGAGAAGTCATGCAAACAGTATAGAGAAAGCCATTATTATCACAATGGGGCAAGACTTGCTTGGTGTTCTTGTCTTAATAAAAAAATCAGAGTCGTTAAAATGAATGAAACAATTATTGTCAATACAGAAGTGGTGAACAAACATATTTTTTTGAAGACAAGGAATGTGTAAAACATCATTTAATCGAAGAGGCTTAGAAGATGTTGGAAAAATAGAAGTGTCAATAGATAAAAAGGAAGAAGGTTACCATTGCCAACCATCATCTGTAACAAACCACTGTAAGGAGACGACGAGGATAAAAGTGAGGGATTTTTTATCATATGTGCAGAAGCACCAAAATTAGGATACCATATTGATGATTGTACCTCCTCCAAATTAATAGCAACAAATGATTTTGGTAGTAAATTAGAAACATAAGAATGATTGAAACGCTCCAAAGCAGTGTGAGTAAAGTGGAAACAGATTTGACATTGTCTAGTCAATGTGAAAGGGGGTTGCCCAAGAATGCCATCATCAGAAGAATAAGGGAGAAAAGGTGGTTGATAACCAACCTATTAAGGAGAAAATTTTGAGCACGAGGAGTATTGATGTTAACCTCTACCTCAATTTGATTTACTATGACCACGTCCATTATGGGATCCTTTTGGACATTGATTAGTATGAGTGAATGTGGTAGATTAAGGTTGAGAAGGTGGTAGGGATGGAGCAGAAGCCACTAAAGCAGTGTGAGAAGTATAATCCTCTTTGTCAATTGCATTAATATGCGCTTCTTCAGTAAGTAACAATAGCTGTAAAGCTAGGAAGGATAGAAATGTACTTGTTGCATTCAAACCAGATACAAACATACGATAAGAAGGTGGGAGTCCCTCCAAGGCTTGAGTCTAAATCAACATAAATAACTAGTTTTCTAACTGCTCTAAGTGCACAAGCAATACAGTTATTGGAGATAATCCTCCATAGAAAGAGAGCCTTTTTTAAAATTTTGAAAATTTGATTTCAGATGAATTGATAAAGATGAAACCTGATCTAAGTAAACAGATGCAAGAACATCCCATACTTGCTTAAAAGAGTCAAAAGCTTAGTTGAGAAGTGAATCAAGAACTGGAGGGGAGAGAGTAGTATTAATCCAACTTAGAGTTATGGTGTCACATTGAATCCACAAACGATACTCATCATGAGTTGATGATGGGCATGAAATTGTCACGCCTCGGGAGGGTACCCATGGCGTAGCCAACACTTGGAAAACTATTACTAATTCCCCAAGAGAACCACATGGCCTCATCATCACATTAATTAAATAGCGAAAGAAAGAACTCACAATATAAAGACCTCATGTGCAAGAAAGAAAGTAATATGTATAACTTTGTTGTATCATAGTTCGAAATGAAAGAGGTTTAGATACATCAATACGCAATACTCTCTACTCATGGTCTATGAAGCCTCTGCTCAACAATCTAGATGGTGTCATGACAGGCTATGAATAAGCCAAATTAAAGAAAGAAAGAATATACTAAATCAACTCATAAGATAAGGAGCTTCTCCAGAAAGCAAAGAGGCTTCACCAACTCTGGAAGTGTATTGATCTGGACCTCAACGATGCGCAGGCTGAAGTCCTCTATCACCTATATTTATATCATGAAAAGATGTAGGCCCAAATGGACGTCAGTACATGAAATATACTAGTACATAAAATAACTCAAGAAAGTAAAGCTCAACTCACTCATCTGGACTCAATAACTCATGCTCAGTTCAGTATATGCAAGTTTGAAGTAAATCATGCTTTTCAAAATATACTCATTAAAAATAAACTCATTTTAAAATATCATGCTCAATTAATGTTGCTCAAGAGTTTCTCTTAAATGATATCCAATCCTACCTTTAGTTTGGTGATCCATAACAAAGATGATGTCATTGCCACGCCCGACCTAAACTTGCCAAGGAAAAGGGCAATCAACTCTCTCATGGATCCATAATAAATGTCCACTTGCGGGGCAAAAGTCATCAGAACAAGTAGTACGACTATCCTACGCTGGCAACGTAGTTCTATGGATTAAATTAGATGTTTACTCGCTCCTCGCTTGGTGCTCGATACTCCTCCCAAGACTAAAGCATACTCAACTCATCAGTCAACTCAATCAATCAACTCAATTCTCAATGATCATTCAATCAACTCAAAACTCAACCTCATTCGGGTTATCTCATCTCAACTCAATTTCTAATCAGCTCAGTCAATCAATGCAGACAATCAAACACGACTCAAATTCAAATGGTCAATTGGATTCACTCAATTTGACTCATCATATGGTGCAAAAAAATGATCATATATAGAATTATATGACTAAATGCGACATGCTTTTCATACTCAAATTACTCACTCAGGTACTCAAACTCAAAGTCAACTCTGTATCATGCATTGAATTTCATAAAATCATGAAGTTTAGGGTTAATGCCATCAAGTATGAAATACATATGTAATTCTCATATCAATAATAATGCAATCCAACAATCATCCCATACATTATCACTAGGACTCAAAAGAATTACATAAAATTTGGTAATTGATTAGTTAAAATATAAAACCCAACTCATATTCTCAGAAATCGACTCAAGTAGAGGAATTGGAATATGAACGGAAGTAGTTCCACACTTTGGTAAGCCTTACATATCTGGGAATAGAAGGAGCAATCAAACCTCAATCTATCCTCACCCTTGAATTGGAAACCGTAACTTCTTCTTTTATACTCTAATGCTCTCTAGAACCCTTGAATGAAGAAAGATGAATAATACCCTTAGGGTTCTGTTCCAAGGCTTTATTCAAGCCTAAAACGACCAAGGGTTTAATGGAATAGGGATTGAAATGAACAAAAATACTCCTCATTAAAACTATCGTCCGAGTCTATGAGACCCCATCTACGAGTCATAGATTGTTCTATGGGTCGTAGACAGCCTCTCATAAACCAAAGGATTCCTTAAATTAACTCATTGGAATTTACCACAAAACCTCTCTTTATGAGCTGTAAAGCATTTTATGGGTCATGAACTCCTCTTATAAATACTGGGGTCCGGAAACTTGAGTTACTAGAATTTTTCCGAAGCCTTCTCTACGAGTCATGACATCTTTTATGAGTCGTATACCATTTTGTATATATAAGCCTCAAACTTAGAAAATTTTGCCAAGTCATTTGGGGTTTTACGAGATCCATTCTACGAGTCGTAAATAGGTCTATGAGTCATAAATAGCTCTCGTGAGCCTTTCTCTGCAATTTTTCTTTGCCTTTTTCTCAGCAACCTTTGCACATCCACTCCAGATCAGGTAGAAAGAATTAGGGGAGTGTTGTATTATCTCTCCCTTGAGATCATTCGTCCTCAAATGAAGAGAATACTAGGGAATTAGGTCAAGGCATGAATCTCCCTATGGACTCTAACAATCAACTAGCTCTCACCTTACCCATGCAATCAAAAAATCAAGAATTTTTAGCAAATAAAACAATCAACAAATCACATCAATCCTCACTCAAACTCTAGAGCTCTATCGTCTATCATATTGAGAATGAAAGGAGAACTCATGGAATGGAAATTCAAAGATTTAGAGGGAAATCGTTACCATCAACTCTCTCATCATCAGCAGGCAGGAACAAACGAGGGTATTTGGCCTTCATGTCCTCTTCTGCCTCCCAAGTAGCCTCTTTTACAAATTTGTTCCTCTATAATACTTGGAGAGATGCAATTCTTTGGTTCTTAACTTACGAACCTGACGATCAAGGACTTGGACAAGAATCTCCTCACAACTTAGGCTGTCATTCACTCTAATACTCTTGACAGGAACCAATTGTGGATCTCCCAATCACTTCTTAAGCATACATGTCCAACCACACCTTTAAACATAGAACTTAGTGGGGCCAAGACATACAACTGAGATCACTCTCATAGTCAATAAGAAACATACATCAATAAAAGAGAGTCCTAATACATAACATAAGAGTGTTGTGATTTTCCCCGAAATAGAAGACTCACCAACTAGCTTGAGATAGATTCTACTAGCCACGTGGAGGATGATGATCAAGTGGGATTCTGGTTCCTACATGATGATATCATGTAGGCATAGAGTATGCATTAGTACATTTGAATGTACTAAATATGTAGGATGCAATGCAACAAGTGATAAGCACCATAAACAAAATGCATAACATAGGCATTGAATAAATATATAACAATATGACATGTATGAATGATTCTTGAAGTAAATCATACTTATATAGAACATAATACATGTGTAAGGAGAGACCATTATTAGTGAATATCCAAGGCCTACCACCCCCTTGGAGAGGCGAGTAAGGTACAAACCCCTCAATATGGTTGATGAGGTACAAACCCCTCAACATAGTTCTCAAGGTACAAACCCCTCAACATATTTGCATGGGCCTACCACCTCCCAAGAGAGGCGATCGAGGTATAAACCCCTTAACATGGTTACTTGGGCCTACAACCTCTCGAGTGAGGCTTGGTCAATTCCCCACACTATAGAGATTACATCATATACATACATTCGTTTCATCATTATATAATCATTCAACTCATAGGACATGCATTGGGCCTCAATTCCTCAAGAAATCATAACCAGACATTTCGTTAAATGCTTGATAGGTGTGTAGTGCTAGTGTAAAACCATGCAATTCAAGAGTGGAATCATGCTAGAAAATTCAGTGTAAAATCATCAATAGATACTTAGTAACACCCTCAAGCAATATACAGCAAAATCCTTAATCAATTCTCACAATAGATCTTAGATTCATAGCTCTAAACATGCTAAAACAATCATAATTTCATAAAACCCCAACATAGCATGTAGTGAAATTCATAATAAGTAAGACTCATGAGTAAATCAACTTTAAATCATAAAATTTAAGTAAAAAGGAAGCTTGGGCACCATGGATGAAAGTACCTATTGGTTGAAACCCACATACCTTAGCTTTAGAGAATTCTTGATGAAGATTGAAAATGGAGACTTGAAGCTTGAGTGAAATCCTTAAGATCCGAAAGAGATTCAGACACTTAAATTTTGAGGTGAAATGTTGTGTAGGTGTTTGAGAGAGTATCGGGGTATGTCTTGAATGATATGAAGGTAAAATATGGCTAAGTATAGGCCTTTTCATTCATGGGAAGTCTTAGGCCCAAGACCCAATGGTCTTGGACCGAGATAGAAAACAGGAACATTTTTAACACTGTGGCGCGCCCTTTGCGTTGCGCCAGGGGCGTGAATGCTCACTGAAAATCGCATTTTTACAGTTTTTAGATTTTGATACGATTGCTCTAAAATTGGGGTTAGACCCATTTCCCACTTAATTTTGCCCCCTGAACAAAAATATGAAGTCAAATTTTTGATATCATGCACGAATTTTGAGATATATAAAAATTATAATTTCGAACATTTTTTAGGCACATTTTGGGTACTTTTTGGGGTCATTTCAGTGATATCGTGTATACAAGAGTATGTGTTAGTACGTTGTAATATTCTAAGTATGTAACCATGCAACGCATCAATGAACATCATACATAATAGCAATATGAATAGGCATAGTAATAAAATAAGGACAAGATGCATGAATCAATGCACCTTTAAAATCATGTGTAGAAGCATCATAAAACATTTTATAGCCTAATAGACATATATATGTGATAATAAGATCATAACTGACAATAAGACCATGCAGACTATTACATGGAATCCTGATGTTCCATCTACACCGAGCAAAAGAGGAGTCTACTTTGCCAAGGTAGACCCGACCCTCACCCTATAGGCTCTATCTTAGCACAATGAGAATCCATCATTTTGACTCCACTCTTTAGGATCTATCCTAGCATAGTGAGTGTCACATTAAAAATCTAAATGAATCCATTAGCAAACCGTATAGGCATATAATCATCAAACCTATGGTGGTACGTAGTTATGAGACTTGAGGATTTATGTAAGGACCCTTGGAGATAACACCCCTCACACAAGCTTATTCAATGCTAAGTCATATCCCATGAAGTATATAATCATGCATATAAATAAGGATATCATCATAATTCATACTTTATCAAAATCATACTTTCGTAGCTTGTAAAATATACATTATGACCTAATCATATCATAAGAATAGTCCATCTACATTGCATATGTGGGTATACTCCCCGTCTTATCATCATTTCATAAATATTAGGGTCTTAAGTCACCCTATCATCATCATAAAATCATACTTTCATACTTAGAATCATATTTATGAGATCATAGATAAAATCACACTTTCATACTTAGAATCATATTTGTGAGATCGTAGCTTAATCATAGGAAATTTGGCATAGCATGGGTTCACAGTCAATTGAATCAAAATCATGTAAAATAATATAATTTGATAATAATCCATACTTAATTGAGAAAATAGATCATAATTGAAGAGTAATTCATGCAATTGGATGAGAATTGAACAAGAACCATTATGAAATCGTGAATCTTAAATAAATTTGAAGAGAATTCATGGAAAGATCATTAATTTCACGTAATTGAAACAAAATCATATTAGGATGGATCAATATTCATAATCCAGATATAATTGAAGAAATTGGGTAGAAGTAGAAGTAACTCATCAAATTCACATAATTGAATTAAGATAAAGATTGAGAATTTAGAATGGAGCTCCATAGAAGAAATGATTCTACGAATGAAACTCATATACCTTAAGTGATTGCCTTGATAACTCGAAGAAAAATGGAGGATTTTGCTTGACTGATCTTCAATGGAGTTTTTGCTTGGAGGAGAAAAAAAGCCTTTGAGAATAGTTTTAGAGAGAGAAGTTTATGTGAGAATTTTGAAAGAATGGGGTTAATTTGGGGGTGAAAGGCAATTTATAGGATGAATGTTAATGTCAAAAATCACCTAAAATTGCTTAAATAAGCTCAGAAAAAAGTCTAAGGCTTTATGACTTAATGCAGGATTTTTAAGGAAAATTTTGAACTGTCATGAAACGCGTTTGCGATCCGGAGTCGTTTCACCATAGTTTTTTTTGCAAAATTTAGTTTTCCCCTATTTTGACCATAGAATGAGTTCAGGTCACTTTTACAATAAAATAACCCTCCTCATGACTGGAGAGGTCACAGACCCTTCTGGAAATGCAAAATTTTACGAAAAATTAATTTTTGATACAATTGATCTAAAATCGAAAGAGACCATTTCTCCACACAATTTTGTCTCTTGATTAAGAACTCAGATTTGAAAAAAAAAAGATACGGATGATATATTATGCAAGACATCTTCCATAAGGTCATTCAAAGGCATTTTCAGAGGTGTTACAGTTTAATTCAGATTGAATTTCCTCTTGTCATTTGGCCAATCACTTCTTTTTCACATTCTTTGGTAGATTTAGGCTCAAGATCCTCACTGTCTTGTATAAGGTTAAGCGCAACATTGCATGCAAGAATATTATCCATTATAATTTTAATCGGTCTAAATTTATCCAATCATTAATAGAACTTACTGAAATTTCTTTATTCACTTGAGTCTCGGGTTCATCAATTCCTTCAAGAATATCAGGATTAATTAGATCTTGTACTTCTTTATGAGATTCTTTTACAATGTTATCTTTATCATTTTTCATGATTTTTTAGAAATTTATTCTTTGATCCCAACGATGTACCATGCTTCAGGCATGTTTGGATACAAAAGCTACAACACTAGTGGATGGCCCCTTTTGGACGTCAATTCGGATAGATACATTTACTATAGGGATATGTGATTTAGTTATTCATTTCAAATCAGTAAATGCATCTAGCATTTGATTTGTTATTTTCTATAAGTGTATGATCTCCTGGAGTTCATGCTCATATACAGGGTTATATTGATCAAAATGAGACAACAATCAAACTCTCCACGCAATTTCCCTTTTGGGTTTTTTTTCTCTCCCCTTTAATTTGGAAGGTAGAATGTACGCAGACCTTAACACTACCTCATAGAAGCAGAGAGGCCGTTTCCTGGTATTAAGGTAGATGATGGTGAAAAAAATATAAGATGTTGTCAAGATGCTAGGAGGTGTGAGGAAAGGTTGTTTCATCAAATCAACAATCTACAAATTGAGCAGTGAATAAGTCTCCTATCAATGGTTCAAGGTAGCGAATTATGGAAGGTGAATCATACGTAAGATATATTCCTAACCTTCATTGAGGGCCCATCTTAGTATGTTGTATTGGTATTTCATGCAGGTGTACCGCACAACCAAAGATTAGTAGATGAGGTATATTTGGCTTATGATCAAATACTAATTGGGAAGGAAAGTGTTTATTATAATTAGTCGATCTGAGGCGAATAAGTGCTGTTGCATGTAAGATAACTATCATTATCTAAGCTTAGGGCCTAGGTGTAACCTGGTGAATGGGAAACCAAAAGTCCCCAAACAAGCTTCATAGCATCCATTTACATATCCTCGATTTAGAAGCACAATTCAAACATTATAAAGTGATACTAAGGAATAGGGGCTTAGAAATCAAGCTATGAGACAAGGGGCATGGGAATCATTATCACACAATCACAAACCCAACAAGCAAGTGTAAGGCGCGAGATCTCAGAACTCAAGCTATGGGAATAGGGAACACGGGACTTTCCATCACACATTCATCAATAAGTAACTCTAAGAGGCAGAATTGTATGACTCAAGCTATGGGAGTAGGGACCTAGGAATTTCATTATGTCATCATCACATTACCAAAACATCTACATAAGATAGAACATAAGATTAGCCTTCATAAGCAACAAACATAACAAGGCTCATATATAGAGTTACATGACGTCTAACATAGCCTCTAATTCATAGAAAGGATGGGGGTCAAGACATGTCCCAAATTCACCCTCAAAGTAAAAGACATAAGGTAATCATAACATAGCATAGGTAGATAAAAAAAAGTTGGTGTTGTCCTTGGAATAAAGGACTCACCACAAACCAACTTTTACAAGTCGAATATAGCCGTAAAGAGGTAGATGAGGAAAGTCTCTGATCCCAATATGGCTAGATCATGTAGGCAAAAAGTATGCGTTGGTACTTTTAAATACTAAGAATATGGACATGCAATGCTTATGAATATGATAAACTACAATTCAATGATAGATAACAAGGACATATTTATATATAGATGTAAGTATATAGAAAAGAATGTCATAACAATATGCCTTAAGAGCCAAATTATAATTCAAAATCATACATACTTGGGCCTTAAAAGCTAAATCATACTTTAATTCATGAATACATAGATAGGAATAGTTCATTCATATTTCGACATGATGGTGTATACACATCCGTAATTGCTTATAGTCATATCATAGACATGATATGATCATATTTCATGTCATAACCATACTTATCTTGAAATTATAGTCATAATCATAATTGAGTAATAACCCACCCTATAAATCTCATAAAATACTTTGGTCATGCATACATATGTCATGAGGAATGAGGGAACAGAATGGGTACTTGAAAATCATGCATAAATCATGATAATAAGATGAAATCATACTAAATCTATGAAGAAATCAACAATTGAAACATACTTGAAATTAACCATATTTAAATTCATCATAACAGGGACATGCATTTTCATTGTGGATAATGTTCACGGATAGATGGTCCTTACGTAGCTTGATGAGTTTTGTTCTGACATGATTAGCGAATGTGTATCATAGGACAGACATGCATCACGACTATTTGACATTGCATCACATTATTTACATCTCATGGAATCCATGCCATCTCACATCATTCCTTCTTTGATATTATTATATATATTGCGTGAGATTTATGGATCATCTAAATCTATTTCTGAACTTAACTGTCCATTGTACTATTTATCTTTGAGTAACTGTTGGATATTTTGGAATTTGATGTTGTGAGATGTATATACGTATATGTGTGCTCTTGTATATTGTATTATGCTAGGACTTTTCTGAGTCCAGGTGTGTAGTATGGTGATATTTGGTTGGGTGAATAGAAATGCTTGTATTCTTTATTACTTTACCTTAGGTTAATTCCATTTGTTGAGTACCTTGTTGTTTGGTCCTTACCTCTTACATTATTTTCGTAGGTTTTGAGCGTAGTCCTTCTTGCTAGCCTCCTTTATTACAGGATCGACCATTCGAATCACTTGAGAGGTAGTTGCTTATATCTTCAGCAGGCCTTCGAGGAGTCCATTTTATGTTTTGTTCTATTTAAGGACCAGAGATTGAGAATTGTATTTTTATTTGAGCTTTCTTATAATTAGAGGCTTGTACATGTGACATCAGTTCTGGGATGATTGTAGCTTTCGTTGTCCTATAATATTAGACTATTTCATCTTCCGTTTTTATATTTTAATAAGTTATTCACATTTTAGGATGACTCATCTTAGTGGGTTAGGTGAGTGTCATCACACCCGAATTTCAGGTTGTGACACTGAGATTCAAATGTTGCAAATAATAAAAACATAAAAACTAAATGCTACTAGTTCTATCAAATATCAGAATTACTCTTGGCATTGATGTATGAAAATTACACCTTTAAACAATAAGATGATATTTTGTACAAGCATAACAATAGAAATATTTATTAAGGATAAATTAACAAAGAAAAGATTATGATAAATAGAAAACAACAAATATTATCATAAAATAGAAGACAATAACCTAAAGTTGTGATAAATGAAACCTGAAAGTCATCAATCAAAAGAATAACAAAATGCTAGTTCTAGTCATTGGATATTTAGCAGAAATATATGAAAATCATTCAAAAAAACATATCAAAAAGAAGAAGAGGAAAATAATTCAAAGAAAAAAGGAAGGAAAAGTAAAGATATATATATCTCAAAGATTTCTCCAGAAGTTAATGTCATAGTTGAGTTTAGATTTGTGTCTAAGAAAAAGTTATAATCCCACTTTGTTTTTAATCATATACAACATTATTGACAATGATATTATTATAAATATAATTTAAAGAGTCATGTACTTGTAATTGCTTTATAAATAGCACACATTCAGGCCTTTGGCAAGTTATGCATGCCTTATTATTCTTGGCTATATTTTGTCTCATCTCTCTCTTTGTAACTTAAAACTTCAACTTGGTATTAACATCATCACTTCCCAAACAACTTCTACTCAAACTTCATCCTCTTCGGGTCTTCTGAATCCTCCTCCAACTATTTCAAACATTAAAGGCTAAGTACCCATTGAGTTGACATATCTTAATTATCTTACTTAGAAGAAGGTTTTTCTTATAGTTTTAAAAAAGCCACAACCTTTTTCAGATAGTTGATGGCTCTATTTCTAATGAAACCCCCTAATTTTTTCTACCTGATCTGGAGTGGACGTGCAAAGGTTGCTAAGAAAAAGGCTGAGAAAAACTGTAGAGCAAGGTTCACGAGAGTCATTTACGACTCATAGACCTGTCTATGACTTATAGAATGGGTCTCATAAAACCCCAGATGACTTGGTGAAATTTTCTAAGTCTGATGCCTATATATACAAAATGGTACACGACTCATAAAGCATGTCACGACTCGTATAGAAGGCTTCGTGATAAATTCTAGTAACTCAAGTTCTCAGACATCCTTATTTATGAGAGGGTTTTACGACCCGTAAAATACTTCACGGCATGTAGAGAAGAGTTTCGTAGTAGATTCTAATGAGTTAATTTTAGGATCCCTTTGATGTATGAGAGGCTATCTACGACTCGTAGAATGATCTATGACTCATAGAAGAGGTCTCGTAGACTCAGACGACAGTTTTAATAAGGGGCATTTTTGTCCATTCTAATCCCTATTCTGTTACCCTTGGTCATTTTAGGCTTGAATAAAGCCTTAGAACAAAATCCTAAGGATATTATTCATCTTTCTTCATTCCAGGGTTCTAGAGAGCACTAGAGGAGAAAAGAAAAGTCTAAGGTTTCTAATTCAACGGTGAGGATTGATTGAGATTTGATTGCTCCCTCTATTCCCAGGCATGTAAGGCTTACCAAAGTGTGTAACTACTTCTGTTCACATGTCTATTCTTCTACTTGAGTCAATTTTTGAGGATATGAGTTGGGTATTGTACTTTTACCAATCAATTACTAAATTTTCTGTAATTCTTTTGAGTCCTTGTGATAATGTATAATATAATTATTGGATTGTATGATTATTGATATGAGTTTTACATATATATTTCATATTTAATGGCCTGAACCCTAAACTTAATCATTTGATGAAATTCTATGCAAGATATAGAGTTGAGATACACAATTGAGTTTGAGTTTGAGTACCTAAGCTGAGTAATTTGAGTATGATTAAGTATGAGAATCATGTTGCATTTATTCATAAAATTCTATATATGGTCATTGTTTTTTAACCATATGATGAGTCAAATTGAGTGAATCTAATTGACCGTTTGAGTTTGAGTCGAGTTTGATTTTATGCATTGATTAACTGAGCTAATGAAAAACTGCGTTGAGATGAGATAACCCAAATAAGGTTGAGTTTTTGAGTTGAGTTGATTGATGAGTTGAGCATGTTTTAGTCTTGGGAGGAGTATCGAGCATCGAACGGCGAGCAAGTAAACATCTAGTTTAACCCATAGAACTACGTTGCCAGCATAAGATAGTCATACAGCTTGTTCTGATGACTCTTTTCCTGCAAGTAGACATATAGTATGAATCCATGAGAGAGTTAATCATCCTTTCCCTTGGCAAGTTTAGGGCAGATGTGGCAATGACGTCGACTTCATTGTGCATCATCAACTAAAAGTGATGGGATTGGATATTCGTTAAGAGAAACTCCTGAGCAACATTGATTGAGCACGATATTTTAAACTGAGTCCATTTTTACTGAGTATATTTTGAAAATGGGTATTTACTTCAAACTTGCATGTACTGAGTTGAGCATAAGTTATTGAGTCGAGATGAGTGAGTTGAGCTTTACTTTCTTGAGCTATTTTATATACCAGTATATTTCATCTACTGACATCCATTTGGACTTGCTTCTTTTCATGATGCAGAAACAGGTGATAAAGGACTTTAGCCCACATATCGTTGAGGTCCAGAGTTGGTGAAGCCGCTTTGCTTTCCGAAGGATATCCTTATCTTATGAATTGATTTAGTATATTCTTTCTTTCTTTGATTTGGGGTGTTCATGGCCTATTATGGCACCATTTAGATTGTTGAGCAAAGGCTTCATATACCATGAGTAGAGAGTATTGAGAATTGATATATCTAAACCTATTTCATTTCGAACTATGATACAGTAGAGTTATACATGTTACTTTCTTTCTTTCACATGAGGTCTTTATATTCTGAGTTCTTTCTTCCGCTGTCGAGTTGATATGACGATGAGGCAAGGTGGTTCTCTTGAGGAATCAACAATGGTTTTCCAAGTGTCGATCATACCAAGGGTAGTGACAAATTGGTATCAGATCACATAGATTAAGAGTCCTAGGGAGCCTGTGAAGCCGTGTCTAGTAGAGTCTTGTTTATGGGTTTGTTGTGCACCACATTTCATAAGCAAGAGGCTATAGGACATTAGAAATTGTCTCACTTTCTTGTATTCTATGTTCGTACAATAGAGTCTAACTCTATGAGAGTACCTATCTAATATGTGCATTACGTGCTTACAAATCATGCCTCCTAGATGCACCACAACCAAGAGAAATATTTCAGCTAGCAATGCTGAGAACCTTTTTTCATACGTGCCTCCTCAGGAAACGAAGGGCCGAGTTAGACAGACCAGAACTGCTGGTGTTCTTGTGACACCCATTGCTCCACCTGCTCCAACTACAGAGGCTGACTTTAAAGGAGCTATCACCATGCTCATGTAGTTATCATCTGCCTAGAGCGGGAACCAGGCTTCACAGAATCCTAGTTCTAGCTTCCATGAGACAATGGCTGCCAACAGACTGAGAAATTTTCTGAGGATGAATCCACCTGTCTTGACTGGGTCAAAAGTTAAGGAGCACCCTCATAACTTCATTGATGAGATGTGGAAGGTGCTGAAACTATGCATGCGATAGGGACTGAGGGAGTTGAGCTTGCTGCCTATCATCTCAAAGATGTGGCTAATTTTGGTACAATCAATGAGAAGAGAGTCGAGGTGATGATGCCGAGCCCGCTGCTTGGGATGAGTTTGAGAGTGCCTTTCTCGATCACTTCTTCCCTCAGGAGTAGGGAGAGGTAAAGGTTGAGGAGTTTGTGAATCTGAAACAAGAGGGGTTGATTGTCAAGAATACAGCCTGAAATTCATCCAACTATCCAGGTATGTCCCAGATATATCCAGGATATGAGAGCGAGGATGAGAAAATTTGTATCTGAGTTAGGTAATAGGTGAAGAGGGAGTAGAAGTGCAAGGTGGAATTGCTTATCCCAGGTATGGATATCTCTAGGATGATGGTTTATGCCCAGCAGACTAAAGAAGATAAGAAGAAGGATAGAGCAGAAAATCTGAGTAAGAAGGCTAGATCAACAGGGCTTGAGCCAAGTCAGATCAACCAAGGTAAGGGGGTAAGTCATATTTCCAGAAGAGGCCCTCTAGTTATGCACCATCTTCAGCAAGTGCACCAGCCTCGAGCTACAGGTATGATTAGAGGTCCTAAGGTTAGCCAAACTTTAGGACATAAGGTGCACAATCTCAGGCAAGTGTAACTCTTGGCTCTAAAGAGATGCCACTTTGTGGGAAATGTGGAAGGATGCATCTAGGAAAATGTAGAGGGGGAGGTAATGGCTTCTACAAGTATGGCCAACCAAGCCATTTTCAGCAGGAATGTCCGATGTGGGGAAATAAGGCCCAAATTTTTACCACAATACCACCAATGAGAGGTAAACATGTGTTGCACCAGGGGAGGCAGTGGCACAAACCATCTGTATACGATGGAGAACCGACAGTACCAAGAGGTTGCACTAGATATTGTGATGGGTATGCATTGAGTCTTTACCTTTCCATGCTATGTTGTATTTGATCTGAGTGTAACTTGTTCTTTTGTGACGCCATATGTGGCAAGTAGATTTAAGATTTTGATGGAGTGCTTGCTTGAGCCATTTTCTGTTTCCACTCCTGTTGGTGAGTTCATTCGAGTTGAGAGAATCTATAGAGATTATGTGGTATCCATTTATCACAGGGATACTCTTGCTAATTTGATTGAGTTAGAGATGGTCGATTTCACATGATCCTTAGTATGGACTGTTTTTATGCCTGCTGTGCCTCTATTGATTGTCGAACCGGATTGTCAAATTTTAGTTTTTGAATGAGCCTTTTATTGAGTGGAAAGGAGATCTTGGTATGCCAAAGGGTAAGTTTATTTCTTACCTCAAAGCCCAAAAATTGATCTCTACGGGATGTATCTACCACCTCGTGTGAGTCAAGTCTGATGATTTTGAGTCCCCTACTCTTAAGTCAGTCCCGATCATGAGCGAGTTTCCTGATGTGTTTCATGAGGATCTTCCTGGAGTTCCTCCTGATAAGGAGTTCGACTCGAAATTGATGTTTTCACTTACACTCAACCCATTTCCATTCCACCCTATATAATAGCCCCTTCGGAATTAAAAGAGTTGAAGGAGCTGTTGAGGGACTTGCTAGAAAACAGATTCATAAGGCTGAGTGTCTCTCTATGGGGTGCTCCAGTCTTGTTCGTGTAAAATAAAGATAATTCCTTAAGGATGTGTATTGACTACCATTAGTTGAATAAGGTGACAATCAAGAATAAATATCCCCTTCCAAGGATTGGTGACTTGTTTGACCAACTTTAGGGTGCTACTGTTTTCTCTAGATAGACCTCAGATCAGGCTATCACCAATTGAAAATGAGAGGATGTGACATCCCAAAGATGGCTTTTCAAACCCGATATGGTCACTTTGAGTTCTTGGTGATGTCATTTGGGTTAACAAATTAACTTGTAGCCTTCATGGGTTGATGAATAGAGTATTTTGATAATATCTTGACATGTTCATAATCTTGTTTATCAATGACATTCTGGTGTACTCTAGAGATAAGGAGGAACATGCCAATCACCTTAGAATCGCCTTGCAAATGCTCAGGAATAATGAGTTATATACAAAGTTTTCTAATTTTGAGTTTAGGCTCAAATTCGTGGCTTTGTTCGTTCATGTAGTTTCTAGAGATGAAA
Source organism: Solanum ossicruentum (assembly GCA_025774065.1). Lineage (NCBI taxonomy): Eukaryota > Viridiplantae > Streptophyta > Magnoliopsida > Solanales > Solanaceae > Solanum > Solanum ossicruentum. The sequence continues at coordinate 9,513,451 of JAOTQR010000092.1, forward strand.
TTTGAGTAGATATCCATAAGATTGAGGCAATTAAGAACTGGCCTAGGCCAACCTCATCGACCAAGATAAGGAGTTTTCTGGGATTGGCTGGCTACTACAGAAGGTTTGTTGATGCGTTCTCCTCCATATTTGTACCATTGATCAAATTGACTCCGAAGAAGGTCAAGTTTCAATGGTCTGACGAGTGTGAGAAAAGATTCCAAGAGCTAAAGATGAGGTTAACTATGCACTAGTATTGACCTTGCCTGATGGGACGGATGGATTTGTTATCTACTGCGATGCTTTGAGAGCAGGATTAGAATGTGTGTTGATGCAGAGCGGGAAGGTTGTTGCCTACGCTTCTAGACAGCTTAAGGTGCATGAAAAGAACAATCCCACTCATGACTTGGAGTTGGCAGCACTGGTGTTTGCTCCCAAGCTATAGTGCCACTATTTATATGGAGCATATGTGGATGTATTCACATACCATAAGAGCCTGTAATACGTCTTCACCCAGAAAGAGCTTAACTTGAGTCAAAGGAGATAGCTTGAATTGCTCAAAGACTACAATATGAGCATCTTTTACCATCCAAGTAAAACTAATGTGGTTGATGATGCTCTTAGTAGGTTGTCTATGAGAAACACCGCCCATGTGGAGGAGGAGAACAGAGAGTTAGCCAAAGAAGTTCACAGACTGGTACGATTGGGAGTTCAATTAGATAAATCAGACATAGGAGGAATTCTTGTGCATAATAGATTTGTATCATCTCTAGTAGTAGAGGTTATACCATGAGTCTTGACTCTCTTGTTTAATGTTTATATTATGCAGGCTTTCCTTTAGTCCCTTTTCCCTATTTCTACTTCAATTATGTTGTT
>JAOTQR010000092.1:9514405-9529436 GCA_025774065.1 Solanum ossicruentum
AAATAAATGAGGGTATTTCTTCTTCATTTGCTCCTCCGCCTCCCAAGTCAGCTCCTCTCTGTTATTATTGCGCCACAACACTTTAACTGAGACTACATCCTTGTTTCGAAATTTCCTGACTTGACGGTCTAATATAGCGATGGGTTGACCACGTATTAAATACAAAAAGAGTCACTATATTATTTGGTTTGACCACGTATATTATTTATCTGTTTTCATTGTAAGATATATATATATACTGGAAAAGTATGAAACAAAAATAAAAGAACGATCCATAGTTACCTCCTTTTCTCTTTTCCCTTTGTTAATTTTAGTTACCTCTTGTTTATTTCATCACACGTGCCACTTTTTTCAAATTTAAAAAGTTTTTTTTTTGGTCATGATGCAGGAAACTAGACATTAATGTAGTACCCTCTTGCAGGTCACCACAATTTAGAAATCTCATATGAGAACTAATTGTATCATAATTTCAAACTTTAATTATCTTCACCACAATTTGGAAATCCCATATGAGAACTAATTGTATCATAATTTCAATCTTTAATTATCTTTCTTTAATTTGTCGTGAACTCTTGACACACTAAGACTAAGAGTAGATTGTAAAATCTATTACTGTTAAGTGTAGCCCAATTTATAACATAACAATGTGGCTCAAATTTTAGATATATCTTGAATAAGTATCCAAACATATTTTGTGAAAGACATTTTGTAGAATGCAGAAAAAAGAGAACAATCTAGAATTATGAGGAAAAACATCATAAGATATTCATATATTCTAGATATTTATGTATGTTTTCTAGAATGTTCCCCAAATAAGTATAAATAGGGGGAGTCCTACCTCATTTGTAATCAAGCAAAAACATCAATACAAAGAGATTCATTTTTATAACCATCTTCCATACTCTCTCATATTTTTCTTCACATATCTCTATTTTATATATTGTGAGAGTTTGTTACTTTTCTTACTATCTTAATACTTGGTATATTATAATAATCTCATAATATACATATTATTCATATTGTGTGTTTCTCATTTTGTTACTTATCTTGCATACATTCTTTCATATTCTCAAATTTCTCACTTTATACACACTTCCGCTCTCACTCCACCTCAAAAAATTATGACAAGGCTTTTGTAATAAACACTCACGTAGAATTCCAACAAAAGGAAATATGTCATTATCAATCAAATAAACACTCACTCATATATGGTTAAGATTATTGAAAAAAGCATTAGCCTGGAGATGAAGTTTCAGTAAAGCTTGAGGCATATGGATACACTGTCATCAAGAATAGTGGGCCCACACAATTAACAATATTTATTAGGCATATCCACAAGATTCTAGAAAGTACAACCCAACAAATTAAAAGGAATAGGAAGAACATAAAGGGCTAGTTAGAAAATTTTGCTTGTTATTCTCTACCGTTCCATCAGCCGTGTTTGTATATATAGGTTTTAATTTGATGGTTAGTTAACGACTAGTTTGACTCCTTCAAATTTCTGTCTAAATAATTTACTAAACAATAAGTATATGTAAATTATTATACTTCAGAAAGAAAGCTTTTCCAAACCAACGTGGGCATTTCCTTTTGAGATATTACTAGTTTTTCCGTCATTATTTTCCTGAACATTTCACCAGGACGATCGACATACGTAAAATGGAGCATCACTGCTTCAAGAATCATGCTTCTCAACTTGCACAACAAATTAATATTGAAACAAGTACAAAAACAGAAGTTGACACTTTTTATGTAATTCCAAGGATACTATATAGTACTATAATGTAACTATTTCCTCTCAGGAGTTCCTTCACTTGACATATATATATGTATGTATATCTACTTCTCCATCAGCCTCATTATCATCATAGATCCTTCATATGATAGTGAGATTGAGTTGTTATTGCATGTGATGAATCTCTTGACCTTGCATCACGTATCAGTAATTACAATTGAGTATATAGTATTCGAGTATGTAAATCAAGTGATTCTTTTAAAAAGGTAAATAAATGTTACTCCAGTCTGTATTCTATTTATAGTAAACTATGGAAATTGTACACAGATGCAAAAACTAATTAGCTCTATCTATAGTGATCTCCCATCTCGGCTGATCATTAGAGACGGAGGTTGTTGGTGTTGATATCCCAATGTTATTGTTGTTGTTATTATTATTGATGTCAGGATAGGGGCCGCCATCTTGCTTGTTAACTACTACTGGTTTTGCTGCTCTATTCACCAACTTCCTAACTCTCTGCTGCTGCACCACTAGAACTGAAGCTATGATCCCAACATCTGGCGAAGCCAAGAAATCTCCCACTACACCAAGTTCAGGACATTCACTCCACTCCCCAACTCCCACTAGCAAAGGTGAGTCCTCATGGTGCTTCCCTACAATAACTAAATCAAATCTATCTTCTAAACTTCTAAGTGAAGCAGATAGTCCAACCCCATCTCTCGCAACGCGTTCTTCATATATGAAATTTCCATTCATTGAGTTCTCATAGCGAACTGCTTCAATCAGGCTATTGTCTATCTTTCTTTCTCTCGCATTATCATAGCCAAACATAAGGAAACGGATGAGTGTTACTGACACATTTGGGTGTCTCGCTAGTCGGGCACCATAGGCTAGTGATTCTGCATCATCTGGACCTCCAATGTAAATCACCGCAACATGGTAACCCGTCTGATTGTTCAGTATCGCCATGGATCCCTTTAGGATTCCACGATCGACTAGTATTCCCACAGAACAAGGTGCTTTCTTGATGACTTTGGAGTTGATATTTTGTACAGCACGGCTTGATGTTCCAATGGAACCATCAATTTCCCAATGTTTGTGGAATGGTAGGATCAAAAATGTCGCGTTCTGGTCCAATGCAAGGCGACAAATGTCTTCATGCATTAGTTCAAAATGGGTGATTGTGGTGAACGGTTGAAGGGTGACACAAGTTTCATAGGCAAGCTCGTATTGTCTGAGTGCATTGACGATTTGCAATGATATTGAAGCATCCTCAGGGATGTCTCCCTGGGAATGATTATGAGTGATAAGAAGGGGAGCAGCTCGACCCACGAGCTCAATGAGTACCAGAGCTATGACTCCTATGGGGCTCTGCTCTGTTGCATTGGATGCTTCAAGTAAGTTGACCATAGTTGGCACACTTTGTAGATGGTGAACACAAACCAGTATCCTTAGCTCTGTGTCGGGCTTTGAGTGCTGAAGGGTCCTTCTCTTTGTTGGAGTTTGTAGTTCGGTTGCACCAAGGAGGAATTTTAATAGCGGTGTGATGATCACCGTAACTAAAACAACTGAGATAACGATAACCACTGCGAAGTGTTCATCTGACAGGGCCTAGCATTGATTATAAAGAGTTGAAATCAATTAGTCTTGTTATTTGGACAAAAAAAGAAAAGGTTTGATGAAGTATCACCTCTGAAATTCTCCATAAGTTAAAGAAAACAACATCACAGACGCCTCTAGAATTCAACATGAGACCAACAATGACAGAGTCGTGAATGGTCAAGCGGGTGTAGCGAGTTATGAAAATCATCACTGCAATCTTGACTAGGACGGAAAAGAGAATTAGAATGGAAATAACCCATAGAGTCTTGAAATGAATGGTGAAAACGTCTGTTTTGAGGCCACTGGTGGTGAGAAAAACTGGGTACAAGATCTTGCCAACTGGAAAATGAAGTTTGCTGATCAAAGCTGCCCCCAGAGGCGGGCCTTCAGGAACGGCCATGCCTAACAAAAGTGCTCCAAAGAGGAAGTGTTGCCCAATTGTCTCAGCAGCAAGTATGTACGCCAGTACAATTATTAAAATGCAAACAAAGTAGTTTTCCCCAACAGGTTTCCCTTCTGGTCTAAGTCTTAACGTCTTGTTAATCGCAGGCCTAACGAAACAAATTGTGAATATGATAAGGATGAAAGGAGAGAAAGCTGAACCAATTTTGTGCAGCACGGAATGCTCTCTCTCCACCTGCAATTTTATAAAACCTACTGTCCCCATGGTGAAGCCAATTACATCACAGAACATAGCTGTAGAAAGGGCTAGGCGGCCTTGATCAGTGTTGAGCATTTGCAGTTCTTTCAGAAGGGAACATATGTTGGGAAAACCAACAACGCATTGTGAAATTGCTATAACAGGCAGAGATTTTGCGAGATGAGGTTCCATACTGATGAAACGTTCCATAAGCGTTGCTAATCCCATATTCGCTACAAGTGAAGTAAACAATACAGAGATGCCAATGATAATCGGCTTTTTCCCTGGCCTGAACATCCTTTTTGAGTCACACTCAACTCCTATAACAAAAAGATAGAAGAAAACACCAAATGTTGCTGCTGTTTCTAATGCCATAACGCTTCGGTTTGGGAAGATGGTTTCTCTCACTGCTTTTGAATGTCCTAATAGTGATGGTCCAAATAGTATACCACCCTGACATGCCATTCACTAACTAATCAATTCATGTTGATCACGAGAATATTTTGATAAAGTGATCCAAATTAGGAAAAGTACTTACAAGAACTTGGGCGACAAGAGCAGGTTGACCCAAAGGCTTGAGGACCACACCAATGAGCAGAGATGTTAATGAGATAACGGAGAGCTGAAATACCATAAGAGGTGCAGGAAACTTCAAAGGATTCCGGACTTTGTAGCCATTAGAAACGACGTCTCCATGGTCATAGCACAAAATATTCTGCGCACTAAGTGCGTTGTCTATCAAATATGCCGATTTCGCCATTATCTGATTAATATTATGCATTGGCTTTCTAAAGTTGTTGTTTTCCTTGCTAGTTTCTTCTATCTAAACAAAGAAGATGGATGCCAGGCACTACCTAGTGAGATGCATCATCACTCATCATTGGTGGATTAAATTTGTTTATAAATTCAAGGATGATATTAGTTAGCTACCTATTCCTATTTCCTCTCCAACTAAATCGCTCAATTTAAGGAGCCTTGCCTCAATATTCCTTTTAGTTTAATTGAAAAGAAAAAAATTGGTAGCTTTATAAAATACGCAAGAGTATCCAAGGATTATATAGTAAAGAAATGAGGTTAACAAAATACCATTTCTTCATTAAAACAAGGGAAAAAGGACCAAATATATCCTTTTTAGTTTTGCAATTTAGGGGGAAGATATTCTTTCATTAGGAAATGTTGTGCATATCTCCATCACCTGATAAATAATGTATATAGATTTATTTTACTAAACAAACAAAATACTAATCTTAAATATCACGTAATTACTTTATCTATTTCATTTATTTTTTTCGATCTAATCCAAATAGAAAATAAATGGAGTATATCTTTTCTACTCAGCACACAATGAATTTGGCCAAATCTGAATAAAAGAGGGATTAGTTCTTGGAAAACGATGGAACTAAACTTATTTATTAAAATAACTATTTAAAACAATTATTAATTACAGCTACATTATTAAGTGATAAATTAAAAGTATTCTAATATAATTCCTTATTTTCCTCAACTTATTAATTTTTTTGTTTAAAAAAGTTCTTTTAAAAAAAACAAAAATAATATTCGTTCCTTCTCCACTTTTCACCTAATTCGTGTTACTCTCTCTCTCTCTATCTCCTTTATCCAATGTCATCATCCCTCTTTTCTCTCTTCTGTCTTCCATTTTTTTTCCTTCAAAGTCAATGATTTTATTCCTAAACGAATTACATTAATTCATCTAGCAAATTTTCATCATACATTATGTTTATTTTTAGTTGCTTCAATATATTTTCTGATTTTACATACATATTTGCGGACTCAGCTCCCCTCCAGGAAAGGAACTGTCCAGTATGTCCAATACACCTCTTTATCTTCTTACATTTGTCCTCTTAAAGATAAAAGGTCAATAATTCTCTAACCAAAATAAACTCCTAAATCATGGTTAAGCTAAAGTACTGATTTTATATTTTGTTGTTTCCTTATTAACACCTTTTGTGCTGGCGAGAATCTTGCCAAGATAGGTTCTCTATTTTTCTTTATTTACAACAAAAATCAAAGCAATCTTATTTTCATGATTTATTTTTAATTCTTTAAGTAAGTTCTACTATTGCCATTTCCTCCTACTTTTATAAAGTGTTCTCGCATAAATTGTTTTTGCAACTCTTTAAGATTCCTTCATATATTCAACTTTAACTAGATTAAATGGGGGTTTTGGTTTCTATGGCTTGACTTTTAAGTTTGTTCACAACAAATTTTCGTGAACACGAAAAACTAACTACAACCAAAATAAATAAAAGAAAAAGATAATTTTATTGATGAATCTTTAATGAGTACAATTATGTTGTTCTCTTGATTCTTCTCTCCTGACACGTCTTTGTAATTCAAGAGTAGCGTATTTCTCGAATGTAGGATGATGTGACCTCCTTGAGATATGTTTGGATCTCTAGGAATATTGGTAGCACTTCGTCGTTTCAAGAAGATCTCCGACAAGAACTCTGTTGACCACCTCTTCAAAGAGCTATGTAGTTTTCTCCAATGCTTGCAGAATGTCCTCAAAAATTATGTGACCCTCCTATTTATAATTATAGGAGGGAAACAGTCCAAATGTAGATAAACTCTTTTGCCGCCTTCTAATTGGCTCTTATAAGTCATCAAGCTTATAACACACACTACATGATAAGATTGATTTTTGATTGGTTGTTGAACTTTGACCAAGATTGCCACATCATGAGAGCGCTTGACATTTTCTTGTTGGTCTTGAACTTGATTGGAATGCCAAGTCATCTTGACAACATGGCATAAGTTTAAACCTCAAGATGAAATAGAGGTTAGACTTGAAATTAATAAAAATGAACTTATTAATTTGTAAAGCCCAAATTAATTAATTTAATCCAAATGATCATGAATTTAAATTCAAATTTGGTATGAATTTAATTCACTAAAATTTTTGTGTCTACAGATGTCCCCTACTTGAAGGCTTGTCGAAGTGTAGATTTGTTGAATTTTAACAAATAGGCTTGAAGTACCAGTAGAGCCAACGCTCTTATGTAGAAACAATAGTGACTCTTTTCTTGTCGGAAGTGATTTCACAATTCATAAATGATTGACATTTTATGTTGCACATTTAAGAAAATAAAACTTCCGTTAAAATTTTTTTCAATTAATTGAATATTTTACGCTTAGCTCACAACCTTCATTGATTTTTTTTCTACTCTAAGCTGTTAATGAAAGAAGAATTAATAAGAAAATGTGTTAAAACATTTAGCCTTCACGTGGGCTTCATCAAGAATTAATCAGAAAATGTTGGATAAGTTTTTGGATTCTTATCCCAACTTAGTGTCTTTCACGTGGGATTCTCCAAGTAGAATTGAATTTAGCTTTCTAATGTTAATTAGGATTCCAAGTCCTTTGCAAAAATAACTTCTTGGGCGGATTTCTTGTTGAAATCTAGTTGGATTCTTCCTTCTTTGAGTTTATATAAAGACAACAAAGTCTCCAAGAAAACACCACGAGTTTGCTTCATAAGAACAGGTTCTTGAGAATAAGAAAGCTTCAATTCTACACGACTTCACGAAAATCACAATATCTTGACTTAGAAATATCAAGATCATGAGTGGTTTGCGGCGCTAGAAAGTAGACACTAATGGGCTACGTCTCACGTGAAAACAATGATCGGATTGCTTATAAATTATCCCAGGTAATTTTTTGAAAACTAAATTCACGCTCTGATTCGCTGGTGGTTTTAGCTCTGCGCGACTTCACGAAAATCATCATATCTTGATGTAGGAATATCGAAATCAAAAGCAGACTGCGGCTTGGAAAGTAGAAATGAAGAGCTATGTCTCATATGAAAATGACTATCATATTGCTTATAGATTATCCCAGGTAATTTTTGAAAACCACATTCACGTTCTGATTCACTGGTGATTTTAGCTCTGCACAACTTCACAAAAATCATCATATCCTGATATAAGAATATCGAAATCACAAATGGTTTATGGCACTGAAAAGTAGACACGAAGTGCTACGTCTCACGTGAAAATGGCAATCAGATTGCTTATAGATTGTCTCAGGTGACTTTTTTGAAATTCAGCATGTAAATTCTAGTCTGCCATTTTTCATCAATCTTGGCCTCACGGATCTCATCTTTGTGCTAACCCTTTCTGGCAGGTCTTCAAACACAGAGGATATAGTTGCATCTTTCCATAAGCAAGATGAACTTCCGTGATTTAGTTCGTCACATCCTCAACTTAAGATTTCAAACGACAAGCAAGACCCATATGCCAAAATCCTTACATTGGTAGTTCATCCTCCTGTGATTGGCACTTTTTTGCTCCATAAAGGATTACGTAATGACTTCCTTCATCTAAACCAGTAGTCAATAAAGGAGGAAATTGATGTTCTTGACTTCAACAAGCCTGTTACTACCATAACTTTTATTCTGCAATCATCTATGCATGACAAGGCAACTGATGCTACTTAAACCCAAAGTTTCTGATGAAGGTTTCACCACATAGAGTTATCCTTCTTCTTGTTTTGGCGAATTTTGATACATGACTAGCTATTGGGAATGGGTGGAGGATGTTCTTTGCCATAATAAGGAGGTGTTGGAGCAGATCAAGCTGTATGATGCTATTTTTGCCTCTTTATTTATGTATGACATCAATGAGAACGTGTTGCGGACATTTTATGAACTTTTTCATTCATCAACCAGTACTATGTGTGTTAGCATTGGTGAGATTTTTATTTCACTATGGGATATGCGCATGATTGGAGGACGTCCTATCCACATAGTATTTTATGATGAAGTCGCGCCTTCAGCCCAAGAGTTGACACAAGCAAATCCACAAAGGGAGTCATTTCTTCCTAGGACTTGTGCCTATCTATTTTTAGCATTTCATCGACTTGCAAGACGTGCGTCTCAAAAGGTTTCTATCAGTGACTGGGTGAGTTTCTGGTTCAGAGGACCTGAAAGGTACCAATACCTCTACCATGATCGTCAAACACCGACCTAGACCAAGAAAAAGTCATAATCCTTCAGGCTACATAGACATGCCTTTTGTACCGCGAACGGAGAAAGAGAATGCCCCTTTCATTGAGTTAGGAGTGGATGGATCTCTCAGAGAAGAGATGAATTTAGCTACTTTTCTTGCATGTTGGCTTTGTAAGTTTGTCCTTCCAACCAAGAATCTTGACAACATTCGTCCTAGTATCTTCAAAGTTTCCAGTTTAATGGCTCATGAGGAGAAGCTTTCATTAGCAATCCTTATCCTGGAGAGTATTTACAGAGGTTTGAAAAAGATCTCATCTTCATCCAACTTGAGAGTGAGCGACATAATTTTTCCCATACAATATGTCTATGGATGTTAGGTGCTTATTTTGACACTTACCATCATAGTTGTCATTACAATAGTGCCTTCATATGTAATTGAAAGAGAGAAAATGGCTAAATACTTTGACCTCATAGGTGCACAAAGACTATTTCAGGATGTGAATATTCACCATCTTTACCACTTGGCTATGCTATAGTCTAAAGCGTTATCTCTTGTTGATAGTGGCGTCTTGTCTAACTCTTGGAGTGATTATTTCATCAGTCTTCATTCGATTCACCTTGTCGTCAGGCATGATGATCGCCTTATTATGGAGCCTTATAGTCCTCATAGATTTAGTTGTTAATTTGGATTCATCTAAGGCTTACCTGATAACTTGATTGATTTATGATATAATGGCACACTTCAAGAGTTGGTACAACTTTGGGATTCCAGTACTCACTTAGGTAGCTCTTCGATAGTTCTCATTCCATATTGCCTTGATAGGCCTTTAATGACTTGCTGATATGCACATTGGTGGTTAGCTAGTCGGACAATCTTATTGGATAGAACAAGATCACCTTAAATTGTTCAAAGCATGACGATGCTCATGAATCATCTAAAGTTTGCCATTCTCCATCACAAGATCAAAATAAGTCCTCATCTTCTCCCCTTGTTAAGTCACAAGAAAGTTAGTCATCTAAGTCTTCGACTTCAAAGTGTGTGTCAATGCGGAATAGGTATGGAACTAAGCCTCCTCCTTCATCGATATCAAAAGTGTGTATCACTTCTACTATGACGTCAGAAAATGTTGGCAAGAGAAAGCACCTTCCCATCTCATCTAAAAAGCTACTAAGCAGTTATCAATCAAAACACATTCCAAAGATAAGACTTCACTTATCCTTTCAGATGTAGTTGTAGGTGCAAATAGAGATACTAGCTCAAGGGAAGGTGAACCAGATCGAGATGAACACTGGAATCACAAAAAGAAGAAGGTAAAAGACTAAGATGCCAAGTTTGAGCTAGACACGATCAATACAAATAGCAAAACATTTTTTGTCGATTCACCTAGATCTGTCATACCATTGCCTGAACTCGCAGAACAAGTACAATCACTTTTCTATCCTTCCCCTTTTTTAATGGTTAACCTCCTTTATTTATTTGTTTGTTTATTCATCCCTTTGTTAACCTTTTTTTTTGAAGTTGGGTATCAAAGGTGAATTCATCGACACGTTTAGTGGCATCCTGGATAAAGGTGGTACTAATAGCCTAAGTTGTCATGATATATCTTCTCTTCCTCCTTCAAAATCTTTAGAGAATGAAGCAGAACTCGCTATTCCTAATTTTGAAAGAGATGATATCTTCCTTCAATATGCATTATGTTTTCAAGATGTTGGGTGCCATGTGCGAGTGGGTGACAAATTTCTCCCTTGATTCTCGGGATAACTTTTCAAAAATAAAAGATGGCGTTAACCTAATTTTAGAATAGGTCAAAGCGACTAATGTTGTTAATACGCCTATTTTGGAGGATTCTGTTGAGGCTTTTTTTGAGTCATGTGAGGAGTGTGACATCATGAAGTTGTCTTTGTCTTAAAAAAATTATTAAAGAATGTCATAAAAAATTACATTTTGATGTGCAACAACACCTTATCAAGTGAAAGGAGGAAAGCACAAAAGCAAATGGGCGCATGGAGGATCTTCGAGCAACTCTTGCAAAATTTAATGAAGAATTAAATACCTTGATTGTAAAAAAGAATAAGACCATCACACATATGGAGGAACAAAATGAACAACTATCTAAACATTAGGAGGAGATTATCACTTTTGAAGGTGAAATTCATGCCATTGAGGTGAGACATCCGATGTCTGAAGATAAGTAAAAATTTATCCAAACTGAAGGAAGCAGTCGAGACGAGTCACCAATAAATCATAGAATTCAATCCCTTTCCACAGGGTAACTTCTTGATTAGGATTTACTTATTTATTTTAGAATTTGCTTATTTTGATGTAGTGACTTTTGTTTCTTGGAGCAATAAAATGATCACTTTATGAATCACATCTCTCTTCGAAATTCGAATATCTTAATTTTTTTGTTTGTCATAACAGAACAACTAATGAATCTGCCCTCATTGTAAATAATCTTTAAGTCTTGTCAAGAATTTTTATCTGAAGTAATATAATTACACCTTTTAGTGCAGCTATTTATCTTTTTTGTAAAATCCTAGCTTGAAACCATATAAAATTTGTAACTTGACCTCTCAAATCTAGAATTATAAGTCACTGGATCTTATGAAATTTTGAGCTCAATGATCTTCGAGTAATTTCTGAATAAGGTTTAAGAGAGCAATAACTTGATGCTTCACTCTTCTATTCCACAACAACTTTAGCAATAAACCACTTGAAGAATTCGACTGACAATGCACCTGCTTTGCGGCTTCATAAGAGAGAGGCTTGAAAATGGAGCAACTATGATTCATGTGGCACTTGAGAATGTCATGTATCTCCTCTCTTTTTTTAACTCATACGATTGAACTTAGAATGATATTCTAAGTTGCTTGCGTACCACAATGAAGAGGATCAAGTCATAATGTAGTTCAAAGAAATGGGTCGATTTTGTTTTCTTGCTTTTTATAAAAAAAAAATCTTTTAAAATTTTTTTGAACCGTACACAGTTTAAACTCATGCCGGCCAGGAGTATCAGGTGACACTGCTTCAAAAATTTGCCATTGATCGAACTAATTCTCAAGCCATCATAATTCATGATTTTGTATCCACCGATTGAATATACTTCCTTCATGATGTATGGACCATCTCATTTTGATGTGAACTTTTTGCCCATGTGCTTGTTCAGTATTATGGGTCTTCGAACAACTAAGACAAAATTTTCTACTTGAAATAATCATGGTCACACTTTTTCATTGAAAGCTCTAGCTGGTTGAGCTTGATAGCATTCCAACTTTTGTTGTGCTTCCAATCGTTTTTCGTCCAGTGCCCCCAACTCTGTTAGACGAAGTTCAGCGTTGCTTTCAATTGTAAGTCCCTCTTGGATTGAAATTCTCAGTGATAGAATTTGTTGTTCTAACGAAGGACCACTTCTACATGATATGCTAGAGAGTATGGAGTTGCTTGTGTAGCAGTTCTGAAGGTTGTTCTATATGCCCATAAGGTTTCACCAATTTTCTCATGACAGTCCTTTTTATTCTTGGCGACAACTTTCTTTAACAAGTTACCTAGTGTCTTGTTAAAAGCTTTAGCAAGGCCATTGGCAGGCGCATTGTACATTGAAGACTTGCATGGCTTAAAACTGAATTTCTCGCACAAACTCCTCATAAGCTTGTTGTCAAAAGGCGTCCCACTATCAGTGATTATGTACTTTGGTATGCCATACCAGAAAATTATGTTTGACTTGATAAAGTCAACAATATTTTCCTTTTTTACCTTCTTTAATGAAACAGACTCAGCCCACCTCGAAAACTAGTCAGTAGCTGCCAAGATATACATCTAACCTTTTGATGACTTGGGAAGAGGTCCAATAACATCAAGTCCCCACTCATCAAAGGGTTATTGTTAGATGAAGAGGCTCACAGGTTTGGTGTATGTAATTGGCATAGAGTTATCATGCTTGACACCTTTTAGCATGCTCTAGATAGTCTATCACCATTATCAGCCAATAGTATCCCACCCTCTTGATGCGGAAATGAAGCTTGGGCCCTAATTAGTATGCATCACAAGTACCAGAATACACTTCTTCCATTATTTGTCGAGCTTTTTCTTTGTCAAGACATCATAGGAATAGCCCTTCATACGAACAACAGAATAATATCCCCTCATAAAAAATGAATCGTGTTGCCCTTCTCTTGATTTTTGCTCTTTATTTTACATCTTTAGGTAATATTTCATGTTCAAGGTAGTCAATCATTGACTGTCCCCAATCCTTTTTTTTAATAACCTGAATGGACGTATGATGACTCTCATTGATATGAAGATCAAGACATCCAGGAATAACCCATTTATGGCATACAGACGCTTTTGTCGAATCATTTTCCCCGAGTGCCATTGTTGTGGCCAAGTTATCCAAAACATCGGCCATGCAGTTTTCTTCTCTTTGGACATGATTTAACAACACTTGATTGAAGCTTTTGAGCAAACAAATGACATATTAATGATGTCGCATAACATCTTCTTTTTTTACCTCGTAACATCCCAATAGTTGATTGATGATCAACTTAGAGTCACTATAAATTTCCAACTGTGGAACCTTCATATCTTCTCCCATTTCAAAAGCTTGGTATTCTGTGACATTATTAGAACATGTTTCACCTAGAATAAATGAATACGGTAAGATTAGTCTTTTAGGAGATATCAACACAACTTCTGCCCCCACTCCATCTTGACGTGAAGACCGATCAAAGAACATTTTCCATACCGATAGACCTTCAATAAATAATGCATCTTTATCAGGAACTGATCTAAAACTTCTCACTCTGCTAGAAAAGGATGATCAACAAGGATATTTGTGAGTGCTTGCCTTTTGTCAATCTTTTTAGGCGGGTATATGATGTCATATTGGTTAAACATATAGACCATCCTACCAAACGTCCAGGGAGAACCAGTCTAGTCATTACAAACTTTATAGGATCAGTTTGAGAAATCAATTGGATGGTATATGCTTCAAAATGATGCCTTAGCTTCGTTATCGCATAAAGCAATGCTAAGCACATTTTTTCGACAGGCGTGTACTTCAACTCAGCTCCTATCAAAGTCCAACTCAAGTAGTATAATGCTTCGTCCATATGATCCTCATTATTTAGAGTCAATAGTGCCCCAAATGATTGCTCTTGTAATGTGATATAAAGTATCAATGGCCTTCCAGTGTTGGTGCAATAGGTGGATTCAACAAGTACCTTTTGATACTTTTAAAAGTATTTTGACATGATTGATCCTAATAAAAACAGACATTCTTCTTCATTAGATGGTTGAAAGGTTGTCATCGTCCAGCTAGGTTAGAGATGAACCTCC
The DNA here is from genome assembly GCA_025774065.1 of Solanum ossicruentum. NCBI lineage: Eukaryota > Viridiplantae > Streptophyta > Magnoliopsida > Solanales > Solanaceae > Solanum > Solanum ossicruentum. Next base: position 9,528,684 of record JAOTQR010000092.1, read on the forward strand.
AAATGAATGCCAAGTTTCCTTGTAAATTGCGAAGCCCTCTCAAATTCTTTGGCTCAGGCATTTTTCAAATGGAATCAACCTTTGCAAGATCAACTTCAATTCCATGATGACGAACAATGAACCCAAGAAACTTTCTTGAAGAAACTCCAAATGCACATTTGAGTGGATTCATCTTCAACTCAAACTTTCTTAATCGTTCAAAAATAATTCAAAGACCTTTGAATTGGTTGTGCCTACGCTTTGGCTTTACCACCAAGTCATCAACATAACACACCACCCTTTTATGAAATATGTTGTCAAAAATACATTGCATTGCATGTCGGTAGGTGGCGCCAGCATTTTTTAAACCAAAAGGCATCACCTTGTAACAATGTATTTCATTTGGAGTTCGAAAAGCAGTGCATTGTTCGTCCTTTGGAGACATTTTGGTTTGACTATACCCGATTGACCCATCCATGAATGACATAGCCTCATGCCCAGTTATAGCACCTACCATGAGTTCAATAATTGTTAATAAAAAGTCATCTTTTGGACACATTTTGTACAAGTTTCGAAAATCAACACAGATGCGTATTTGGCCATTCTTCTTTTTTACAGGTACAATGTTTGAAATTCATGACGGGTACTTCACTTCTCGAATAAATCTAGCCTCAATGAGTTTGCTGACTGTAAGAAAGGAAATATTTTTCTTGACCATAAACAATATGCAAAGTCCGAATATATACAAAGCTACCTTCCAAATATAAGATATTT
>JAOTQR010000092.1:9538365-9561510 GCA_025774065.1 Solanum ossicruentum
TTTTTTTTTTTAATTTTAAAAATTGTTTAAATAAAATAAAGGCATCGATGATTAATTTGACACCGTGGAGGGTAAAATTGGGTGTCAACAATGACGTCCTGAGACACATACATTTCACTTTAGGACGGGTGAGACAATTATCACTTTACAAAATCTAGAGGTGTTGTATGACGTACCTGTGAATGGTCATCATATACTTAGTAATAAGCCAATGAAAACTTTAGGGGATTGGCAAAATATTTGTCAAAGATTATTAGGCTTTATTCTACATCCTCAAGACTTCAACTATAATAGCCTTAAGGTGACTGCACTTAATGCACATATATTAAGCCAACCAAAGTTATTGGACATGGCAACACAAGATGTGGTCAATCAAAAGGCTAGATTTTACTTGTTTTGGATGTTTGCCGATACATCTGGTAATTATTTAAAACTTATGTATCTTTCTATGCTTGAAGATGTCAATGCAATTGGGTCATACAGTTGAGGTAGTGCGACATTAATATGCTTATATCATTTTCTCTGCAAAACCTCAATGAGTAATCAAAACGAGATAGCTGAATTTCTACCATTACTTCAGTTATACTTAATAACTACATAAATTATTTATTAATATCTCTTGTACTTTAATTACCTAACTATATATGTTATGTTCAGTTTTAGGCATGGGAAAGAATTATTATCCTCAGACCCTACGTAATTGAAATGCCCCATACTTGCTTAGGAATGCCCCATAATCGTAATTCCCTTATATCTCAAATCGAGGATATTTAAACACCCCTCCATGTACCTTGGAAAGACCCTAGGATGCATTCTTTTAATATCTCAAAATCCGTGCATAATTTCGCAAATCTGACTTTATATTCTTTTTCATAGGGAAAAATTGTGTGGGAAAATGAGTACCGACAAGGTATACTTTATTTGCGCCAAGAAAATAATTTCTTTACGAAATTTTGTAAAATTATTAGCTGTCCACAAACAATCCGCGATGCAAACCTGGCGCGAACTAGTTCAAAATTTTCTGAAAAATTCTTTCGTTTTACTCTAGACAATTGGGTAAGAACCCAATACCTATATGTGCGAAAATCCCTCATTCTTTAGCCGTTTTTAGCCATAAAAGCTCACCAAAAACTCTCAAATTCCTCTCTAATCTTCATCAAATTCTCCATCCATTCTCAAGATTTTCAAGAAGATTTGTTGGAGTTCAAGGAAACTACGTCAAGCCCCAAGTTTTCTGATGATGTTCACACTCCAATAAGAAAGCGGTTGTTGTCAGTAATTAACCTAACCGAGGTTAGGATAAAATCCACAGGGAATATAGGGTTTTATTACAAGACTTCACCACTAATCATTTATAGTATTAATGACTACAATATCTAAAGGGGGGGGGGTTGTGATTCAAAAACAAAAATAAAACTACCACTAACTATAACGTGATGAAGCACTAAATTTTGGGGACAACTTGGGTATTATGTTCCCCATGGTTCATCGACTTGATTAACCTAGAAAACATAACTACAATTGGTGTTTTGCATGTAGGATAGTAACTTAGGTTCTTCTAGCCCTCTTGTGAAGGTGAAGGTCAAATTTTACCATGGCGCTTGGTCGACAACTATGGCATGCCAACTAATGGTTACCTATTATCCTAGTCAACCTCCCCTTGGTCATCTTGGTTGATTAGATGAGAACACATCAATTGAATTCTATCATCTATTTCCCTTTTCCTATTCATCACTAGCTTGGTCGGGATCATGATATTAGGCAGGGTTTGGTGTTGTCCACCACGAAACAATGAGAAAATGAAAGCAAAACAAACAATACATGCAAAACCCCAATTATAGAAATGCAATAAACCTAGGTTATTTCAAGTCAACTATCCATTGTTCCCATAACCCCAAGTTGTGGATGCTGATCTACTCATGGCTAAGGCAAAATACACAAATATGCAAATGATAGACATAGTTGAGAGTTTTACCAATAACATCAAAAAAAATAGGCACCATAAGTTGCAAACCCACAAGCTTGATTGATCAACAATAAACTGTAATTGTAATACAATAAACTACTCTAAAAACTAAGAAAAAAATTCAAAATGTAATCGTAGATTGTCTACAATAAACTACTCTAAAAATTCAAGAGAATACAATAAACTATTCTAAAAACTAAGAAAAAAATTCAAAATGTAATTGTAGATTGTCTACTGGTCGTCCTCCTGAAACCTAACTTAAACTATATATAGTATTTACAATATAACCCTAGAATTTACACAAAAAAGATAGCTGGCAGCTGATAAGTCTCACAATTACGACTCCTAGGATGATCTATGAGTCGTAGTCGGGGTCTCGTATCAGGTTCTTGGAATCTTTGACTAAACTGGTATGACCCATAGGGATGAGTCGTTACTTGAACTACGACTTGTATGTTCCTCACGTAGTCTTCGCCTTCAATTTTTGGTGCAATATTTTGGCTCTATGATTCTTGCTACGAATCCCCCTAGACAAGTCACAGTAAGGCTTATGACTCGTATGATGGCCTCATAGGGGTGACCTCCACTTAGCAAATTTTTGAATTTCGATCTCTGATTCTTACTACGACACCACCCTACGACTCGTAACTTGAGCTACAACTCATAGGTGGACTCGTAAGGCCTATGCTTTAGTAAAATCTGTAACTTTTCTTCAAAATCATGCCAACCTAACTTTTCTGCAAGATTAACACAAAAATACATCAAAACAATAAAAAGTCACTTTAAGAACTCACACAATCCCTTGTTTTAGGCACCAAATATGTTGTATTTTGACAGCACATCAACATCCTCAACTTAGAATTGTTGCTTGTCTTCAAGCAATGACTCAATCTATGCAGAAAAGAGAAATACATAGCAGTTGTACTAATGGCATATATATCAACTCCTCTGATCTAGGTAACAAGTTCTATTTTCTAAATAGGGTTGCAAAGTTATTGAGCAAACAAGAACATAATAAGATACTTGGCAATCCAATTATGACAAGCTAAGGAGCATCAACAGTCCACAATCGCTGGTATAGTCATATGCTACTCAAGTAGTGCAAATGCCCTCACTGGAAAGAAGTCTCTTATACTCACTCAAAAACATTTAGAATTCAGGGACTGAGGAAGCATTCTCACTCTCACAATTGAAATTGAATGCATAATGACTAACACTATAGGCTTGCCTCTATAATTATCTTCTAGCTTGGTGATGAAGTGGAGTTGGATCACTTAAGGACTTATAGGCTTGTAACATAGGTTTAGGGTGCTTTGGTGTGGTATTTTGGGAAAATAATGACTAGAACCCATCCTTGAACCACGTTTACTAACACTTTTTTCTTTCATAATCTACCCCTTTTTAATCACTCCACCCTTATTCTCCTGTTTTGAACATTTCTCGAGTGCTTTCTTTCTCCTTTTCAGTTGTACCTCGATTTCAAACTCATTTTTGTTACTTTTTCTCAATTCAAGGTACTTTTCTTTTCTCTTTATTCACTCGATTCATGCCTTTTCATTTCTTTCTTGATTTCCCAACTAACCACCTTATTATCATTACTTTATCAACACAAAGGTCACCCTCAATTTAGACTTTTAGCCTCAGGTGAAGTACATAATATCTATGCCTCAAACCAGAGCCACCAACTGTAGCCACCCTCAATTTAGGCTTTTAGCCTCAATCAAGGTTCACATCTTCAAGGATAGACCAGATCCAATATCAAGGTATTTCATCAAAACAAGGTTAAGCCAGCAAAGTATCAAGGAAGAATGAGTACATGAAAAGCTCAAAAGTTTGGAACAAGGGATTCACTCGCTCATCAGGTAGGTCATTTAGGCCAAAAGTGGTTTCACTCAAATAACAAAGGCCTAAGATCCTTTCCATATCCACCACATCAACAAACCAATTTTAAAGTGACAAGGCAAGTTCTGGGTCCATACAAGATGCATGAATACAGCAAAATAAGCTCACAACACACATGACAAGTGTATCCACAATCAAGTATAGACTCACAGGTCATATTTTCAGTCTCCGCTTACCTTCACAATCTCATAACAAACATTGCCAAATACGTAAAAATGTATGAATGCATTAATAATCACAACCTCAAAAATTTTGAGAGTACCCAATTTTTCATCAGAACGTTAAAAACACATCTAAAAGTTATGTATATGCCAATAGATAACACTACTATGAATTTATCCATTATCTACACTACCTAAACATGGCATCTCAATAGAAAAGTAAACATCCACAAGGAAAAAAAAGCATGGGAAGAAAACCTTGGGATCAAAAATAGGGAAAGTTATGGACTTAAGGCTACTCAGACTTCACCTTAATCCATAACTTCCCACACCCCACCAAAATAGGATACTTTGTCCTCAAAGTAAAGACAAGAACGAAAATAAAACATGATAACATAGAAATATATACATACATCCATTAAGAAAAACAAAAATTAACATCCAAAGTATAAGGAAAAATAACATCTAACATAAGAATATTTAAACACAACCAAAAACCAACATAATAAAAAGATTGTCTGAAAAGAGAACAAAGTATCCAACATGACAAAATGAGAAGTGGTGCTCTCTAGCTGGTCAGCGGGGCCCTAGGGCTGCCTCTCCTCCGTAGCAGTACCGGAAGTACCCTCTCTAGGTGGGGTATGTTGCTATCACTCTCTCTGAATAGTCCTAACAAAAGCGACTCCTACACCACCTCTTTAGGTATAGGCTTCTCCTCCTGTCTCGGCTTATTCGGGGTCAGCTCTGGGTCATTACTCTTCTCAAGGGGCCTCTTCCCATGGGTTTTCGGATGGTCTGTGAGCCAATCAGATGCCTCATCACCTATCGGTGCTACCTCTGGGGCTGGAATAGGGGCTGCTAACATTTGTAATAAGTCGGCCTTGTACTTGGCCAACTCCTCAGCAACTGCTTTCGTGTCGATAGGCCTAGCTCCCTCAAGCCTCTTGTGGACTCTAGTCTCAAATGCATCAACTCGAGGATCCATCGCTCGGACTCTCTCATCAACTAAATCTCGAGCAAATGCCCTCATCCTCTCCTCAAAGTCCCGAACAGTCTGATCAATCAATGGCCGGACTCATGCAGACAACTCCGATAGCCTCCTGTCTGCTACAGCCACCCTACGTAATAAAGCCTGAAATGCAATATTAGAGAAAAGAGGGTCAACATGTAAAGTAAATGATACTGGTGCTGGTGTACTGGAGGATGATGTAGACTCAATCTCGACCGCTGGTGTAGGCTCTTCGATAGCCGAAGTAGTGCTGGTAGTAGCTGGAGGTGAACCTGGAATCTGAGGCTCTACCAAAAATGGGTCTGGGATAGCTGGAGGAGCTGCTCGTGGTAAGGCCACCGGATCCTCATCAGCATTTATCAGGATGGGATCGATAGTGCGTGTTGCCTCTACATGAGGTTCCCGGTGAGGATCGGTAGGAATACCTGCTGCACTGCATAGTCGATGAATTAGAACCGGAAATGACAGTGAGGTGTTTCTCTGAGCTGCAGCCTCGTGAATCAGCTCCGAAATGATCTAGGCCCAATCCGTAGCATAGCCAGCTAGAGTGTTGGCCAACAGTCGGCTCTTCTGAGGGTTGATCACACTATCCGTGAAGGTTGACCTAATACGCCAACGGATAATTGACCACCAAAACTTGGCTCGGAATGAGAGGTGTGCTTTAACTATAGGATCTACGCAGTTTGTGACCCACGTCAGCTTGACAGCCTCATCGCAAATTTGACTGGCTATCCACCGTAGCAACTCTGTCCTGGCCCCAATGACCTTTCCAAGCATCGCTCTCCTCATTTTATCAATAAGGCTATCGTACTCTGTGGTAAACTGAGGTACTTTATAAGTAGGCCCAAACTGCTCTCGTCGAAATGTCTCCTCCGAGATATCAACTTTCCTCCCTCGGACTGTCACCACCCATAGCCTCGGCTGCTCAATTGGCCTTTTTCCTCCCTTAGACTGTCACTACCCATAGCCTCGGCTGCTTAATTGGCCTTTTGTTCTTTGGCAACACCCGGTGGAATGTAGCGAGGTATGCCGCATAGAACTCACGGACTACGTAAGGGGCATATTTGCCCTGCTACTGTGTGGTCCACCGTAGCCCATACTCATCCAGCCCAGCATCAAATCCGGGTACTCTATCAAAGCCTGAGGCATTCAACCGAGACTTCTCATGAAATTGGCGGACCGGCTTGCCTTGCCCCTTAGGCTCCATACCCTGGTCGTATATTTCTTGCATCCCTGGGACACACCATCTGAGGTTAGCTGGGGGTTGGGACTGGACTTCCTCCTGATGGGTCTGGGAGGTTCTCTTGGACTCTGACTCGGAGCCAAAATGTGAGGGAGTCATTTGTGGCAAGCTGCTATCTAACCCGTCCCCGTAACCCTGTTGTTCCTCCTCTTCAGACTGGGAGGAACTGCTAACTTTCATGGGCGTTTATGCTGCAAGCGCCTGAGTCTGGGGTCTATTGGCCTCGGGGTATACTCTGACTCTATGGACTTCCACAGAGCCCTCGGATTACTCAATCTCAGATGACTCATCCACCAATCTCTTTTGAAAGGTTTGGATTGCTCATTTGGTCTTTTGGGGGCATTGTATCTGCATACCAACCAAATAGCAACATATAAGTTCAAGATGTTTGATCCATTAAAACACATAACAAAGAACAAGCAACAAAAGAAATTAAAAAGTAAACATTCACTCATGCAACTGCAGGTTTGCAGATACGAGTGCAGTTAAGACTCCTAGGGTGACCTACGAGTCGTATACTACCCTCGTAGAACTAGTATGCCTTTAAAAATGTTTTCTGATCCAAGATACGAGACACAGTTATGACTCATAGGATGACCTATGAGTCATAGTCTGGGCTCGTAACCCTTTTCAAAAATATTTTTCAGAACTCTGATAAACTTACGAGACTCTCACTACGAGTCATAGTAGGAACTACGAGTCGTATGTGAGTCTCGTATGAGAAGCATGAAGGAACCACAAATGACTGCTTCTAGCTATGAAGGACCCTTATGACTCGTAGAGGAATCGACGAGTCATAGGAGTGCCTCATAGTAGGAAACAGAAGGCATCAGTGGTGCGTAACATTTTCCCACAACAAAGAAAAAAATCAAACCACACAATCAACACTCTTGGCACACAACAATACCATCAAATCTTTGGCACATAATCAATCTTATACTATCATCAGGAGTTCAAATCATCCCTAAGATTTCAATCCATTTCCTCACTATGTCAAGCACAACAAAAGCAATACACATTCAAAACTCGTTCTTGACATCTATGACCATTCCATAGGAATGCAATTCCCATACATATTAATTCAATCAAATCCCATGGGTTAAGACATGTAAAACGCACTCCCACTTCTTAAATTCCAATTTTGACAACAATTTAGACCATAGTGGGCAATAAACACACAATACACCCCATGAATCATAAATGTCACATTCATCATCACCCATTCAAGAATTTCACATGATTCAGTTCACAACCCAAACCTAAAAACCTTAGATTCCAAGTCTAGTTCAATGATCACTATATGACATGATTTAACATGATCAAGCAAAGCACACACTTATATGGGGAATAAACTCAAGACAAAAGATTGCAAAAGTTAACCACGGAGCTTACCGATTGATTGGAAAAGCAAACCAAAGCGAAAGAAATCAAAAACCACACTGAAAACCCTAGAAAAGGTGCCTTCGCCAAAATCTTCTCAGAAAATAATGTAGACAACCGAGATTTTGATTGAAATAATGATGTGGGTGAGGGAATGGGGTTTTCCGTCGCCTTAGGGTTTGGTAAAATGAAATTTAGGGGTCAAATTTTATCTTGACCTCCTTTTAAATGAAACCGGGTCAGAGTTTAAAAATCTGTAGATCGGGGCTATGAGACCCCGACTACGAGTCATAGGCTGTCCTACGACTCGTAAGTACCAGTCTCGTAGCAGGCCTAACACTTACAAAAATTTAGGAATTATACCTAGGCATTACAAACTCTTCTTAGGACTCGTAGATGACTCTACGCATCGTAAGGTTGGCTCATAATGTATGTGCCAACTTTTGATACTCACTAATTTCCTCTACGATGCATAATTACAAGTCGTAGTATGGACTACGACTCGTAGGCGTGATCGTAGAGGCTGCTCCAAGTGCCATTTTTCAGATCTTCAGTTCTTCAATTTGTACCTACAAACCAAATCTCAAAACACAATAATTCCCAAAATATTACAACTGCACCAATATCTTTCAATCAAATAAAAAACAAACTCACACTTTCTACCTAAGAATCTCAACAACCAATAACATTTAAAACAAGCCAACAATTATAAAAAGCACTTGGGTTGCCTCCCAAGAAGCGCCTTGTTAATGTCGTGGCTCGACTTTGTCATCTTCCTTCATCAACTATCATCAACGGTCCACACCTTACACTTGCACTCATCTAGGTATTTCATAGATTGGTGAATATCGAATATGACCTCTGCATCATTAACCTTAAACGGCAGTTGCCCTGAATCCAGATCGACTAAGGCTCTCCCAGTGGCTAGAAATGGTCTCTTAAAGATGAAGCGCACCTCAAAATCAACTTCGCAGTTAGCGATCACAAAATCCGTAGGAAAGATGAATTTATCAACTTTAACAAGCACATCCAAAAGGATTCCCTCTAGTTTTTTAATGGTTCGATCCGCCATAAACAACCTCATTCTTTTGAGGTAGGAGTACCAAGGCCAAGCTTTTTGAATACAGCAAGAGGCATTAGATTGATGCTCGCTCCTAAGTCACACAATGCTTTTGTGAACTCAGCACCACCAATGGTACGCAGGATGGTGAATGCACCGGGGTCTTCTCGCTTTTGCGCAAGGCATTTGGTCATAATCGCACTACATTTTTGGAGTTCTTGCGAGAACTCTTGGCTTAAGGTGCATTTTTTGGTAACCAAATCCTTCATATATTTGGTATACCTAGGCATTTTCTCTAAAGCCTCTAGAAGGGGAATGTTGATGGAGAGTTGCTTCAACATCGAGAAGAAGTGTTTGAATTTACCCTCCTCATCTTTTTTCTTAAGCCTTTGAGGAAAAGGAGGAGGAGATTTGGGAATTGATTTCAATTTCTCATGCTCCCTTGTCTCTTCTTATTGCATCTCATTAACCTTCGGATTTTCTCCCTCAACCACAACTTCACCCCAAGACCCTTCTCCTCAACTTCATCCACAAGTACTAACATAGGGGGATCTACGGTGCTCCTTCCACTCCTAGTCATCACCGCTATTCAATGCCCTTCATTCTTTGAATTTTGAACCATATTGCTTGGTAGGGTGCCCTTTTTGGCGTTAGTTCAATTGTGAAAAAACTTGCCTGAATTGTTGCTCTAGTTGCTTGATTTTCACGGAGTGAGACTCAATTTTCTGATTTATGCTTGAAATATCTGTCTTCATGCCTTTCAAAGTCTCATCTTGTTGGTCGGCTCGCTTTAACAACTTTTCGAACATCTCTTCGATCCTGGAGTTACTTGACCCGGAATCACGATTATGTAGTGGCACATAAGGACCATTCCTGTAGCCCTCTTTTCTCCCCCATTCTGCATCTGGCACTCTCTCTTTCTTATAGTATCCCACCCCAGTTGTTCTATACATCCCATCACGGTTGAAGTTCCAACCTTGAGTCCCGGAACCTTGCCTCCAATAGTCCGAATTGGACCCTTGGGGTTTGCTCCAGAAACCTACCGCTTGGTCGCTTACGAAACATGCATCCTCATCTAAGAATGGATCATCATAAATAGGAGCCTTCGGAAATTGGTGGGTGATTGCCTTAACATTTGCCTGATTTTTCTTAAAACCAAGTCCATGCTTGTATGAAGCTAAGCAACTTGTTCCATGATCTCTTCGTTCACCTTTTCTTGCTTATTATTGGTGTTAATCACACAAGAAGGTTTCATCACACCTCACTCTCGTTGACCTTTGCTCGATTTGTTTTAACCACTTGCTCCATCCTTGCGGCTATCAATGCAAAAGGTTGATCTAGGAATATGCCTCCCATAATCACAATGGCGCAAACTTGACTATTCTTGTCAAGTGCCCGATAGAAAATCTCAACCAAGGCATCATCAACAATCTTGTGATCAGGGACAATCCTTAAGCATTTAGTAAACCTCTCCCATGTTGTGCTAATAGAATCACTCGGCAATTGCTCAAAGTTGTTGATTTGGTCCTTGAGCTTCAACTTCTTAGATCCTGGGAAATATCTTTCAAGGAATACTCTCTAATGTTCAGCCCAACTTATGATAGTACCCAGAGAAAGCTCAGACAATCATACAGCTGCATTGCCAGTCAATGACAGTAGAAACACTCTCAAACCAACAACATCAGGAGAAAGATTTTGTATCCCTATGACACTCTTGCAAACAAACACCACATTTTGAAGATGATGGTGGGGATCCTCCAAAGGTAGCCCTGTGAGTAGTCCGCAGTTTTGGAGCATTTGGAGCAATCCACTCAATACTATGAGCTTAGTATCTGCCGATAAAGGAGGCAGTACTATAGCACCAGTAATGTCCATAGCCATAGGGTTCAATCTATATTGATTCCATCCATAAGCGTTTTCATTGAAGTCCTTAAGTTGTGTCTTGTTACCCCTTTGTGGTGGATTCTCCTCTCTTCCCATATCCTCGTTCGTACTCATATCCTTGTCAACCTCGATATTTTCATTCACTTGAGCCATTCTTCTTGGTAGTCGATGGATCTCCAAATTGAGTGGAGCTAAAGGATTGCCTTGGCTCCTTGTGTTAGGCATATAACCTAGTATACCCTGTGAATAAAATCAAACAACAAATACAAAAACAAAAGTAAAGTACAAGAGACTCTAGAAATCAACACTAGGACTGACTAATAGTGAAATCAAATAAAACCTAGTCATATTCCCCGGCAATGGCGCCATAATTTCTGATAATATTCATGTTCCAATAAGAAAGCGGTCGTTATCAGTAATTAACCTAACCAAGGTTAGGGTCAAATCCACAGGGAATATAGGTTTTGATTACAAGACTTCACCACTAAAAATTTCTAGTATTAATGACTACAATCTCTAAACGGGGAGGGGGGCGTCTGTAATTCAAAAAAAAATAAAACTACCACTAACTATGACGCCAGAAAACACTCAATTTTGGGGACAACTTGGAAATTGTGTTCCCCATATTTCGTCGACTTGATTACCCTAGATAACATAACTACAATTGGTGATTTGCATGTAGGATGGTAACTTAGGTTCTTCCAGCCCTCTTGTGAAGGTGAAGGTCGAATTTGATTATGTCGCTTGGTCGGCAACCATGGCGTGCCAACTAACCGCTACCTATTTTCCCAGTCAACCTTCTCTTGGTCAGGCTTGGTTCATTAGATGAGAATACATCAATTGAATTCTATCATCTATTTTCCTTTTTCTATTCATCATTACCTTGGTCGGGATCATGATAGTAGGCGGGGTTTGGTGTTGGCCACCACCAAACAACAATAAAAATGAAGGGAAACAGACAATACATGCAAAACCCCAATCATAGAAATGCAATAAACCTATGTTATTTCAAGTCAACTACCCATGGTTCCCACAACCCAAGTTATGGGAGTTTAGCTACTCATGCTTAAGGAAAAACACACAAAAATGCACATGATAGACATAGTTGAGAGTTTTACCAATAACAATGAATAAAATAGGCACCATAAGTTGCAAATTCACAAGTTTGATTGATCAACAATGAGTACAAGGCAAGATTTTCAATCCCTAAAAATGGGTTTTTCCAGGAGAGAATAATAAACTACTCTAAAAACTAAGAAGAGATTCAAAATGTAATTGTATATTGTCTACTGGTCGTCCTCCTCAAAATCTAACTTCAACTATATATAGTATTTATAAAATAACCCTAGAATTTACACAAACAAGACAGTTGGCAGCTGATAAGTCTCGCAGTTATGACTCGTAGGATGACCTACGAGTCGTAGTTGGGGTATTGTATAAGGTTCTTGGCATCTTGGATTAAACTGGTATGACCCATAGGTACGAGTCATTGTTTGAACTACGACTTGTATGTTCCTCGCGTAGTCTTGGCTTCAGTTTTTGGTCCAACATTTTGGCTCTCTGATTCTTGCTACAAATCCACCTATAAGAGTCATACTGAGGCTTACGACTCATATGATGGCCTCGTAGGGTTGACCTCCACTTAGCAGATTTCTGAATTTGGTATCTGATTCTTGCTATGACACCATCCTATGACTCGTAGCATGAGCTGCGACTCGTTGGTGGCTTCGTAAGGCTTATGCTTCAGCAAAATCAGCAGCTTTTGTTCAAAATCATGCTAACATAACTTTTCTACAAGATTAACATAAAAATATTTCAAAACAATAAAAAGTCGCTTTAAGAACTCACAAAATACCTTGTCTCAGGCACCAAATGTGCTATATTTTGACAGCATATCATCTTCCTCAAGTTTTTCTTCAAGAAACTCCAAGATTAAGGTATGTGAGTTTCATTCATGGGTACCTTTCACCCATGAAGCCCAATCTTCCTTTTTATGAAAATTTCATGTTCTCAAGTTGTGTTGCTTACGGGTATTACTCATTATGGACTATGATTAAAAGTTATGTTGGGATTTTATGAAATGTTGATTGAAAACACATGTTTATCTATTTTAACTTATACTATGAGATGGTTTGTCTATTGTGATTATGCATGTTTTGAGCTATGAAACTATAATCTATGATGAGATCTGATATGGGATTTTAATGTATCTTGCATGAGGGTGGGTTGATTTATATTGATTTTTCTCATATGATTTCACTCTTGAATTGCACTATTTTGAACTAGCATTACGCACCCGCCAAGTGTTTGATAAAATATCTTGTTAAGGATCCTTGACTTATTGATGATCTAATGCATGGCTTATGAGTCAAGTGGCTTTATGATGATGAAAGGAATGTATATATTTGTGTTTAAATCATGTAAAGCACCTATGGCATTGCAAGTGAATTGTTGGGCTCTCATGTTTATTGTGTTCTTGGAAAATGAGGAGTTCTTTCTTGAAACTTAAATGTGATGGTTTGATGAGCTATTTTCATGACTCCTACAGAAAAGATTATATTGTAAGGTATGGACATTCTATAAATCTATCGAAAAATCCACACTGTAAGCTTGAGTCATGTCGTAAGGTATAATTCATGGTTCCTACCAAAAAGATTATATCATAAGGTGGGATAACTCTCGACTCTTACCTAAAAGATTATATCGTAAAGTAGGGGACATCTTATACTACCTACCGAAAAGACTATATCGTAAGGTGGGGGTATTGGTATCACTCTCTGAAAAGGTTATACCGTAAGGTGAGTGGGTGGCTATGTGGCCCATCTCAAGCATGTTAGTGTAAGGTTCAAGCATATGTATATTCCATATTAAGTTTATGTTCCTAGATTTACCTCAAACATTGATTATGCATATGATATTGTCATTATACTTCCCGGCCCATTGCCTATGTAAATGAATTTTGACTATGTTGCCTATCTCTTGTTACATTGCATCCTACATACTTAGTACATTCAAACATACTAACGCATACTCTATGCCTACATGATGTTACCATGTAGGAATCGGAGCTCCTCATGATTATCCTCCTCGTGGCTTGTTTGGACATCTTGAAAATAAGCTATTGGTGAGTCCTCAAGTTCGGAGACACTAGCTTTGCACTCTTACTATTGTTATCTCTTTATGTTGAACTTTGATACTAAGAGGGTGAGCCCAAAAAGTGTCTTGGCCCCTACCCAATCTATGCTAGAGGTGTTGTTGGACAAGCGGTGTAATTATACTTTGAGCTTTGACTCTTTATGATTTATACTTTTAAAGACTTCCCTTAGTCACTTATCCTTATTTATACTCTCTTGATGTTGTTTATTTTGCTTCCGCGATGAAGAATGTGTGTATGATATGCTAAGAGGCTTGTTTTGGGGTTCCTTCGGGTCCCCCATTCGCTGTGTCACTTCTAGGCCTAGGCTTGGATCTTGACAGTAATAGCACAAAGGGACACCAGAGATATTTTTCCAGTTGGTTTACCTAGGAGTCCATATGCTACTAGATGGTTCGCACATTTTAGTTAGACTGACACTACTAAGCATGTGTTGAAAGTATTTAGGGATACACTCGATTCCATGACGGAGGATCAGGTTCAATGTCATAACAATTTTGTTTTTATTTCTTGTATATTGTAGTTGAAACTTATTTATTTTTTCTTTCCATGTAGTTTATTTAGGAACCATATTCTGATGACTTAATTGAGAGTCTTCCCAACTATTGTCACATTGGTTGAAACATATGACGTGTTAGAGCTCTAATTTTTTGTTGGGACATCGTCGAGGTTCACTTACCTGATCGAGTTATGAGGAAATTTGGATGGAAACAGATGATACGTTGTCGAGGTTCACTTATCAGATCGAGTTATGAGGAAATTTGGATTGAAACTGATGATACAACTCCATTTATATTTGATTCTAGACATTTTCACCATGATCGATAAGAAAATCAAATACAAATTGGGAGCTGAAACATGCACAATGGTTGCCTTTTTGGAATCAAAAACTTCTAAATATTTGTGATGCACCTGTCAATCATGAACCAGTTCAGTACGATGATCCTTACCTTATTTGGTTCAGATGGATTACTCGTCTTGTTATTGGTAATCCTACTTTACGTCCTCAACAACAGGAAGGTTATGTGCTTAATTCAACAGTAAATGAAACAATGATAAGTGCAACTTTTTATTTAGTTACAAACGATTTTGTATGACTAATGCATCACCTTGAAATTGTTTTAGCTGATATAGAAACAACTACATTCTTTTTTCAGTATTAAGTTTTCTCAACTTTGATTTAATTTTTTTCAGCAAATCTATGTTTATTTTAATAAACTATTTATTTTTCATAGGTGCATTATATTCATTCAATGATTGATAAAGCAAAGTCACTCGATGATCAACCTCCAATGGAGGATTTTTATTTGTTTCATGCTATGGTGTAGGATGAAGGAGAAAGATGCTTGACATATGTGCACGAGGCTGATAGAATTTGTGTACAAGCTAATTATAGAAGAGATGAGATATAAGTTAACCAATTACATTCCTTTGTTTTGTAGGCAAGGAAAAGGTGGTGTTGCTTGTAGGAGAGCGCGTGCCATTGAGAGAGGACAACTGCCTGCTGAAATGGATGAAGTAGCCTCAGAAGATGATCAAGCAACTTGTGATATTGGTTCCACTTCAAAGGGTCACTCAGGAATTCACCCCAGGGGCTTCAGGTATGACACATCAACCAATTAATACTACAATTGTTCCCTATATATTGCCAGAAATCTCAAGGGATCCAAGTCTTTCACCATTTGAGAACGTATTTAGTGGTTATCGGCCTAAACATTTTGAAAATGCCCCAAACTTTACCTCATCGCCAGTGCCAATGTCCATTGACTTCCCTGATGCTATTAACAATTTAGAGGACTCCAACATTGATGTAAAAGGTAGTGAGTTGGATGATTCTAGTGATAAAATGGAGAATGAAAGCAAAGGTCACCATTAGTGAAGGAGAAGCGTACGATTTTTCCTAAGCGTTGTGGGACTAGTACTTTTAAACTTTCTATTTTTTTAATGTAACTACTACTTATTTTAGTTCAATAATTAGAAATTTTATCCTTCATTTTCAGGGAGTCACTATCTTTCCCAGAACAACAAAAAGAGAAAAGTCAAGGATAACAAAGAGTGAAGCCAAGAACTCCCTGGAAGGTTTTTGAGAATCCAACAGCGACGTGTTTTTGTGTATAGCTGGCTTAGAAACAAATAGTGTTACATATTATTTTGTATATCAGAAACTAACGCTGTTTTATATTAGAAACCAATAACGTTTTGTGGAGTTTTTTCTTTCCTCTGTACTTGTGTTGAAAAGGACTTGGGTTAGTCTTTTTATTTTACTATCCTGATGGTAGATTGGTACTCTATTGAAAGGTAAGCACTTAGAGTTCATTTGGTACTCTATTGAATTTTGGGAACTACTGAATTTTTTGCTGCTTGAGACCTTTAGCTCAGCTAAGACCTTTGATGAGTGGTTTCAGATTTCTAGTGAGAATGACCAGTAAGAGGTAGTCCAACAGCTTCACAAGGTAGTTTCTTTAATAGTAGTTTAAAGGTTGTGGTTGAAAGGATGAAAACAGAACAGTAATTACTCTATTATCTCTTTTCTTTCTTTTTTATTTCAGTGTTCACTTGCTTTGAACATTGAGAGAGAAGCCTTATAAGCATAAACTGAGTTTTAAAAAATCACTTTCATATTTTTTTCGACTCTTTATCTACAACAACGAACATTAGAGGAAGAATGTTATCATTTCCATCAATCCTTTTTCCTAATAGCTAATTTCATATTTTTCATACATATGAGTTCCACCTACTAAAATAACAGGGCGGCATGTTTAGAATCCATTGATGCATGCCCAATATACAAGTTTAAAATTTTTTACCTCTGATGAACTCATAGACTCTTCATGCTTCCATTCTACAACTATTCCATGGTTAAAGTGTTGAAAAACTGCAAAATATTTTGATATATCACTAAATGATTTCTCAAAGTTACCATACACCATTTGAAATGTGTGTTGACATTCAAGTCACGCTTTTCTGATGTCACTTGATATCAAATTTTTCATGAACCTTTGAAATGATCTCTCACCAAACTCAGGATTTTTTAAAATTTGGTTTAGAAGTAAAGATGCAATCAATTGGTATTTAGGTTGACATGACCTCTAGAAAGTCCTTTGGTCTCACATTTAAGATTTTCAATATATTTTCCTATCTTCAAAGGTTATCTCCAACCTTTCAGCCTCAAAGAAACCACAAGCAACCCAATAAACTATAGAACTTGCATTTTACAACCTATAGACTCTTGGTTGATGTTACCATCTTGAATTCTTAATGTTTTTGCAAATTTCAAATTGTCACCGTCCGTTTCAACTTTTCTTTACTACTAAAAATCATATCTTTTTTAAGGTCTTTTTTGGCTTATTCAGACCACATAGAATAATATTCCATCTCAGATTCACATTTAGCATGAAAATGTCTTCCTCATTCTCCAATGTCCTAAAGTAAGGTATATCATGATTTTGCATTTCAAATGCACCCTATTCATATTGATTATGAAGACTTACTCTAATATCATTTTGAGAAAAAATCTCTAGTATTGTCGACATCTTCACCAGGTTCACTCTCATCATCATCGTGTGAATATCCATCTTCTGAACTTTCATCACTAATTTCAGCATTTATATCATTATATAGATCAACGTTGGTCTTATTATCCCTGTGAAAAAAATATTAATTTTAAATTTTAGCAAGATAATAAAATATAGAAGCTTGTTTTAAAAGTGACAAGTTGTACTCTAAAAGGTCATTTCTTCAATTAATAGGATATAATTTGCGTACACTGACAATAAAAGTTTATCTTATTAAATTATTACATAAAAAATCAAATAAATATAAAGTTGTTATTTTACCTTGCCTCATATTCCCTGAGGCTATTATCGCTATGCATTTGGCTACTTTGGCCTTCATCAAATGATCGATGGTCATGCATCGTCAATCTCTAGAATGATGGTTGAGCAATCGATTCTGCAAAATGAGGTTGACTAACCATGGCAAATCTATAATTTTGAGTCAATAGATTCATGTGATAACCATGCTGACCACTAATTTGACATATATCATTTTGAGTTTATTTTTTTAGTCTTTACATACATCTCCAAAACATTTATATCAACCTTATCCGCAATTTTTGAGGTATGAAAAGGAATTGTAACAAAGATGGTCATTTTCAATATTAAACTCAATGAACCTTATATTGTTACCTTGAATTGAACATGAATTTTATTTTTCAGAAATATCCATTTTTATATTTTTACTATTTATTCCCATTTTCTCATGCAACAAATCAACCAATTCAACATAATTGGTCGAGGTAGACATACTAATAATCATTCTAGCACATTGAGAATACCTAAATCCGTTCATGTCAGTAATTATTTCGCCACCCCAATACAAAGCAACCATCAGATGTTCAAAGTTTGCCATTTTTATCCTACACATAAAAATAAATTTTTTTTAATAATTAGTAAATAAAATGAAAAATATAGAATTATAGTAAAAACTTAACATCATACTATATATTAACTTGACTTATTTAATTCATAACTGATGAACTTTTTTGAATAATATTCAACAATGGTATCACATGTAAAAACTTTCATTATATAATATTTAACAATGGTGGTCACAAGTAAAACTTTCATTTTATAATCATACACAACCAGTTTGATAAATGGAGGAAATATCACTTTAATAGAATCTCGTAACTGACAGTCACATTTTCAAGACAAAACAATACTCTCAATTACGTTTTATAGCTTTATAGATTTGATTCTCCGACTTTGCAAGATTCGATTCTGTATTTGCAGGGCTCGTGATTGGATTTTTAATAAACGTTACTGTGAGTAACGTTTATTCGTTAACACTACTAGTTTGCCCGTTAACCTAAAACGTTACTGTCAAATACATTTTGTAAAATTTTTAAAAAACTATGAATTGATTTAAATAATAGCTTAATTTGGTAAAAAATTGAGAATATTTTTTGCATTAATAAGGTGTAGATAAAAAAGTAGACGCGCGAGAACGCGGAATGTTGCAAAAGCAAAGGAGCGTTGAGGAGTTGACCCACACTTGGGGGGCCACATCAGATTGAAGTGTAGGTACGTAAACCAATGAAAACAGAATACGTTGTTCCTAAATTTGATGAAACCTCCAATCTAACGAAAGATTCCTCACCATCTTCTTCTAACCTAAAAGCTTGATCCCTCTTTTTTTTACATAATAATAATCGTTTTCCTTTCTGCACAGAATAATTTAGATCACAAGAATGGGAAACGCTCTAAGATTTCTGTATGGAAATTGCTGCAAACCTTCAGCAGACGCTGATTCCCTCAGCCACCATCCTGGTGTTTCAGCTTTAGCACACGATCTCTACAACTTTGAAATCACCTCCCAGGTAATTCCTGCTGCCCTCAATTTTCTCTTTTGCCAATTGCTCAATTCAGGTCAAGTAATTTTTAAGATCAGTTTTTTGTTTCATTCTGTGTTAAAGTTTTTTCCTTTTCCCTTAGGTTCCTCAAGGACTGAGTAAGAATGTTGTATCATCCAAGAAGGCGCAAGCTAACTGGTAAATAAACTTTAAAGAATTGAGTGTAGTAGCTCAAGAATAGCCCTTGTTCTATCACTACACCAGAATTGACCTTTAGCGGAAATTAATTAAGGACAATAACTTAACTGCCGCCAAGTACTAGTGACTTTGTGCCTATAGCCGGGAAAAGCTTCAGACTCTTTGCTAATGTGTATATTGATTAATGCTAAAGCTGTTTTTTGATGCAGTGTATTAAACTAGTTTGATCTTTATGGCTGCTTTCCTAACTTGTACATTTTTTGGTGATAAATGAAGGTACAAGAAACTTTCAGATGCATGGAGAGAAAAAATACCTCCCCCTAAAACACCTGAAGAAGCTTCAAGGCTTGTCATTGAGACCTTGAAGAGACATCAGAAAGCAGATGTTGAGGTTGTAACTTTGTACTAAATTTCCCTTGCACTCACTAGTTATAATAACTAGCGAAATTTGTCATATTTGATTTCAGGGGTTACTGGCTTTCTATGGTCTTCCTCTTCCTCACTCCCTAGTAGAATTAACTAGTGATGGCGCTCCTCCATCACACCCACAAGGAGTCAAGTTTGAGTTGCATACTCTCCCTGTAAGAATATTACTTTTTTAGCCCTATGAATCTTCACAATAGTGTAATAATCTTATATGTATGTGCTAGGTGGATGCGAAGGCTGTGGCAGATGGAGATACAGTAACTGTATATGTTAGGACAACAGATCCGAGAGAGTCATCATGTCTCCCAAGAGAAGTGCAAGCAGCAGCTATTCAGAGATCAAAAGCAAGGGCTCAGAAGAATTATGCAAAAGCAGATGAATTGCACAAACAGATTATAGATTCAGGATACAGGTCAGTTGCATAAACCATAGCTTTGTCTCTTTTTAACTTTCATTCACAATTCATTGCGATTCTGTAACAGGGTGATACCAGTGAACCATGACCAAGTTCTTGCTCGAAAATATAGGATCAGATTAAGGTATTACGATACTTGAATTCTCTTTTTCTATATATATTACATATATCAAATTGGTTATAACGAATGAAGAAGAAACCAGGGGGATAGATGCACCAGAAAGTTCAATGCCATATGGTAAAGAGGCCAAGGAAGAACTGACTAAAGTTGTCGAGGGTAAGAGTTTAAGGGTATTAGTTTTTGATCAGGATCGTTATGGCCGCTGTGTAGGGGATATATACTGCAATGGCATATTTGTACAGGTATTGAAATCGATACAATACTTTCTTCTCCCAGTTGTTCAAGACAGACTTCCAGTTCTAAGTTGGCTTCTCATGTAGGAAGTGATGTTGAAGAAGGGCTTGGCCTGGCACTATAACGCGTATGACAAACGTCCAGAGTTGGAACAGGTAATCTGCATTTTTCCCTTCCTATAGACTGACCATGGCAATTTTTCTAAATATTTTTCTCTATGGTTTTAGTGGGAGAAAGAAGCTCGAGCAAAACGAGTTGGATTGTGGGCAGCTAGAAATCCTGAAATGCCATGGGAGTGGAGGAAACAGAAACGTGAAAAGCAACGTTCATGAATAATGAACTCAACAGTCGTAGTTTTATCGAAAAATAATTGCCCCAACATTAAAGGCATAAGCGTAAGTAAGCCATAGTAACGTCAGAATCAATTGTCAAATTGTGTTGATATAGATGAGGAGGTGCAATGAAGAAGCCACGTCTCCCAGTAATTTAACCCGAGGAAGCAAAATTTAGTTGAACTTGTTCATGTTTTGTTGTATTATGTATATTTCCTTCTCAGGTGCTTCTATGTCTATTACCATCAAAAGATATCCTTAATCCATTTTTTTCAGAGAATATATTTCCTTCTCAGGTGCTTCTATGTCTATTACCATCAAAAATTTCCTCTTCCATTTTTTTCATAGACATTTCACAGTTAGGTTTCTATTTTGAGATAAACTAACAAAATATACCAATGTTCTCAGTAAATAGAAAACTTTCTAGCATGCAACAACAGAAAAAGCAACATGAGGTTTCAAGTGTCCATTCAACAAACATGATGACTTTAAATGCAAATTCCACTGAAGCTGGCTTAACAAAGAAAACAAAGAATAATCCCCTCCTGCAGTTCTCTTCCCAGTTAAGCCAGAATTACAAGATCAAACCACCACAACACAAAGAAAACCAACTAATGATAAATAATGTGATTTGCTGATAGTCCAGTCAGAACTATGGACATGGAGTACTTCAATTAAAAAAAAATCATGGAGATTAGAACTGCAAGTCCAGCTGATTGTTGGTTACCAAACTGCAGGGTACAGGCATCTGGCATAGGCATAGCACAAAAATTACACTGCGTAAAACAAATATAATTAGTGTATTGTAGGATATAAAGTTCTGAGCATGAAAATTATGGCATGCCCATGGGGCAGAAGAAATTTTAAAGGATGCTAAAACACATTTAATACAATTTAACAATTTGCTTCATTTCCACTGAGATGATTGGATAAGCTATCAGACTCCACCCCTCATCAACCCCACACAATACTACCATAAAAGAAAAGAGCCTACACCCTCCAAAGAATGGCAGGCAATAGTTGCATTTTGAGATGATTGGAAAAGCTACCAGACTCCACCCCTCATCAACCCTACAAAATACTACCATAAAAGAAAAGAGGCTGTACCCTCTAAAGAACGGCAGGCAGTAGTTGTATTTCCACCAATCATATAATCCACACTTTGCTTAACAAGGACACATGTATTAGGATATCATTTGTTCTGATACAAGCAACAGAAAACACCACCAATAGTTGCCCCAGTAATGTCAAAGGCACACTTAAAGCGTGCTTCAGCCCTGAAGCAAGGCTCAACACGTGTTGAGCACTTCACCTCACTTTATGTGAGCTTCAGTGTCATCATCAAGGTTCTAAGGTAAATTTTTCCTTACCAATGAACCTCTTCTGAAGAGGTGAGTCTAAACAATAGATATTTTTCTGTATCTTAATCTTTTTCAAATTTCTTTGTTCATATATTTGTCATTCATTTCTATAACTATTAGTCTTGGACTAGACATTTATATTTGTATAGTTTCTCCCTTTGTGCTTTTTTTCATCAAAGCCAACATTTGATTTGTGCTTTTCGCTTAAAGCCTGACGGACGTTAGAGTTTTTATGTGCTTTTCGCCTTTGATAACGTTGGTTACCAACATTGGTTACCCCATCTGCATTACTTGATGGTGACTCATAGATGCTTCACCAACCGGAGTTACGCAAACCAAGAATGACAACAGATATCACAAAGATAGGAAATGCAAGTTTTTTTTTTTTTTTAACAACTGAAAAAAAAAATTCTGCTCATGTTTTACTCAGCAAAGCAACAATCTCATAAATGTCCAAAAACCAATAGCTATTCCACTGGCTTTGCCAGTGAGTGAGCAAAAGTGGAGATGCATAAGATGAATCAAAAGACATTGAGAAACTAGTGTAGACTTGTCTAAAATTGCAAAATGAGCAAATTAAAGTCTCTCATTTGAACAGCACAGAAAATTACCAAATTGGTGGAGCAAAAAGTAGCCACACTAGCGAATGAATCTCTACCAGGACACAAGTGTCAAGTTTGTTCCATCTTAAATGCCTTTTAAGCAACTTCGTGTATAGCCTTTAACATATACACTTACGTATTTGGTTTAGTTTGGTGGGTTGTGGTCAAGGTTTAATGGGGATTCATTCAAAATAGATAAATTGAAATCAGGTTATTTTTTGTTGATTTGGGGGGATTGGAATTTCTGAATACTTTGGTAACAGCAGGGTATATATGGTCCTATCATATAACTTTTTTGAGAATTAATTAATTAATTTTTATTTTTAATTTTATTATTTTTATGG
>JAOTQR010000092.1:9561610-9587785 GCA_025774065.1 Solanum ossicruentum
TGGTCCTATCATATAACTGGGGGCAAACTTAGCTACTAGAAGAAAGTAAAGGGGTATATTTACCCTTTTCCCTACATTTAAAGAAAGTTCTTGTAAATTTTATTAAATAATAGGAACTATATCACCATACATATGATTCACCATGTGTTGTTCAACAATAAAAGGCAACCATGATTTATGTGTGTATCCACAGATATAGCGTGCCTGTATGTCGAACCATCCCATTAGGCATTCTATATGCATCATAAAGGTGCTTTGACCATAGCAGTTCATCAGCAACATTTACAGTGCAATCAGATCAAACAAGCTTGACCAATATCTGTGTTATGTGTGGCATATGCATTCTATTTCCTTTGGATAAGTAAGCGTGTGCGATATGTGCTTAATGGAGCACATGCATTAGGTAATCATATTTAGGCTTCATGCAAAGCAATCAAGGACAAGATCATTCAGCACTAAGTTCCATACGTGAATCTCCACAAGTAACTAAAATAACTTCCATGTTTCAAGTATTTGTCATAGTGGTCTGAAGTTCAGATTTACTTTATTAATAATCATGTTCACATGTAGTGTGAAACAAACTATCATCAGTGTCTCACTTATACCTACTAGTCCCTCTCACCGAACCCTAATACCTTATGTAGTGGGCATCTAAGAGTATGGTGCATAACAGTCATGTGAACCTTTCGGCTTTCACTCCTACAACTGGATATACATCAGAGTATCTAGTTTACAACCAAACACAAGACATGGAGTCAGCAACTATATGTCATACAAGGAAACTGACCTGGGTAACAGGGTGTGGAAGCTTAAAACAAGAATATAAAGCACACGAAATAAAGACAAATTCAAGAACAGGTTTGGGAATTTCAAGAAAAGATCCTAAGAACCCTTAATATGAAACTAATAACAACTATTAGTTGGTGAAAATAATTACTTTCACTAGAAGAAAAAATCAAGAACTAACTTAGCTCAGTGATCTTGACTTTGAATTGAGAAACTAGAGACGATAATTAGTTTTAAGGCTAATTTCCTTCTAAAGATGACAAAATTATCAATTAAATGAAATATCTAACCTCCTAAAAGAATGTTCTTGCAAGGTCACAAGACAAATCCAAGGAGACTCAATTCAATTGATAATATCTTGAATTTTTTCTTTTTTTTTTTTTTGGTGTGCGTGTGGGTGGGGGGGGGGGGGGGGGGGGGGAGGAGAGAGAAGGAACAAACACTCCTATTCATAGCGTAATAAAAGGGCAGTTCAGCCTAGGTAGAAAACAAGAAAATAAAAATCAAAGCAATTTTGGAAAACAAATCCAACATCCTTACGTAAAAGAAATAAATCCTAACCACCTAGGAGATCATTAAATATGCTCATCTTAACAAACTAGGAAAGTCTGGCACCCACATCCCCTCAAAGTCAAGGAAAGCTCCTTGACTTGTGGCTGGTTTTTAGGAACCTCACATGCTAGCTTGGGGGAATGAAGATATACCTGTATAAAAATGGATTTTCATATTATCAGCAAATTCAACCATAAGCAAGTGATTGCCAAGAAGTTAATCCATCTTTCAGAACAGTCTTTAACATGTTTCCTAAGGTCCCATTGACTTCCTCATTTTGTACAAGATAAAAAGTGTTCCATCCATCCTATATTAGTTGTCCACTTTCCCTTATACGTGCCCCTTGAGAAATACAAATAAGAAGGGCAGTTTTACTCATAACCCCTTAAGAAACTTTTTAGGAACTTTAGGAGCTTGTTTACACTTTCAGAAATAAATTAATTGCAATGGTAAAGTGAAAAAAATTTAATCAATTTTATCTTGGTTTTGTAAATTGATAAGTAATTTGGGACTATTTTTAGTAAAATGGAGAACCAATATGGGATGGAGGTAGCAAATAACTATTTTTATCAAAAAAGTAGCAGAAAATAACTTAATTCCCAATTACCCCCAAAATACACGTCAAAAGTGGCTCAACAACTTATCATCTCTATCACCAACAATAGTTCTAGATGTACCATGCAATTCAACTTCTTTCACAAATATTTTAGCAACATAGGAAGCACAAATAGTAATTAAGCATAAAGGTAATGACGCACCTGAAAAACCTATCTACATCAAAAAAAATTATGATGTTTACCCCACCCTTGTTCTTGGCAAACTGATGCAAGGCAAATTTCATCAAAACCTTGCATCGAGCTAAGGAGCTCAGAGACTTTTTGTCAAGTAGCTTCTTTGGAGACTTGGGGTAGGGGTGGGGTGTTTTGGAATGAAGGTTTGAAAGCCTAACAACATTCTCAATGGAAGTATAGGGGAGAAGGGATGCAAGGAGCTATGTATTGTCAAGTAGCTTCTTTGGAGACTTGGGGTGGGGGTGGGGTGTTTTGGAAAGAAGGTTTGAAGCCTAACAACATTCTCAAATGGAAGTATAGGGGAGAAGGGATGCAAGGAGCAAGTAGCTATTCTTAAAACACAAGCCCATGACTAAGAAGACTATGAAGGCCCTTATGCCATTAAGGGTGTTTTTTGTAATAATCATTCCTTAGTTTGTATCCTTAACCTAGTTTAGTACAAATACTATACTTAGTCTTTTCATTATGCACATTATTTTGAGATTATGTTGACTGATGAATTGAGTTCACTTTTGAGACCATTGAGTGTGAGGTCGAGACCTTTGTTGGTTTGACAATGTTCAATGAGACTGTTTTCTTGAGGATTCATTCCTTTTGAAGGTATTTTCATAGATTTGGTGTTTGTATTGATTTATTAATTGAAAGTTTTAGCTTTTTATAGCTTTAATTGTCAACTAATAACTTACATCTTTCTTCTATCCTTATTTATTGTTCTTATATTTGAAGCTTCGTCCACACTCGATATTACATCATTTGATATCAGATCTACTGATCTACTGGGTATACTGTTGTTGTTGTATCAACAAAAAAAAAGATTTAAATAAATCTGAAAATTTCTACTTTGATTCTTGTTTTTATTTTAACACTAGATTTGTGTTCTCCCGTGGTTTTTGAGTCTAACTCCAAGAATTAAAGTTGTTCGGAGTTGCGGAGAAGGTCCTACCCTTGAGTTTGAAGAACTTGACAATAGGTCTTGAAGATTTAGTGTGATTTGGAGCTTAAAAAGTATTAGGTTGTCTCTTAACTCAAGGGAAAGCAACTTCTAATATTGAGATGATTTTGAGCAAATTGAAGAAGATGAAAATTTGAATGTTCAAGTGTTCCTGAAGATTTTCATGTGTTCCCGATGCAGACAAGGAAAAAAAAAGATACATCTGATCAAAACCCCAACTGGAAAAGGGCAAAAAGTTGTTCGATCCCAAGAATGGTAAATACTAGTAAGGTGGCCCCAAAGGAGTACAAAAAAGGTTCAGAAAACACCAGCAAAAAGAAAAGGATAGAATCTGGAGGGAAAAATGGCTCCACAAGCCAAAAACATGGACTAAAACAGTGAACCAGCCGTGACAGCCGACATCAGCTTTGGCTAGAGAAAACAGATTTGGCTAGCTGAAATCGAAAACAGCTTTCGTTCGACTCCTCGCCTTAGTCACGACTTCCCCCAGCATCCCAGCAATGGCTCCAAGCTATTTTCAAGACTTTCAAGTTTAACTCCACTTTTTGGAGCCTTTACTCGATGAAATTCTACCCAATTTCTTCCAACACAATTTTCTTGGTATGGATCCTGGTAAAGCAATTTTTTATCCAGCTGATTCAACTTTCTTTGGCTTCAAAACTTGATTTTCCCTACCAAGTATTATCAAGTTCTTTGAATACGGTTTCTTTCGTGCTAATTTCTTTCTTGTGTTTTTCTCGCTGTACTTCATTGGTATTTTCTTGGCTCAAGACCATCAATTCTAGATGATCCTGTTCTTGAAACCAAAATTCCGTTCTATCCTTGATGTTGGTTTAAGACTCTTGACAAGCAATTTATCAAATTGAATAGCAACTTTGTCCAGATCCTGAAATGGTAAGAGGCTAAAGAATGTGAGATGATTTGATGGTGCTAGCCAAGCACAAAGAGTGTAAATAAAAGCAGTGGTGAGAAATTTTTATTACTAATCTTGTTTGCTTGTTTTGTAGGTACCAAAGAATTGCAATGAAACGTAAGGGTTTCAAGAAAGTTTAACCCGAAGAGACTAAGTCTTGAAACAAGGGTGAATGCTTATGGCTATCCAGGATTCTCTCGTGCTTGATAGTCGATGTTATACAAACTTTATCACCCCTTATGTGATTGAATGGTTTAGGAAACCTTATGTGAAAAACATAAGGTGTACAAAAGCGTGAAGGTATCCTTTTCACGAGGTGGATACCAAGAAGAGGCTTGGTGCAACATGCTTCCCTTGGATACTTGTCACTTGTGGTTGGGAATCGGTTGGTTTAATGAACATTAGTAGTTTCCATATGAGCTAGAGTGGTACAAGTATGTGGTGGACAAAAAGGGTAAACTTCTCTTTTCACCAAACTTCTCCTAATCCTCATCAAGGAAATTCAGGCAAGTATTCTAATTACCTAAGAATGGGAGACAAAAGATTGAGAGGAGTAACGGAGTGAACTGTGGCAAATCTAGAGTGGAAAAAGAAGAGGATTGAGAGTTGCGACAAACACACCATCTAATTTTCTTGCTTGTCCCTTCTATTTGGAAAGATCCTTGTGTAGGTACAACGCTGGTGGAGGAACATAAGTTCTTAGCCCGAGAGCTAAACTTGATTTAATGATGAATAAGATAATCTCCTTGAATAAATGGCTCGAAGCGTGTTCCAAGGGGAGGTTCACCCCAAGGTAAAAAAGATCCTTCTTGTGAGCTTCACGGTACAATGGCTAAACTTGACAGTTTATAATTTTCAAATGAACAAAGTATAAGCAACATCTTGTCTTTGTGTGAGCTTAATGATTCTTAGTCATGTGTTGATAATGTTACTGTTGAGAGTGTTCATACACTAGCTGATCCTATTGATGACCGAATTGATTCTTTCTGTTAAATCAATTTGAATCCATCTAGTGTTGATACTTGTGATTTGAATGACAATGAATTGTCATGTGAACTTATGGTGATCAATTTGTTTGTGATTCTAGTCCACTAATTGATCATATCTCTTGTTGAAGTTCCTATCACTTGTTTTGCTCATAGAGATCATGTGATTGTAAGTGCCTTGAAAGATGACATTTGTCTTTTTAAAATGAGAGATGCTTTGGTTTTCATCTTAGATTGATTGTTCCCTCGTGATTTACAATGTCTCTTCAAGTACAATGCCTTATTTGATGATGATGAGATTATCCTTAATGATGTGCCTAGAGGTGTGAGATGTAAAAGTGGTGATATGGCTTATTCTTAAGGGCTACAAGTTGCATGATAACCCAATATGGATTGATGAACCTCTTTCCTGTGATAAAAATCTCTTCTGAGGATGAAAGTATGCTTGTTGGCAAGAAGTGTGTTGAAAAGGAAGGTGAAGCTTGTTTTCAAACGGCTACTTCTTTGAGTGTTGCCAATTATCTATAATGTGCTCGTTGATGTTCTTGAATCTAATAGTGATCTTGCATATGAGGACACTTTGAATGAAGTTATTTTGTGTAATGCCTTTCTTTATTACCTATTTGCTTATATGAAGACACTCATTCTTGTGTTGAGCATGCATCTTATTAAGATATGAGTTCCAATAAGGGTATACCAGGCATTCTCTTGACAATGATGGGTGGACAATCTTTCCTTTTGATCCTAGTAACCTTTTGAATGTG
Source organism: Solanum ossicruentum (assembly GCA_025774065.1). Classification (NCBI taxonomy): domain Eukaryota; kingdom Viridiplantae; phylum Streptophyta; class Magnoliopsida; order Solanales; family Solanaceae; genus Solanum; species Solanum ossicruentum. The sequence continues at coordinate 9,567,355 of JAOTQR010000092.1, forward strand.
TGTGAGTTTGTCACAGTACCATCTTGGACTAGCCAAGTTCTTAGTGCTTCATTTGGAAGGTTGTCCTTCACTGAAAAGTTGATGCTTGGCTATAACACATGTTTATGCATCCTTGGCATTTTGGAAGGTTTCTGAACTCTTATGGTAACCATCATATTATGTGGGTTGTTTGTCTTCACTTGTTTTGCAAGGTTTGAATTCGAGGGGAATCCTTTTCAAGAAAGGGAGAATGATGCCAATCAAGTTTCCAGTTAAGTTTCATCAAAACCTTGTACACAAAGCCAAGCTAAGGAGTTCATAACTTTTCATCAAGTCGCTACCTGAGGGGCTTGGAGGGTTTCCTGAATGAAGGTTTGAAGGCCAACGACATGCTCAAATGGAAGTACAAGGGAGAAGGGAGAAAAGGGGATATGTATTCAAAGAGGCTATTCTTAAAACACAAGCCCCATGACTAAGGAGACTACGAAGGATCTTATGTCATCAAGAGTATTTTTGTAGTAATAATCCTCAGTCCAACTCAGTATAAATACTACATTTAGTCTTTTCATTAGGTAGATTGTTTTGATATTATGTTCATTGACAAATTGAGTTCACTCTTGAGAGGAGTTGAATGTGAGGTCAAGGACTTTGTTGCTTTGATATATGTTGTTCGGACTCTCCATATAATTCACATTCATATCGGGTTCTCTAAAAATTCACTACTTATGGGGAAAATCCAACACGCACTCATAGACATTTTTGAAGAAACTGAGCAACATAGGCTTTGATAGTGCTAATGAGATTGTTTGCTTAAGGATTGATTCCTCTTGAGGATATCTTCACAGATCTGGCGCTTGTATTGATTTATTAATTGAAGATTTTAGCTTTTATAGCTTTAATTGTCTCTTTGTTTTATCGTTATTCCTTGTTCAGAGATTTAGATTTTCTTTGCCATTCAATACATCATTTGGTATCAAAACTAAGCATAGATTTGTTCCCACAATCCGGTAAAAGTCCATAGAAATATCAATCTGAGAGGCAGAAATAGAAAGTGGTGTGTACATCCAATGTGGTAACACTAAAGTTTAGCTTGCTTACATTACAAATAATCTACACACTTTTTGAAACATCTTTTGTCATAACGAGCCAAAAGAAATTTTCAACATGCAATAATGTCTTTGGAACTCAAAGTAACCCATAAGTCCACCCAACTGTGCTTCATTTGTAAACATTTCATGTAGTGAGCAATTGGTTACACAATTCATTTTCTTTTAAGAGAAAATCATCTTGTAAATTTTTAACTTCTCAAAAAGGACCTTTCAGACATTCTAAAAATGCAACACCAAAAATCATCAACATAAAGTCCTCTAATTTTTTTAAAACCCATCAATTTAAAGAGAAATATACACCTGCTCCTTTAATCCCATCCCAAGGTTGTTAAGATCAAAAAGCTGGAAGCAAAACAATGAGAAAACAAAGGGGGTTCTAAAAGGTGAGCTTGATGAAAGGAAAAGAAAAGAAAGAAGGACATGAAAAATAATGATAGCCAGGAGAGAGGCAGCAACAAGAGAGAAGAGGAACAAGAAGTTTAAAATATAGAAAGTACTGGTAAAAGGAAAGAGGCTAAGTGAACACAAAAAAAAAAAGGGAGTATCTACACATAAAAACCAAGATTGTTTGCAAGAAAAGAGGGTTGTCCAAATACTCCTTACATGTAGAGAAGTATTGTTTAATTCTTATGAACTATCTTCTTCAATGCCTACTTCTTTCCAATCTGCTGTACAATTTTGAAAATGTATTTCCTAAGGATTTACCACTTTCAGAGGAATAGAACATCTAATTAATTTTTTACTGTTTCTCAAATTCCAAATAGGCCTACCCATAGGAGCAATCCTGAAGAAACAAAGGAACTACAAGTTGCCGAGCTAATTAAACAAGGTTTTTTCTCTTCTAAGAGAGCCAAGAGGCCTAAGACAAGGGGTTCCTCTCTTGCCATTTCTCTTTATTTTGGCAATGGAGGGTCTATTAAAATGTCGAGAACAGCTCAAGTTAATTATTGGATCAGGGGTTTCAATGATAAGCCTGGAGACAGTGTTGGTCTGTCCATTTTCCTCCCTCAATATGCAAATAATATATTGGTGTTTTGTGATGCAAATAGTGACCAAATGAAATATTTGGGAATTATATTCATTTCATTTGAAGTTATTTTTGGATTTCATGTCAACTTTGGGAAAGTTTTTGTTTACCCAATAAATGAGGTTCAAGGAATTAGCAGTTTGTACCAACTTATTGGATATCCTTATTCACTATGCCAATGAATGCTAGCATGTTATCAAGAAACTGGATGCAATCAGAAGGAATTTTCACTGAAATTGTGAAAACAGGAAGACTCACTTGCTGAAGAATTCTGGCATGCTATCAAGAAGCTGGATGCAGTCAGCAGGAATTTTCTCTGAAATTGTGAAAACAGGAAGATTCACTTGGTAATGTGGGAATCCATTATAAGTTGCAAGGAGGAAGGAGGAAGGTGGAATGGTAATAAGAAATCTGAAATCACAAAACTATAACCTCCTATTAAAATGGTTATGGAGATTTGCAACTGTGGAACAATTTCTCAGGGAAGAAACTATTATGACAAGGTATGGGGTGGGTGGTTACTGGACCACCAAGGCATCTATGACTCATTATGGTGTTGGCTTATGGAGATCCATTAATAATCTGTGGCCCAAAATTGTCAAAAATTCCAAAATTTAAGTAGGCAAGGAAGAACTTATTCTAGTGTGATATCTGGCTCGTGCAACACACTTTGAAATCTCTATTTCCTGACCTTCTCATTTTGAGATAGCAGAAGTACTCCATAGTAATGGAGGTAAGGGACAACCTCAGAATTTCAATTTCAGAAGACTTCTTAATGATTGTGTGAGAAATATTGGAGAAGAATATTATTGAATTGCTGTCTACATTATTACATTGAGACCCTATTTATAGATACTTAAGACTCCTTTTCCAACTAGGATACTATATATACAATCCTTTTCCAAGTAGGATTCTACATAATATTGTTATTCCTATTCCAATTCTAAGTAGGACAATATTTACCTATTCCTATTCCAATTCTAAATAGGAATCCTATTCATATTCTAACACTCCCCCTCAAGCTGGTGCACACAAATCATAAGCACCTAGCTTGTTACAGATATAATTAATACGATAACTGATGAAGAGCTTGGTAAGATATCTGCAAGTTGATCATTCGACTTCACAAAATTGACAACCAATCTCAATGTGTTTAGTCTTCTCGTGAAAAACTGAATGTGATGCATAATGCTAATCAATCTCAATGTGCTTGGTCTTCTTATGAAATATTGAATTTGATACATAATGTTGATAAAACACAGAGTGATAAATTCCTGAAGTACAGTGCTGAATTTTCCAAACCAAGGTTGAGAAGACTATTTTAGATCATAGAGTAACCAACCTACACAATTGACATACAAGTCTACCTGACTCCCCTTGAGCAACAAAACGAGGTGGTTGCTCTATATAAACTTCTTCCCTGAGACCATCATAAAAACGACATTCTTAATGTCCAATTGATAAAGAAATCAAGCACTGGATTATTAGATATGATGACTGAAAGTGGTCACAATTTGAGAAATAAAATTATATGGGTAGAGTTGGAATGATGATACAACCTTACTGAGAAAGAGAATTATATGGATAGGATCGTAATGATGGCATGATCCCCTATTCGAAAACAAAAATTATATAGGTGGAATCATATTGACGGCATGACCCTACCGCAAAAGAGAAATTCTATGGATAGGGTCGAAATGATGGTACGACCCTACGCAAATTAGATTTGATGAGTCACCGAAAAGACGAATGGAACTACGTAAACCAAATCTAAGTCACCAAAAAGACACAGTGTCTTATAACTCAGATATGAGAAAGTAGTTCGAAAAATTCACGGTACTACACAAATTGAATATGAGAAGTAGTCCGAAGAGATGCACGGTGCTACACAAAATCGAATATGAGAAAGTAGTCACCGGAAAGATGACATGGTGCTACACATGATAAATATGAAAAAATAGTCACCGAAAAGATGACACGGTGCTACACAAATCAGATATAAAAAAGTAGTCACCGGAATGATGGCACAGTGCTACACAAACACTGCCAGATGTGGGGTTGACACAAAACAATCCTAGAAAGTCACCTAAAATTGGCAAACAGTGACCTAATCTTTTGTGTTTTTTGGCTAACATATCATTGGCCAGACGGGTGGCATATATAGGTCACACCATGTAAAATTAGGTCTTAGGCCTAACTCACACCCCAAAAGCTAGCTCAAAGAGAGGAGGATTGCCTAAGCCTTATAAGGAGTACACCCATCTCATTAACCACCAATGTGGGACTTATGTCTTTCTTCAACAGATTGCAAATTGGATAGGTTGACAAAATTCTACAAGACTCAGGCACAGGTCCAAGATCTGACCACAAATGAATACAGCTTAATTAGATGAAAGACAAGCTGGGATGATTCTCTGTTAAATCAGTTTATAACTGTTTCCAGAGCACCTATTCACAAGGTGGGTGTTGGCCTTGAAGATGATATGGAAAGTCAAAATCCGACATGAGGCAGCATGCTTCACATTGTTACTGGCAAGACACGTTTTAACTCAAGATAAGCTTATGGAAAGGGGTCTTCAGTTCCAGGTGTTCCGTATGTGGTTTGGAAGCAGAAGCAGAGACCAAAAAACCACCTCTTTTTACACTGTAAAGTGATAGATGAATCCAGGTAGATCATCTTCATCTACTTGAGTGGTCATCTACTTGAGTGGAATCAAGTGGACTATGCCAAGGAGTACACAGGAAGGTTTAGGTTTCCTAGAATAGAGATGGTAATGTGTAAGGACACAGGGACAGATAGAAGACTGTCTCAGCTTGCATATGATGATCAATCTGGAAGGAGAGAAAACAGAGACGCTATGAAGACTTGAGCAATCCTTTCCCAGTAAAATGAACTGTTTAGCACTTTTTACTTTTGGTGCATTCATAAATGCCCTCAAGAAGCAGACGATATTCCGAGTGTTTTAGAGTCTTAAAGACTTCTTGTGAGTTTATAGATGGTAGGTTTTGCTCATTTTGACTACTACTTGTAATTATTTCTGAACTACTTTCTTGGAGTAATATACTTTGTTTATAATACATATGGTGCCTGCTTTTTTGACCCAAAAAAATAAGAGAGATCAAGATATCCTAGGAAAGACATTGCTCGAAACAGTTCAACATAAATTGATTGAAAAGGGAAACAACAGTATCAAGTTCTTCTCTTGCACATCCACTGCTCATTAAAAGATATAGCTTCCTAGAAAATCTATAAATTTAAACAAAAGTACAGGTGTTCATGAGGATAAACAAGTTGAGGAAAAGATTCTGCAATATTTACAAACATTATACAAGGAAAAGGAAGCATTGAGACTAGGAATAGAGGGGTTGAATTGCAGAGTATTAGCCATGACGAAAAGAGCTTCAAAAACCTTTTGAGATTTTTTTTTGGGGGGAAAATACAAAAAAGCTTTTAATTCTTTTGAGTTCTTGCAAAGAAACTTTTGATTTTAATAATGAGATCTAACATGGTGTAGAGATTGCCTGAGAGATAAAGCACTTTGACCAAATGGTCTCGGTTATACATTTTCCATATATGATTAGGACACGGTAAACAATGATGCAATGAAGTGCAAGGATCACTTCCAGCAATGTGGATCCTTAATCCCTCTTTCGTGGCCACATATCTTTTCACCTACGGAACAGGAAATCTTTTTAACATGTATCCTATCAACAGTATCTTCTTCATTTGATCCCACAGAACTCCATTAGATAAGAAAAAAATTGATAAATGTTAACTCTCAAAAGGGGCACTAGAATGGAAAGATCCATTAGATAATGACAGTGAGAGGACGATCTTGTTTTGAATGCTCTGCCGCATATGTTGCAGTTATTTTATGTGTTCAATTTGAGATAAGGGCATGCAACAATTGATTTAACCGTTGGGTTAACAGTTTTTAAAACGAAAAATAAGGGTTATCAGTTCAATTTCTGGTTTTATGATTTTTTTAATGGTTAAATTTGATAACCCCATAAGATTATATCAAAGTACTATTTTACTCATTATATAATAGTCACTATAGTATTTCATCAATCCTATTTTCTAAATTTTAGTATTACTTTCGATCACAGGCTACACAAACTAGCCTCTCTCCTCCTCTATTGCGACTCACTCTCTCTTCTTGACACAAACTAGTATTACCTTTCCTATTCTTAATTTTGATTTGATTGTGACAAAGTGAAAATTAATGTAGTTTCCTCAATTTATTGCATGAGTCTTTAGAAGGAACTCAAACAATTATGTCATAAACAAAAGTGATCAATGTAGAAATTTGTGTTGCACTTCTATTCTTGCTACTAATTTTTATTTTTATGAGCATCGTGTCCATATGATCATAGGAGCATTTTCTTATCGGTTAAACCAAAAATCGAACCGTTAAGAACCAAAAATTGATAATAAATATCTTATTGGTTTAGCATGCTCACAAACTGAAAATCGATAACCTGGCCAATAGTACATAAAATTGAACCGATCGATGTACACCCCTACATTGAAAGGTAGTGGTTTGCTCGAGATCATCAAGAGTTCTTCGCCAAATTAGATATAGTGGGGAGGATCAGATCTTTTTTCATTTTGAATCCCCCAATCCCAAACCCCACAAAAAAAGACTCAATAGGCTCTAAGTTGAGATGTGATACACCAACATTACTATTTAACATCAAAAAGGTCTATGACCATTTCATCGGAATTTCTGATTATACATCCTTTTCAGGAAGGACTTGGGGAAAAATATAAGAGGTTAAGATATCATTGAATATGCACTACAAGATTCCCTAGATTCATGTTCGATCATATGTCTGCCAAGAATCTTTTTGTCTGGTTCAAACTCGTATGTTTGAGTAGTAACAAGTGTGAGATTCAGAGAATTCAAATTTTACGGTGCCGGAACTGCTTTAAACACAAATGTTTATTTTGGAATTAAATATGCTTAATAAAGCTGATGAACAAACATAGATGATTCATATAGCCATCTCCAGCTAATTAGCAACTGAAATACAGATTTATTTGATCGATTAGAATAGATCTATTAGACCTATTGTCAACGTCAATAGATAGGTGGAACAGTCCAAAGCTAGATGTTTCTTGAGCGGCAGTGAAGTAAACAGTGGTAGAATGAAAAGGCACCTCCTTTTCAGTCTTCAGTAGCAGGCAATGTGTTCATCCTCTATGGCACAGATAAGACGGGTATGATTCTCGTGCACAGCATGATATGGTTTGAAATATACTACATGTAAGCCTGGAAAATGCAGAATTATTGCTGGTTGGAGAAGTAAAAAGCACTTCAGCATTAACATAAGTTTGTGGTGTAAGTTGGCTAACATTCCTCATATATGTGAACCTACCTCCAGAACGAACATTTACTTACATTGAACTAAGACTACCAGTGATACAGCAAATCAGAATGAGGTTGGATGGGTGGAAAACACATTCGTTGTTTGAGGGTGACAAAAAAAGAACAGATAATTGATCTTTCAAGTTCACTGTTGCTTCTGTTTTGTATTTAGTTCTCCTGGTTCAATATTTATGGGGTCTCCAGCTTTAAGGTATGTTAAGGAATACCACGTTACCAGTTCCCAAAAAGAAAAATTCATGGGAAGAAATTGCATAGTAGCAAGTGGATTTTGCTTGCGTAAAAAGCAAGGGGAGGATCATCATCTAATTGCAATGGAACTTATTCAATATTTAATTTATTTAAGTAATCACGGATACAACCTACGGCAGTAGCAGAAGCTGTCTCAAGTTGGACAAGAAAGCTGAACTCCAGAAAGAAAGAAGCATAGAATGTAGCTCCTCCTTGCTTTTTTTTTGGTTGTTCCCACGAGCAATAAGAAATGGCAGAAATTTGAAGGTATGGAAAAGCACAGAAGGCCTCCACGAGGTAGGGATAAGGCTTCTTCCATACACTCCACCCTCCACAGACACTTGTATGTTGTTGTTGGAAAAACACATAAGGAGGACTAAAAGTTCTTCTCTCTTCAATTTATACTTTCGGTGTAAAAATAATTAGTTTTGATGTATTTAAGTTGCATGTAATTTGACACCATCCTAGTTCAGAATTATTAACACATCATAACATACACCCCCCGAAAATAACAAACATCAACCCCACGTATGCTGTAAAAACTCTCAAATCATAGAGATTTTGTACGAAAGACAAAACAACTCAATTCAATGATCTTTAGCAGATCTATAATGTCACAGTAACACTTGCTGCTAAAGAAGATACCAAAGAATCTAGGTAGAGTGGCATTCTTATACACTACTACATACAGAGTTCAATATCCTAGCAAGTGCAACAACTTTCAAACAACTTAGATCAAAAATAGAACAAAACATTGTGTCATTGCATAACAAAAATGAAAGAAAAGAATTCAATGGACCCTCTTTTTATTATTGAAATAAATGCAATGGAACTTACAATGCCAAAGCTTGTTTTACCCATGAAAAGAGCTTCAATTTTGCTTTGTATCCCCCACAGCATCATCAGAATCAGAATCACTGGCATTATAGCCTAAAATGAAGAAAAGATGAATACCACAAAATAACAGTGAACAAATATAATCAGTAAACATGAAGTCTACATACCTGGGCGTTTATCACTCACTTTCCATGCCGATGACCGACTCTTTGAAGCTCGGCTAATCCAAGCTCTTCCCTGTACCCAAAATGATCCATCAGTAGAAGCATTTGATACATCCTCAGACACAGCAAATAGAGACAGAAAAAGGGAAAACAGTTGATGTTTCAAGCAAACTTAAACCTCTACTTCTGGGAAGAGGAAAAAGTGGAGCTATTTTCTCTTGACTGCTTTGAAACTTTGTGCAATTTTTAGTATAATATGTGTGTGTATATATATGAGACCGAGCAGGCACACTCTGGTTATTCACTTATTGGATTACAGAGAAGATAAGGAATGATGTAGGTGCTAGTACATCCTCTTAATTATGAGTATCTTGATCAAGAATAAGCTAAGCGCTTAAATTATGCAGGCACACTCTAATTTTTTTTCTCCTTATCTTCAATTATTAAAGAGTTCAAGTTTAATTGGTTTGTTCTCTTCACTTGATGGACACACACTGTCAAATAAGGGTTTCCTCTAATATATAGTATTATAAGGCACACACGAGCATGAATTTTGAAAGATATTTCATGTGCTTGACAATGATAAACATTTGTTGTCGGTCCATTTATACCAGTTTCACCCTTGTTATCCAAACTAATGTATAAGACCGAAATATTCGGAGGATTCTTCTGACAAAATAAAAAATATGCAACAGTCAGCGCAGTTGTTTCTTCTTCTTTATTTTTCAAATCCAAAAAGCTCTGGTAATTTGAATAGGTAGTCGATTCAGTATTAGATAAAGGGGGTAAAAGTTCAACTTTACATTTCATTGCTACAAAAGTGTCAAAAGTGATAGTGTAAGAGCAGTTCTAAGTTCAGACTGTCCTTTCAGCAATACGGATTTCTCTGTTCATATCTTGTCAATGGAAAACAAGAATTTCTACACTAGGTTATTTATAAATCACCAAGTTCTAGATTCTTAGCAAAGTATGAGCAACTACAAGTGAACTAATTCAAGGAATAAATGGAAGAAGATCATAGGAAGCAAAAACGAAACACCTTTTGTGCATCTCTGGATATACCATAGCCACTAAAATACATCTGACCAACAAGGACCTGCATGTTAGCATCACCGGCTTTAGCCTCCTTGAGAGTATCGTGGAACCACCGCTTGACACAGTCAGCCACCACGTCGGCAAGGGGCAGCCGCTGCTGGTTCGACGAAGAAGTACTGGAATTGGAGCTTGCTTCTTCCATGTTATTCTTCAGCTTCAGCCGCCGCTCCGATGAGTCGCCGTCGACCACCGCCCTAGACTTTGCGGTCACGGGAGATGGAACCGACCTAATTCTGGATGCGGGTTTGACTTGGGTGGGGCGATGGATTCTGTTGGAGCTGATTATTCTGGCAAAATCTTGAACTCTGTTTGGTGAAGGAAGCGATTTCCCCATAAAACGTCGCGGAAAAAAACCCCACCAGGCCAGTACTTTTTGAATTTTGAGTAATTCTATTGCGCCTAACAAAGAAATATTTAGGTTGTATTTTAAATTAGAAATAGAAACAAGATCTAATGTTCTCCTCACTTTTTTTTCCTTTATCTTTTATTTAAAATAAAATCAGATTTATTTATATTAAGAAAAATCATTCTTTTTTCATGATGATATGAGATTTATATTGCTTAAATGTTGAGAGTTGGGACCGCACAAATGAGATATTTGATTTGTTTTGTTTTGTTCTATTGTCTTTTTAATTAATCAAGTAGAATAGAAGATGTCTTGAGATTCATAAATTAATTAGAAAAAGAATTACAAATTTTTTAAAGATTAAAATCTTATAGTTAAATTTTTATCAACAAAATTAAAATCACATATTTTAGTTCTTTTGCCTGACTACTTTTACGAAAATAGACAACAAACTTTTATACATTATATTAAAAAAATCTACTAACTGAATCTTATAACTAAACTAATTTACTTGTGCCAAACTTTTATATACAATTTTTTTTGTTAGAAGATCAGTTTTAGGGAAAGAGGTTTCATTTAGGGTTAAAAGTGATGATTGAAGAAGAGTGACACATTTTTTTCCCAAGCTATGAAGTGCACAAAATATTGGATGGAGCTTTAGATTTAGGATTTACAATAGATATTTTATGTATCTGGTGATAAAATTATCAATAATTTTTAAAATAATCAATGATTTAACGATAAAGAAATTATGTAATTTAATAAGTCGTTAACTATAAGCTTCTTAGTTTGTTCATCAATTGTTAATTAGTAGCTCAATATCAATAAGTCAATTTTGTAATTAGATTATTCGTTATGGTTTGATTTTGAATAACCGTAGTAAAACATATTTCTTAAGGGAATCGTAGCTCATTATTAGTTATAGGCTAAATAAAAATATCGAAAAACTTAATCGGACCAAACTTATTAATTTCTTGATACGAGTTGCTTATTGATATTGAGATATTAGATTAACGGTTGATTTTGAACAACCTTAGTTAAGCATGTTTTACTAAGGGAGCCTTAGCTCATTATTGATTAATATTGAGAAACTTAATCGGACTAAACGTATTAAATTCTTGATACAGGCATAATTTTTATTTTATAAAAAAAATTCAATGTTTGATTTGTTATTTGATTTAAGGGTTCTACATTTTTTATGCACCAACGAATTTAAATTGTATTGCATAGCTGGAAATCTCTTCTATAGAACAAATTACTTAACTTCTTGATATCACTATACTCGTTCTTAACTTGAATACTTACACTTATGTATCTATGCAGAATTTGTTGAACAAAAGATTTAATAGGATAGTGTTTTTTGGGGGGATTCTCCTATGTTGTGTGAGAATAAGAAGGATCAATTTATGCGATAAGTATTAATTATAGACAGTTTATCATATTTTGTGTATAGATGAATTAGTTGACCTACCGTAGAATGCTTTAGTGTTTCAAAAATTGGCTTAAGGTTAAGCTATCAGTATCTGAAGAATAAAGCGTTAGACATCCCTAAGACAATTTTTAGAACTTGTTATGACCACTATGAGTGGCTTGCTATGTTCTGAGTTAATAATACCTGACAATATTTATGAATTTAATGAATGGAGTTGAAATACCCTGTTTGAATTCATTTATAATTGTGTTATTGATGTTATCCTAATATACATGCATAGTGAAGAGGAGCACTGACAACGTTTGAGAATTGAGCTCCAAATATTGAAGGATAACCAATCGTATGCTAAAATTTCTAAGTGGGAGTTTTAGCAAGTTTTTATGACATTCTTGAGATATGTGGTGTCTAAGAATATTATTATGGTAAATTTGACAAAGATTGAAGTAGTTCAAAATTGGGATAGGCTCACTTTACTTTCTAAATTTTAAAGCTTCATAAAATTTGTGGGATACTACAGGTGGTTCATGGAAGGATGAATATAAGGTAAGCGTTGAGGTCAGATCGTGGGATAATAATTTGTTAATGGATTCTTTGGACAAGCTAAAGGTAATTCAAGATAGACTTCTCATAGTTCAGAGCAATCAAAAGAGTTATGCGGATCAAAAGATTCATGATTTACAGTTTATGATTAGAGACATAATATTGCTGAAGGTATCATCTATGAAAGGTGTCATAAGGTTCAAAAGAAAGGCAAGCTTAGTTAAGATTTATTAATCTACTTGAGATTCTTCAACATATTATGAAGGTGACCAATTAGTTAACATTATCTCTATGTCTTTTAGTTGTGCATCTAGAATTTCATGTGTCTATATTAAAGAAGTATTATTCCGATAATTTTCATGTGATTCAATGGGACTCAATACTATAAGATTAGAAATTCACTTTTAAGGAGGAGACAACAACTATTCTGTGTTCCAAATGTTAATGGCCTAAGGAAGTTGATTCTACGTGAAGCTCATAATTCTCAATATTTTATTCATGTGGAATCCACTAAGATATATAGAGACCTAAGAAAAGTGTATTGGTAAAATGGTATGAAGAAGGATGTAGTTAAGTTCATGGTGGAGTGTCCAAATTGCCAACAAGTGAAGGTTGAGAATCAAAGACCGGGTGGCCTAGCCCAAAATATTGAGATCCCTACTTGAAAGTGGGAAGATGTAAATATAGAGTTCATAGTAAGTTTGCCCCGTACTCAGAAACAATGTGACTCCATTTGCGTGATTGTGGATAGCATGACAAAGTAGACTCATTTCCTATCGATCAAGACCTCCTATAGTGCCCAGGACTATGACAAGTTGTACATTCTTAAATTGATAAGGTCGCCATGGCGCGCCCTTATCCATTATATCAGATTGTAATCTCAAATTTACCTCTCTCTTTTGAAAATTTTTTCAAATAGGACTAGGTACCAACGTAAAGTTAAGCATTGTTTTTCATCCTTAAATCGATGGGCAAGTCAAGAGGATAATTCAAACTCTAGACTATATGTCGAGGGCTTGTGTATTGGAGTTCAAGGGTAATTCGGATGATCACTTACTGCTCATTGAGTTTGCATACAATAATAGTTATCGCTCAAGCATTGAGATGGTCCTGTTTGAGGCCTTATATGAGAGATGATGTAGATCTCTGATGGGTTGATTTGAAATGGGTAAAATAGCATTGATTGGTCCCGATTTAGTTTTGAATGCTATGAAGAAGGTGAGGTTCATACGAAAGAGATTGAAGACGACCCAAAGTTGTATTTCAATGTTAGGAAGAGGGATATTGAGTTTAGTATTGGAGATTGGGTATATTTAAAGGTCTCACCAATGAAGGGTGTGATTCGATTTGGCAAAATGAAAAAGTTGAGTCCTAGGTACGTAAGACCTTATAAGATCTTGAAAGAGGTTGGCAAGGTTGCATATGAGTTAGACTTGCCATTGGAAATAGCTATGGTTCATCAGGTGCTTTATGTTTCTATGTTTAGGAAGTTTGTTGGTAATCAAGGTTTTATTGTGTCATTGGACGAAGTGAGTGTTGAAGAGAACTTGACCTATGAAGAGGTTCCTGTCAAGATTTTGGATTAGCAAATGCAGAGGTTAAGGATTAAAGAGGTTGCATCAGTCCAAGTATTTGGAGAAATTAATATGTTGAGAATTCTGTTGGGGAAGCGGAGGCAGACATGATTAAATAATATCCCCATCTTTTATATTCAAGCCTAAGGTATTAAATTATCCTAATCCAAAGACTTCAAATTCTTGCATTTTAGCCTTTTCATGTCATATTACATGCATATATACTTATGAGATTGTGTTGAATGATGATTAATACATATGTTTGAAAATTTCATGCAAATGATGTTTTAGATTGTATTTTACAATCATATTAGCCTATTGGTATTCATGAACTCTACTCAAACTTGATTTTATCTCATTCGAGGACGAATGCTCCCCAAGAGAAGATATTGTAATACCTTGTGTGTTAAAAGGTCAGAATTCGATTAGGTAGTTCAAGTATGGTCTTTGATATAGTGATGTATGAGCACTATCTACAGTTGTGGTTGGGTTTATGGGTCATAGATACGCTCGTGGTTGGGTCAAGGACTTGGTAAAAAATTTGCAAGGTTGGGTTGGATGTATGAAGGGTCCTTGTGAATGGTAAAAGAATGTACAAGTTGTAATTTAGGTTCATGATTGAGATTCAAAAAGGGGTAGAGTAAGGTTCAACAGGACGAAACCACTTACAGGTTGTGGTCCTGTTGACAGATCATAGAAAGGTTTTGTAGTTGAGTCCTAAGGGTGTGAAATCGGCTAAATATTGGGGCTATCAATGAGAGGTATCTATGAACTATAAAGGGAATTACGGGCCATACATTGGGTTCGTAGTTTGGGGATTCAAGTTTCAGCTTTCTGATCTTTTAGGGGTGTAACCAAGACAAAACTCCTTTTGCGAGTCATAGATGAATCTATAACCCGTAAATTAGACTCGTAGTTTCTTTTGGTCAATTTTAATGAAGGACATTTCTGACTTTTCTTCATATCCTAGGCTTAAAACTATGTCGTTTTAAGCCTAAACCAACCCATATCCATCCTGCTCTACACCCACTCGCTCTAATTTCATTCAATTCCTAAACCATTCAAAATCTCTCAAGTCTTTCAACTCCTAAGAGCCCAATTGAAGATTTTCAAGCTAGGATTTCAAGTTTCAAGGTCTAGCGCCAAATTCTCCCCAAATTCTTGCTAGGTTCTCACACAAGGTATGTGGGTTTCATCCATGGGTACCTTCTATCCATGGAACCCAAGTATTTTCCAACTAAATCTCTCAATTTCATTTATGTAAATTCATGGATGTTTATGGTTCTACTTTAAATGCATGGATTATAATTTATTTACTACTATATTGTTTATTTTATTATAAATTATTAACTAATTGCAAGAGATTGATGATTTGCAAAGTATTTTCATGTTGTGTTACCTAGGGTTTTGAGGTTTCATGGTGGGTTGCTTTGACTACTGCTTTACCTAACGAATTTCATAGAGCTTATGCATAATATTCTTGCATTGAATGTTTTAAATATGAATTGATGTTGGACTCACTATATTTGCCTTATGATCCCATGAAACATTACTTTAGTGATAAGAGTTTAACCAAAGGTTTATGGAAGGCTATAAATTTGATCATAGAAGCCCTTTTTTCAACTAAGTAAGCCCTCTTTTCGACTAAGTGAATGATTGGTGAAAGGTTTTCTCACCTCAATGATGGATTCTTCATATGATAATGACAATTCTCATATTTTGAATCCTTAGTGTTCATGAACTATTCTATGGATGGCCTTAATATTACTTACTCAAAGTTTATGAATAGTTACTTTAATATATTAATATTCCATAGGACTTGACTTAGCACAGAATGAGGCTTGGGGTGGGACTCGACCTAAGAGATCTCTAGTAGCATCTTCTAGTCTTATAATTATGTGCCACCATAGACTGTCTTATATGCTAGGTGGGTGGATTCACATATAGCCCCAATATTAATGAATGAATAAATGTTAACGGAGTCTACCTGACAAGTAACTTCCACTTCCAATGTAGGGGATTACATTAGATTCCATGCAATAGATCACATGGTCTATTGTTGGCAATGATCTCTTACCACATACGTATGATTCCCTAAGATATTTTACGTTGTCTCAATCACAATTTTGATGCATTGATCATCCATCTCTACTCATGATTTTTCACTCCATTATGGTATGTATTTTGCTTAATTTGTTATGCCTATGACTTTATTTACTCATTGCATTGCATGGACATATACTTAGTACATTCCAAGTACTGACACATACTTTATGCCTACATTGTTTTATAACATAAAGACATGTGATGATCCTCCTCCTTCCACTCGTGATTGATCCGACTTGTTATTGAGGATTTATTGGTGAATACTCATGCTTTAAGGATGAATTTATCCCTTTCTAGCTTTGTTTATGTTCTGAACTTAAAGACTTTTATCTTGTATTTTTTTAGGGTAAACTAGGGACATGTCTTAACCCCTGCTTAGTCTATGATTAGAGATATTGTTGGACACACATTTATGGATGTATGTTGCTACACTACTTTTGCAAATGCCTTGTGTTTTGCCCCTTAGTCCCATTGCCCTTAATTTTCACTTTATCATTTTTGTTCATTACCTATGGATGCTAAAAGGCTTGTTTGAGGTTTTCCTCAAGATCCTCATTTGTCGTGTCACACCTAGGATTTAGCTTGGGTTGTGAAAATTTTCATATTATCAATCATTTAATTATTTCTTCTTTTTAGTATCAAAAGTGTACAAACAACAATCAATTCACTCTAATTTTAGAGAACATCTATTCTTTAAAAGATAATATAATCTATATTATCTTAAAAGCATGAAGCATGAACTCCACACTTATGAGTTAGATTACAATAGTACTCTTAGTTAAAAACACTTTTTTAGTAAAAAGTTAAATGTATTATAGCGTTCTTGATATTATTAGCTTAAATGTCTTATTTATTTTAATTTTTTAAAACCCTTATGCACAAGTAAAACACTATTTTATGATTTGTTTTTAACTAAAGGTTGTTTTAAAAAGTTGTCACCATTCCAAATACTTATATATATGCCTTCTTTTTCTCGCTTTCAAAAACTTTTCACTGTTCATGATCTATCTTTAAGTAATATTTCATATCTCCGCCCCTTTTTCTTCTTGCATTAGATTTAAACATATTCCTCGAAACTTTCTTCTTCACCTTCAAAAATCTATATATGCATATGAATTTAATCTTCACCATCAAAAACCTATACATACATATAAATTCATGTCATTATAGAGAGACAAAATGAAAGACATTTTCAAAAGATTGTAGAGAGAAGAGAATTGTGATTTTTAAAAGTGGCACGAAGAAAAGATCTAGACGAAAACATCACAAAGTTAGTTATAATATTCATGATTGGTGTTGGTGGATTTAATGATTCTCATCTATGTGGTACTCATCGTTGATATTTTTAGCGATAAGATTAATCACTTGCTTAAACCGATAAACCTTACTTAGGGTCGACGAACCTTATTTTTTGGTTGATTGTATCTAGTTTTATAACACTCAGTATATTGAAAATTTAGAAATATGAAAATGGTGTAGATAAGTTTGGTTCTAGTTGAGATAACATGATTTTCATTTATGACTCACGATTTCATTCACGAATCATAAACAAGACTCGTGGATGGACACAAAACTTAAAAAATTTTGATAAGTGGAAGTTGATGTATGAAGCCATCTATGATTCATATATGAAAATATGAGTCATGAAAAGTGGTCATAAATGGAGTCTGAGAATATGAGATTTGGCTAATTATTGAGGGAAAGGACGAGGCCAACACACAGTACGTAGTTTGGTCAGTAAGGGGTGAAAATTTTTAAGTCTAGAGGTAAATCTACAGATGGTCACTATGACCCGTAAACAAAATTACGAATCATAAAGGTGATTTGTAGATGGAGAATCAAAGATATTTTCAGGAGCCAAAATATAATCAGGGCGAAACCTGGGATCCACGAGTCATAATTGGGTATACGACTCCTAGACTCCTCTCGTGGACTG
The DNA here is from genome assembly GCA_025774065.1 of Solanum ossicruentum. Classification (NCBI taxonomy): domain Eukaryota; kingdom Viridiplantae; phylum Streptophyta; class Magnoliopsida; order Solanales; family Solanaceae; genus Solanum; species Solanum ossicruentum. The sequence continues at coordinate 9,585,121 of JAOTQR010000092.1, forward strand.
GGTTCGATCAAAATTAATAAAGAATTTTCAATCATTTCTTACCCGTATAATCCATAAACTACGTCATTTTGACTCTAATAACTACTCTAATAACTTAGACCTAATAGAACTACTCTCAAATACTATCAAACTTATTCCCTCCAAAAATTCTAAGTCTTTCTCTCATAGGAGTCCAACATTCAAGCAAACTAGGTCTCCAAGTTCCTTCACGAATTCAAGGTCAATTTCAATCAATTTCTAGGATTTCTTCAACAAGGCATGTGGATCTTTATCCATGTACTAATTTCATTCGTGTTTACCAATCCAAACTTTATTTTTCTTCCAAGTTCAAGCATAAATTTTTATGAATTTTCATGATTTGTAGTCAAACTTGAATTATGGTTGTTACATAATTAAGCTATTCTATTATATATGAATTGTCATACGCCATTTTAACCCGATGTCAAAACGTCGTACAACATTTTGGAGATTCCTAAATAATTCGCTTAAGAAGTCGCCACCTAGTTATTTTTAAGGTAAATTAGGACATCTATTTTGCTAAGTTATGCTAAGTTAACTCTAATTAATGGTCTACTTAACCTTATATGATTCTAGTTAAGGACTCTAAATATCCTAAAGGGAAGGGGAAAGACATCCATTAAGATCTGTTAAAAATAGTTACCGATCAAACTTAGGTTAATTAATCAAAACAAAACAAAATGCTAAGACGATAAGGATTTATTTCTAACTAAAGGTGCCCAAACCCAAAAATCTATTTTATGTGCTATGAACTATTCGAGAAAATAAGAGCATATTGAAACCACACAAGCAAGTTTAACATGTAAATAAAAGTAATAGATGATAAATGATAAAATATAGCGGCTATGAATGACTCCCAGGGAGATCCCTTTGTTTGACTTTCTATTTGAGATAGTCTAAGATGTTGACTCCATGTGCGGTATGATGGTGTCAAGTCATGAGACTTGATTTACGGGAGTCCCGAACTGAGACTCCATTTGCTCCCATAATGCTCATGCAAATAAAGAGAGAGTAAGGATTAGTAAGGTGATTCAACTTCTCATGATGTTGAATAAAGTAAACATAGAGTCAAGTAAAATTATACAACAAATATATCATCTCAAATGAGATATGCAAATGTCGGAAAAGATATACACTTGGTGATGAACGTTTTTTTACTAACTAAAATAGTTCAATCGCATGTGCTACAAGATACATAAAATTTAAAAGAACACTCATGTATGCATTCAAAAAATTATAGAACTCACAATTTTTATAGGAATCAATTACAATGGAAAATAGATTTTAATTTATGTATAAAAAAATATGTACATAATCAAAATGATAATAAACAATAAGCAATTTAGAGACCATAACATGTTTACCCAGAACCTATCCAACTAAAACGTTTAAAAGAGTAAGAAAAGGTGATCAAATGTAAAGAAAATATAACAGAACACTTGGAATAAAATTAGAGAAATAGATAGGAACTTGTGATCACCATGATCATTAAAGAAAATAAAAATAACCTCTTTTAAATTAACAAACTATAACTATTAGCATGCACAAGAACCATGGGAAAACAATAGGCAATATAAAGAGGATTTAAAGAGGAGATTGAGCACTTAACCATACTATCAACTATAATCATTCATGACTTATGATCATCCATATTCACAGCTATACGAACTGCTATTCAAATAAAATACTAACTGATAATAGACATAAATATCCATTCAGTCTATCATCCAAAACAAACTAGCACAAAGCCCCTTTGAATCTAAAACATTAATCAAGACGAGTAAAGAGAAGCTGACCCAACCTTTAGATGAGCATGACTTTTGAAACAGTCGTAACTTATGGCATGCTATGAATCAGGTTTCTTAAACAATATTCAGACTAAAATATTAGATAACGTTAGTTTGGAATCGGCCAACAACTAGACTACATTTTAAGATCAAAAGTGCTCATCGAGGGAAGAACAGGGCTATGGTGATACAACTAAGCGAAAATTAGTCAATTGATAGATCCACGCTTAACAATAGATAAAGAGCTTAACATGATTCAAGATGCTTCATATGTATCTACATATACCGATTGAATGTGAGACGCAAAGCATAGCCAAACAAATGAATTACGAATAGAACTTAAAATGGGGACGAGAAAAGATTTTACCTTTTTGCATGCAGGAACTGGGACAACGAACTAATACAGGACTTCCTACCACCCAAACAGAGCTTTGCGCTCTCCGATTTCGAAACCAACATGAAATTGTTCTCGACTGCGCAGAACCGAGGAAGAAGAATTAGGGAATTTTTGGGAAAGTTCTCTCTTATTATATTATATCAAATTGTACAGTAATTGTGTATATCTACACAGTTAATTAATCTAATTCAGGCAACTTAACACATTAACTAAAATAATCTCCTAATACTCCTAATACATAATAATTACCTAATATGCACATATGACAATTAATTTAATTATTTCCAATATCCCCCCTCAAGCTGGATGTATTGAACACATTCATTAATCCAAGCTTGTTAACTAAGAAATTATGCTGTGTGCGATTCAGTGCCTTGGTGAGCAAGTCAGCCTGTTGATCTTTGGTGTTGACGTAGACAGTCGTAATTAGCCCTCGCTGGATTTTCTCTCTAATGAAATGACA
>JAOTQR010000092.1:9600305-9611876 GCA_025774065.1 Solanum ossicruentum
AAATGATTGATCACATTTTATATAATACCCCCATGGTGTATATATATATATATATATATATATATATATATATACTGCAAGAGTATATTTCATATCATTTATGTTGACATCAGCATGATGTTAGCACGCAAAATAAAAAGGGGTAAGTGTATAGAAAGATAAATAGTTTAGATAATGAGTCCATTGAGGATATATAGTTTTAGATTGAATTTATTAAAAATAAATAATTTCAAATTAGATCTATTTTTTCTTTAAAATGTATAAGGATGTGTTTTTTCCCTATTTTTATTCGCTATTGATACATGATGAGTAACATCGGACGACCAAAATGTTGGCACATTTCTTTTAACATTTTCCAATTGTGTCGGAGTAATCCGAATCAACTGAGATTAGGACGGTAATCTAGCTCGGTTTTTCTTGTACTACAGTCAATTGATGTACCAGAAGCTTAAACTCCAGTTTCACTTTCTTACGCTTTTGCAACCAACAATTTGTTTTTATCGTTCTTCCAGTCCCAATGAGAAGAACATTTATTTACACAATTGATAGTCCAAATACCCACACCAATACAGAATTGTAGAAGACATGGGACTTTCGACCTCAGCCTCAAGGCTTCTACTCCGACCATTAGACAAAAACATTTATAACCAGTCAAACTCATATTAGTACAAAATATAATGCATTCAAACAAGCATGATAATAAATCAATCACCCAATACAAATAAAATCACATAAAGGCTAGTAGTTTACAAAAGAGCAACAAATTAAGTAAGATCATCTTCCTCAAGCTCCTTTGCCTTCAATGTTTCCTTGACTCTTAGAAGAAGTGTCGTCCTCCAAGCATCCTGCGGAGAGAGATATATGCCAATACAAAAATCATAAGTAGATTGCAAAAGACCACAGTAATATAAGCTCAGTCAATTATTCATCTAAGTAGAATTCACAAATCGTTGACCTATTGCTATGTGAAACACTTGCATTAGCCACCTTATAGATATGTCAAGATTGAATATAATGTGAATAACCAGACGAACAAATGGATTATATTGTTTTATTAAGCAAGCTCCCCAGGCATGGCCTATTTGCTATGTGTAACACTTACATTAGCCACTTCAAATGTTATATCTGCATTCAAGTTCAAATGCTAATGTATTTGGCGAAGTTTTAACGTCAGTAAAGCTGCTTCTTTACTCAATTTTGTCAACTGCATCACAACTTCTAAAAATCTGCAGTCTTCTCATACAAGTTTAACATAACACAACCTCTCTGTCCTCCATTCGAAATAAAATCAGGGTTAACTGCACCATTTCAGGTCCTCAATTTTAAGCATTTCTCCATATCTTGTAAAACTTGCAACGTAACCTATGTATCTAGAAAAATATGCCACTTCATATACTCAAACAGCGAGAATACTGATAGCCAACCCAAAGAGGAGTTCTTTGCTGGAATAAAAAGCTGCTACAGACCTCTAGTATCCAAAGCTAGGAAGCGTCTAGAAAATTGCCGTAAAACCAAAAGTACCGAGTTAAACATGCATGTTTATGCTAGAGTTACATAAAACTCAAAACATAATTAAGCACTCTAGAGAAAGAACAAACAGAATTGAAGCCAAATATTCAACCTTCAGTACCAGACTAAAAGAACCTGAGGTCAGATGGTGCTTCAAAAGAATCGGTGAAGATGCTACTAGCTTATGCACTGAATGACAGCCAATCAGGTTTGGAAACTACTGTCGACTCCATTGGTGTTTCAACTTTATTAGGTCTTGCAAACCACAGGAAGTCTACAGAGTGGGTCAACAATCCAAGGAGACGGCAGATTGACGATGGCATCACATATCGTATTAGTGCGGGGTGGGTTAAATGAAGGCTCAAATCCAAGACATTATGCGATAAGAACGCGTTGCCAAAGCCTAAAGGTAAGTTCTACAGAGTAATGGTCAGACCAACATTGTTATATGGGGGGAAGTGTTCGCCAATCAAGAACGTCCACGTTCAAAAGATGAAGGTAGCAGAGATAAGGATGTTCAAATGGATCTATGGGCATACTAGGAGAGAGATGATAAGGAATGAAGTTATATGGAGTAAGGTGGGTGGCCTCCATGATAGAATAAATGAGGGAAGTGAGGATGAGATGATTCGAGCATGTGAAGAGGAGGTGTGTGAATATGCTAGCAAGGAGGTATGAGAGGTTGAGTGTAGTAAGAGTTAGGAGGTAGGCCGAGAAGAACTAGAGAAGGTGATTAAATAGGTGATGGCACAATTTCAACTTACTGAGGAAATGACCCTAAATAGTAAGTAGCCGAGTATTGTCACACTTTATGTAGGAGAAGTAGGGGACTAGCCCCTTGGAGAGGTAGAGGACTAGGCAACTAGCCCCCTCCTTTCCTTTTCTCCTTGTTAGTCATATGATTTAGAGGTCATGTATCAATTTGTATTAATATATGTTGCTTCATTTTCTTTGTATCTGGCTTTTTGTTGTCATATTTCTTGCAATCCTGTATCGAAGCATTTCTTCTGAGTCGAGGATCTATTGGATAGTATGCCCAGTTTTTAAAAGAAAATTGCACAAAGAACTATGAAGTCCCCAGAGCTTGAAACAAAAAGCAAGAAGTGAAGGGGCAGTTACTTCAAGACGAAAAGACAACTTACGGAAGATCATAAATATCATATGAATTTAGTACTATAACAAGCAAATTGTCAATTAAATTAACTAATTTTTTCCACCATCCAATATAAAATAATGATGATATTAGTCAACTTCTTGAAGTTGAGATTTGCGATTCAAAGGATCACCACTTGTCACACCTTGTGCGTCATTGTTTGAAACTCTAAAGCGCATTTCCCATAAAGCGAAAATCCCTCAGTTTGCATCCTTGTAATGCAGTGATGGCTTTTAATAACACTGGGTATGCCTATTGCCTAATATGAAGCACAGAAAGCTGAGCTTCATGCATTAACAATAGAAAGAACTCAGGATAGAAGCTGCATATCTAACAAGGGAGTTGAAAAACAACATGGAATGTCCAAAGACTTGTTTGATTTGGTCGATTGCAGTAACAATGACATAACCACATGTATAGATGACCTGTTGAGCTTTTCACATAGCATACTATATACTCAAGAATTATTTGGATTAATTTTCACATAAGCTCCGTACATTGGGTTCCTCCTGTATTGCTCTAAGGAAAATAGAATCGCTTATCAAAGGAATTCTCTTTTGCATGAATATGGAAGCAGAGCTAAAGAAATTCTCCAACAAGAAGAAACCTCTTGGAAAGGGGAAGAACATTACAAATGTTTTCAACACAGTAAGTAAAGAGAACGGGATGACCAGAAGAACTGTGTGAAATACAGAGGCCAAAAAAACTGAGGTCGTCATATCCAACATTGATTCCTCACTCTTTATTTTTTAAATATAAACCCTTTGCTCACTCTCACTGCTTGCTTGAGGACTATAACGGATTGACAGGAATTTATCACCTTCTAAAATGCTAGAGACAAGTGAAACATTACAAGTAACTTTTGGCGATATGGAGGACAAAGTTTTGATGATATTCCAGCATAGTTCTTTTTAAACAATGATGATCCAGAACAATTAGGGAGGCCACAGATACAAACAAGCATACATGCATCATGCAGGCTCATGTATAAAGGCATTACTCCAAAGTGTAAAATCTATCGTAGTCCATGTCGCTGCAATATGTGTTTTCCTTTTAATTAGTAAAAAGGTGCCGAGTGCAAGATTACCAGTTGTGTCATGCTATCGTACTCTTTGACAGCATCAGTGAACTTTGCAACATCTTCCTCATCAATTGCAGCTGCCAAATCCTGTCATTAGGAAACATGCCCCCAAATTAACTTCAATGTCACATTCAGAAAACACATGCATGACAACTGTGAGGCAGCAAGTATAAGCACTTGAGTGAAATCTTATATTCGCGTTGGTCCTTGTGTGAACGCTATATGATCATTTGGAATACTAAGAGATAGTTGCTCATAGATGCATTGGATCGTGTGAAATGTCATAGCAATTTGTAGATTTGATAAGATGAAAACCATTTTCGTAAAGACCAGAGTTAACAACTGTCTAAAAGAAAAGGACCAGGAAGCAGGAGAGAAAATAATATTCACAAGCGTGCTCCAAAAAAAAAAAATACATTCACAAGCAGGAATATACAAGCTAACGTACCACTAGCAATTTGCATTCACGTGTCCCTGAAAACGTTGGATCCAGCTCCTGCAGATAAAGATGCAATATTGACTTCTTGATATGATATTCGTGGATACAAATTTAGCAGCTCAACAAGTAACCCTGGTACCTGATATCGCTCCAACGCATTGTTGATTGCAACAACATCACCTTTACAAAGTTGGCAAATACCAGCATTAAGAAGATGCCCTCTAACTCCATACTTCAACAAGTTGTTATTGACCGAGTGGCGTGCAATCTCCTCAAAGATCTCGATCGCTCTCGGATATCTGAGAAAATGATGTTAGAATTTGTAAGAATATTCCAATTCTTAAAAAACAATAAGAAGCTAAAACAAAAGCTTACAACTTTATTAATAGTTCAAAAAGCATTTATTCATAGTTCTCTTAATTTGGAAGTGATAACCTTTTCCAAACTACTGATATTGGCCTCTTTCCTATCGTTTTTGTTTGTTTCGTCCATAACAAGAGACTGATTTTACCAGCAGTATAAGAATACAAGATCAACCACAACGCTATCAACCGAGAAATGTGCAGTATCTTCCAGTCCTAAGCATATACTTTTTCATGATATGACTCGACATTCTTTCTTTTTTGGGAACTATATCACTATCTAAGTACAATATATTTACTTCTCTATTTGAGCAGAGAACTGTGCAACTTTCTGCTTGCATTGATTTGCAGTTGTTGTTACATCTTCACTCTGGAAAAGATCAGCTGCCTTTTCATAGTAACTAATAGCCTGGTCCAAATTTTGCTCTTGCTCGTACAATTCTGCAATTTCCTGCACACAGGACACATTACATCTCTTTCAGGCAACGAGACCAAGCTTCCCAGGGATACTCCAACAACTAAAGTAGCTGCATTCTACAATCATTTTGGCTCAAGAGTAACAAAGTGACAAAACACAAGACCAGTCACTTATCACAACAACAACATACCCAGTGAATCTGGGAGGATAGAATGTACGTACACTTTACCACTACCTCGTGGAGGAAAACCAGTCACTTATCACCTTTTTTGGTAATATAGAATGTCCAATCAGTTAAGTACATAAAAGACACTAAGTAAGCACTGAGCTGACTAGAACCAAGCATTACACCCTGTGCTTACATGAGAAGACTCGTTGAACACAGAGAACAGGCTCTAAAACATCGAAGACCACATCCAGTTTCTTGTAGTACATAAAAGACACTAAGCATTGAGCAGACTAGAACCAAGAATTAGACCCTGTGCTTACATGAAAGACTCATTGAACACAGAGAACAGGTTCTAAAATATCAAAGACCACATCCAGATTCTTGCAGATAATATAGTTATACCTTGTAATATCTTGCAGACATATTTAGCCTTCCAATGTCCAAAAACAGGTTCACTGCCTGCTCTAAACACGATACTGCCTCTGCAAGGTACACAATACAAAATTTAGTCTGTTTAAGTCAATGCTAAAGATAATTAAAAGGAAAGATAATTGCAATGTGATGATTTTCAGAAAAAATTCTCAGAAATGATTTCGCATTAGAATTATGCTGTATATGACTGTAGGAGCAAAGTGGGCATGAATAGAGTAGAATGGATAAGCCGTATACATATAACCAAGCTCAAGTAATTTGGGTTGAGGTCGTGTCGATAGGGTGATATATACTAAAAAGATTACTTTCTTTAACCATTAAATTTGCTATTTCAACCTTAGAAACTCAGCAGATAATGAGCCCTCTACTTCTACGCTTCTCCATTTGAATACCAAACTTGGTTCCCCACTCATTATGAGTGTATAACACGTCCCACGGTGTAATACCTTTAGCATTGAACCAAAGCCCTAGAGGCAATATACTTGTGATTCTGCATCAGTTAAACAAGTGTGTGTATGTAGTGTGTGTCTGTGAATGATAAGCAAGCCGGCACCAAGAGGCCTATTTAATCTCCATCCGTCCTAGCACTCGCGACTCCCAAACCTCCATTTTTCATCCTCATCCATACACTTCAACCACTTTGTACAAGCAACCTTCTTAGCTCTCACTTTGCCTTGAACTTCTCCACTCCACCATCAATCACCTTGACGTTCACCAAAGGTCCCTCTCAATATTCCTAGTACCTCGGTAGCTACTTTTTTAATGCAACCAACAGTCATGTCCCATACGTTGTTCACATCTCCACTACTACTCCAAGCCCCCCCAAACTACTTAGCTTCTCCCCCATCTCTCAAGAAAAAGCAGAAGTCAGACTTCCCCATCTAATTTTCGGTCGATCATAAAGGTTCTTATCTCTCTTAATTTCTAAACCCATCACCAGAAGCCTATGTTGGGTGAAAATATTTTCACTCAAAATAACCTTTCAATCCTTACATAGGCCTCTATCACCCTTCTGAAGGAGTAAGTAACCAATTTGAGTCTTAGCTACTATACTAAGAAAAATAACCAAGTGATTTTGCCTCTTTAAAAAACATGAGTTGACAATAAACAACTCAAAGGCTCAAGTAAAATCCAAGAGAAACCTCTCCCCAAAACCAAACCCTCCATGAACATCGTCCAAACTACTAGAAGTTGCATTGATATGCCCATTAAAGCAACCCCTAATGAAGATCTCTTCGATGTCCAGTATACTTCTCACAACCTCATCCAAATCCTCCCAAAAGAGCTTTTTGACTTCCTCATCTAGGCCCAATTGAGGCGCATAGGCACTAACATTCATAATATGTCTACCTAAGATCCTATCATTTATCCTCCCGACCTCAATCACATACTCCCCAAGATCCTTGTCTACTAGGATACCTACACCATTTTTATCTCTAGAGCCTATTGACCTCAACCACCTATATATAATTCACCATATCTATCTTTTCTTTCTAAATTGAACTCATCATATTTATCTTACAAAATAACAAGAAATGTTAGAACATTACATAAAGTCTCAAATAAATGGGAGTGAACTATCTTTCTTTCATTGAATGGTACAAAGTTATTATTCCAGTATGGTATATCATAAATGATGTTGTGCATAGACTTTTATGTTCAGTATCTTTTTTATGACGAGGAAACTTGCAACTGCTACCCTTTACTTTTGATGTTATGTATTAATGCATGAAGTTTCTTGCTTCATAAGTGCAATAACTTCGTCTTCTTTGTAACCATGTAATCACTGTGTATCTTACATACTAACCTAGTAAAGTTACAGTGTTTAAAATATTTAACATAAACTCAATAGTTTCCAAATGCTTCAAAACTCTTTCTGTTTTAATTAGTCTGAAACTTATCTTTGAAAGAAAGTTTAAATCAAGCCTATATCCTAGAAAAGTTGGCAGTGCAACACTCCAATCTTTCTAACATCCTTATTATATATTAACAAATTGCAAGTGTCATTCTAATAGCAACAAAGACAATCTCACCCATAAATGAGAGCATTTAGCAGCTTATGATGGTAGAGAAACTATTCATAACAAGATCTAATCAAGTTTGGTGCCAACACACAATCAAATTGTTTGTCCTGGGACAAGATAGTATTACTAAATGCAAAACCTCTAAGAAGCTCCTAATGAAAAGATGCTTATATGGAGAGTAGAGCAGACATACATACATCCAAAGATGTTGCTTATATGGTTTCCAACAGCATGCAATGTAAAAGTTCTAGTTTGAAACAAATAACTGTTCCGTGACTTACAAACCTTTAGTATTTGACTTCTTGTAGCAATGAGCAGCATCTGCATAAGCATTAGCAGCCTCATGTTTGCTATCCAACTGGGAACATAAAGTAAATTGACTTTCAAGAACCGAAAATATCTGTGAGAAAGAATGAAAATAAAAAAGCATCAATGGGAGATGATAACTTACCTTAAGATGACAATTAGCCAATTTAACATATACTGCTCCAGCTTTATCCCCTGAAAGAACCAGGTAGCAAGAAATTATTCTGCAATTTCTTAGCATGCAACAAGGTTGATTAAATTTATGAAACAGTTAAGCTTATTAAGAAATTTATTCACTCTTACACCATTAAAAAGATTATGTCCATCTTATACAATTTAAAGTCTAAATTGAAGAAAATGGTATTTTTCGGTGTACAAGTTGAACCGATTCTTTCTACAAAATCGGCCCATATACCAAGCTATAAGCAAGTTACAACCCATTTTATCACCAATGCATAAGAACAAGAATCTGCTCGGTAAATAACTCTCCTTAGATGAATAATGCTGAAGTCGTTTAGAAGATTAAAAAATAATACAAATGGCAATCTTGCCAAATGCTCCAACAATTAATTTATCTAATCAAATCGAGCAAAATTTTACACAATTTTTGCGGGCTCTGCTAATCACTTGGACCAAAAAAAAAATACATCATTCAATGAGAAAATGCATTAAAACATCTGCAGATCTCACACAATAATTTGGAATCAGCTACAAGTCAGCATGAGGGAAAAAAACAACAAATATCATACAATGATGCTTTGGTAAAAACGAAAAATGAAATCCTAAAACAGAACCTGAATGGGATCACCAGAATATGAATTTAGGGATTCAAAAACATAGGAAGAGAAATGCTAGATCTTAATAAAATGAGACACAACAGTATAGAAAAAGAACTAACATGATTTGGCGAGTTTAAAGCAATTGCCCGCTTTATCGAACAGATCGGCGGCGTCTTCGTATTTGGAGCCGAAAAGGGCCCATCCGCCGAGCTTCTTCTCAGCCTTGTTCTCGAAATCTTCACCTCTTCCTATGTGATCCCCCATTTTTGCTCAGCGATATCTGTCGTTTGAAGTAATCTGAAAAAACAAAGAAAGAAAATGCGACGTCGAAAAAGTAAAGGAGAGAACCCGATTTCAGGCGTTGGATGGGCTTTAATTTTTCTAGGCCTGCCCTTTTCTGTTGGGCTTGGGGGGGCCAGCGTGCAAAAGTATTCACCCTCCAAATTCCCTATACACTTTTCACTGTATCATACGAAGGGAGCTTTTCTCTTTCAATTAAATAATAAGGATATTTTGGTCATTTCAAAATTCATCAAAGGGATAAGCCTTGCTTTCTATTCTGCTTACATTGTCTTTCCGTCTGGCATTGAGCAAACTCGTAGCGTTTTTCGATTCATGTTTAAGTTGTGTTGTTTCTTATTACCTCCATGTATATAGAAGTGTGATTGTACATATAAATTTTATTGTTCCGATGCAGCTACTTTATTCGCACTACAAGTATGTTTTCGATTATTGGATTCTCCTTTTTGGATTAACTGTATAGAAGTTTCAATTTGATTTTGGCATTTCATACTATGCAAAATTGGATTGCAAGATCGGTAAAAATTGTTTTTGTGCTTTAATTTTTTTCTTTAAATTTGTGGGATTTTATTTTTGACTATAAGGAATTTTAGTTTGAGAGGGTCGTAAGAATTGCTTCATTTTGGGATAAGAAATCTTGTAAATTAAAAGGAATGAGATTGACTATCTCAATTAAAAAGTTAAAAAGAATGCTAATTTTAGTTATAAGGCTTGAGAAAAATTGAATTTTTTTTTTTTCGATTTTGATTACCAAGTTAAAAAGCTTTCTAATTTTTTTAAAATATCTTTTCTAATGACTGAACATATTCTTTTGTGCTCTAAGAGCTTAGCTTGTTATAGGTGATTTCTGTATTTCCTTTTGATGATGCTTTAGTATACGCATATTTAAGTAGACATTTCTATGCACTTATTGTATCTCTTCGGCTTTTATCTTTCTTCATATCTACTGCAGTTTCTAAAACAAATATGATGGATCATGTGGTTGATTCTATAAACTCTTGCTACTACTCTACCTAATGGTATGTTTTTTTAGTATTTTTTCAATTTTTGGCGTCAACATTCAATAATTAGTAATGTTTTTCAATAAAGTAATTGACAAGTGAAAAGAGAGACAGAGAAACGTCTTATACCATCATTCATCGTTAATCAAGAATGAGAGAGTAAGTTACTGAGAGACGGATATGTGGGATAAAAAAAGAGTCAAAGACGTAAGAGAAGGGCGAGCTAGAGCTAGATTTAGAGTTGTTTTACTAGGCAACAAGTATCGTGCCCCATTTTTATCGCGAAAAACAAGAAACTAGACGACGTCGTGGCAAACAATTCTTTTGGGATTTTTTATATTTAAAGGGAAGAGTCTCTGCCTAATGTTTTTGGTGCATTACGAACCATTCATAATCTAACAATAAATCTAAGTCTAAATCAACCAAAGATCAGGTAAGGGCTCAGGTTACCTCAAAGAGAAGGTGTTAGGCACCCTTCGAGGTCCACAAATATGGGTCCCGATCATGTCTTTACGTGGGGTTGAAAAAACCAGCAAATAAGGTCACCTAATTTAAAGATTAAGTTAAATTTAAATTTTTAAAATAAAATCTAAAATCAATTTGAAAAACTTAAAAATCACACGTACTAATTCATTCCTAGACATTAGGAAGAAAAACTTAATTTTGAGTTCTTTGCTTAGGGAAACAATTTTAAGAATAAACCAACTAATTTTGAAAAATAACTTCATCATTTCAGAAAGGAAAACTGTAGAAAAAAATTATGGAATGTTTGTGTAGAACTTGAATTATATTTAGTGATCATTTATTATTTTTTTTGGAGTATTTTAATTTCTACAAAATGATGAATGCCAACCGAAGTTGCAATGATTATGAAAAATCTATTTTATCCCAAGCTTCCACATTAAGAGGATGTGTATTCTTTTATGAAATTTCAAAGGTTATGTACTATTTTTTTGCGTTCATCTCTTTGTTGGGATTATTTTTTAAAAAAAAATTGAATTCAAATTTTAAAGTGTTCGTGTGTGCGCAATTTCAAAGGTTAGTTTAAATTTAAAATTTGAATTCAAATGTTAAAATATTCGTGTGTGTGCAAAAAAAAAATCAAAAAATGGAACTTAGAAAATAAAAAAAATAATATTTAAAGTTTTATGTTGTAAAATCTGACTATGGTATTGAATTTGTAATCTATACGATGAAATTTAATTTGAACTAAAATATAAAATATATATTAAAATTAATTTAATTTTAATTTTAATATAAACAATATCTTTATATTAATAGTTTTTAAAAAAAAATCTTTTTAACAAAGAACTGGACAATAGGCATGTCCCTTGCCTCCATTTTCCCATGCAATTATAGTTAATTGTTTTTAAATTAAAATAATTTGAAAATAATTCAAACAATATTTAAAATAATGATGGTGTTGCAAATAAGGGTTTTCACAGAAGAAAAACAAGAGAAACTAGAACTCCTCCTTTATTGAATGGGGAACATGGCTTTATAAAGCCGTACAATCATAATAGAAAAGAAAGAAGAATGGAGTTAATTACTCCAACTACTAGCTAACTACGTGTTCCTAAAACAATGGAACTTATTAG
>JAOTQR010000092.1:9621392-9632422 GCA_025774065.1 Solanum ossicruentum
TTTATTTTCTTATCAAATAAAATAAATCTCTATCTCTATTAGATTTCTTTCCATAATTTATCTAAATCAAAATAATATATCTCTTTAACGATCAAAGTGACTTTTTAAAAAAGTGATCAAAGTGATTTATTAAAATAATTAACCAATTTAGCTTTCTAAAAAAGAAAACTTTTTAAAAAATATTAAAGTTAATGAAAAAGTAAGTTTTTAGTTTATCCTAAGAGTAATTTTTTTATTTCTTTTAATGTTATAATAAAAAAATACTGAAAATTATTCAAATTTGATTAAAACAAAATAGTAAAGAAAGCTAAAATCGGTTTTAATAAATCGCATTGATCCTTAAAAGATTAATTATCTTGTCTAAATAAAATGCAAGTATGTGCATTTTTAAAAAAAAATTAAAATATGTATTGTTATAACTTAGATTTTTTAAAAGTTCTTTTTAAAGATTTTTCCCCATAATTTATTAAATCCAATAAAAATATACCTTCTTCGTGGCCCTATTTTTTTTTTTTAAAAAAAAACTACAGTAAAACTATTAGTTTGTTTTTCTAATTAGATTTTTCACATATTTTATCCAAACCAAAATAATATCTTTCTTTATAACCCCCCAAAAAATTATAATTTTTTTTTTCTTTTGTAAAAAGAAAAAATCAAGGATGGAGTTTACTTTATTTCATAAGAAAACAAAACATACTAAATATTTTTAAAAGAAAAAATAGATGATTAGATTCAAAGGTATAAGTGAGCCAAAAAGATAAATAAAAATCATTTTCGTACCCTAAAAATATTTCATTTAAAAAAAAAACATTTTTTGACTCAAAATTAGATGACAAGGGCAAATCCAACGGGTGAACGAAGACCATTTTAGGCCCCTTTGTGTTGTTTTATAAGAAAAAGTGCCAAATGGCTTAAATAAAAATTCAAGGTAGCTGATTCGTACGGAACTAAAATCTGCTCCTCCGTCAATTAAAAAATAGGACACCTAGCTAGTATGGGATAATTCAGGAAGAAATTGCGTATGATCTGTCCCAATGAAAATGAATTTTACATAAATCATGCTCTTTGCTAGTTCCAGAGATGTCTTTTGACTCCAAGAGATGTCCAAAAGAGAACCAAATAGGCTTAAAAAGTAAGTTCTTATTGTATCATGAATCAATGGATAGAATAAGTGATATGACCCAAGTCTCATCATATGAAATCATGTTGTTTGTTGATTATTGGGCTAAACCAATTTCAAAAGGCTGCCATAAACTTGGACACGTTCAGACCATCAAATTCCATTCAATCTTTTATACTTGCATAAGTTAGCAGTATTAAGTGAAGCCATTTGTCCCTTATTTGCTTCCTTGTAACATTTGAATACCTCTCAACTGTCACTTTTGCCGCGTCCCTCATCTGCGGCCATAGACTAGCTTAATTATTTGTCAAATTCCATTATTTGTTTATTCGCAAATCATCATTGAAATCTCAGATTTTAGCATTTTTCTCGATTGCATATTCAGTGATGGATGCAGACAGGACTGGTACCAGCGCCGAGGTTCCACTGCTTTCACATCAGAACTATCGGAGGAGGGAGGAGCGGTGGGTGATATGGAGAGCGGTGTTCAACGTGTCGACCACTATAATTGGTGCGGGAATTATGTCAATACCAGCAACTCTAAAGGTCCTTGGTGTTATTCCCGCATTTGTGTTGATTGTTCTGGTAGCTTTATTAGTGGACATAACGGTAAATTTCATGCTGAGAGCCACCTATGCCAAGCGACCACGTACGCTGGATTGATGAAAGAGAATTTTGGAAACATAGGTTCTTTGGCAGTACAAATTTGTGTAATGATTACCACTCTTGGTTGTTTGATCATGTACCTCATTATCATTGGTAAGTTTAATTCTTTAGTTTCTTGATAGTTTGCCAATGTTTCTTCTCATTTGCAATGTCCACACTTCACAACAAGACATAGTAGGAATTGGTTATTCGATGGTCAGCTCAATGGAGAAAAAATCGAAATCATTGTCTTTTAATGCATGTGACATAGGAGTAATCTGCATATTTGTGCTATAACCTGAAAACCATTTTGCTGTATTGAGATTGGAGTGTATCTAAATTCATGTTTGAAAGCTGAATACTGATCGATTCTACCAGTCCTAATATTTCTTTTTTTGTGAATTTCTATGATCAGGAGACGTCTTTTCTGGAAAAAGAGAACACCTTGGTATCCTTCAAGAATGGTTTGGGATTCATTGGTGGAATTCTCGCTATCTATCGATCCTACTGACTGTCTTGCTTGCTGTGCTTCCTTTGGTCCTATATCGCCGTGTAGGTCAGTTCATTCTGTTCTCTGTTTCTTGGGGTTACTTCAATTGTATTTAAATAAGTTGAAATGTTCGCTAAGGCTCATTTGGTACGAGGGATAACGGATAACTATTCCCCTCATATTTTTCACACGAGCGTATTCCATGTTTGGTTGGGAAGAAATCGCGGGAGAACCTATCCCCGAATAAGTTATCTCGGGATTATTAGGTTATTTTTATTCCACAATGAGGATGGAATAATAATCTGATGATAACTTATATCCCAACCAAACATGCCCTAATAGTTCGTGTCTATATGGCATGGGATTGCAGAATCATTATGGCTCAGTTCAGCAATAGCAATAATCCTAGCAGTTGTATTTGTTGGTATATGCTCTGTAATGGCAATCATTGCAATCGCAAAAGGGCAAATAGTAAAGCCAAGAATGCTGCCGGAGTTGAATAGTGGTTCTTCCTTCTTTAATCTCTTCACCGCCATCCCAGTGATCGTAACAGCTTTTGCATTTCACTTCAACGGTAAAAGCTACATCCACTAGATACTTGATCACTTTGTGGTCTTGATCTTAACTTTACTAACATAAAAGCTTGATCGCAGTCCATCCTATTGAAATTGAGCTGGGGATACCTGGAGCTATGACTAGTGCTGTCAAAATGTCACTCATAATTTGTTCAGTCATCTATTTTTCCATTGGAATTTTCGGCTACCTTCTATTTGGAGATTCAATCAATGCAGATATACTTGTAAATTTTGATACGTCATCCTCTGGTGCTGTAGCAATCAGCACCATTCTAAATGATATGGTTCGTCTGAGTTATGCACTTCACCTAATGCTGGTGTTTCCTCTCTTAAATTTCTCCCTGAGAGCCAACATTGACGAACTCATATTCCCTAAGAAGGAGTTACTGGCAACTGACACCAAACGATTCATGTTTCTGACACTGTTCTTGTTAGCCTTCTCATATATAGTAGCCATTGCTATACCATCCGTATGGTACATTTACCAGTTCATTGGATCAACTTCAAATGTTTGTCTTGCCTTCATATTTCCAGGTGCAATCACTCTAAGGTCCTCTTTCTTTCTCCTCAACCTTTAACTTATTAATCTGAATGATTTTCTTTCTTCTGTTTTTGTGCTCAACTATTCATTTCTTGTTTGGCAGAGATGTCCATGGTTTATCTTCAAGAAAAGACAAGATCATTGCAGTAGTAATGATTGTCCTAGCTGTTGTGACGAGTGTTATAACTATTGCTGCCAACATCTACAATATGCTTGGAAAAAGTTCATAAACTTCAATCATGCATCTTTGCTTTCAAGTAATTGGTAAGGTTGATGTCGTGTGACCAGGAGGTCACGAGTTCAAACCTTGGTAACAGCCACTGGCAGAAATGTAAGATAAGGCTGCGTACAATTGACCCTTGTGGTCGGGTCTTTGTCCAGACCCTACGCATAGTGGAAGCTTTAGTGCAATGGGCTTACCCTTTTTTTTCTAATCTTGCTTTGAACCTTTGCCATTTTCAATTTGTATTTGTGTATTGTTGTGTAATATTTGCTAGTTTCAATAATATTGTTGTGAATACAAAATGAGTCATATTCCTAAATCGATTTCAACCAGAAAATTTACAATATTTGTTGAAGCAACAAGATTAAGAGCTTGAAGATGACAAATGACTGCATAATTTATGACAAGGAAAAAAGAGGAACTCACAACTGGATGCACTCATCTTAATTCAGCCAAATTAAATAGAATAAAACAAGTATCTACTTATTTATCATAAACTGTCATTTAACTAACCTTTATGTGACCCAATTTTGTGTATGTACTAGTAGACACTGGAATTTATATAAAATTGCTATGTCCTACATGGCAATTCGTGTGAGCAATACTGAAACTGATTATGTATTATGTCTGGTCTCACACTTGTACATTAAACAGAGGCCAAAAACTGCTAATTTACATAGTCCATCTATCTATGATTCCCCGTAAATTTCATTATATACTATCAATATTGAGACGATAAACGCATAATCCATACCAGGATAAACTCTTACTTCAAAATTTTCCCTTCCTTTGAAGAAGCTTCCAAGTTTGAATCTCTCTTTCACCTGCATAATTGAAGCAAAACAAGAGTTCTTGTTAGTTTTACACACTTTAATTTGAAGTTTAATACTCCCAGTAATTGTTAAAATACCTCAGCAATCAAAGTGTCCCCTTTATAAACTTTGAAAGATTGATTGGTGAAAGATCCCTTCACATGGAAATCACAGATGTCTCCACTGATATTGCTAGCCAAGAAGACAT
Organism: Solanum ossicruentum; assembly: GCA_025774065.1. Classification (NCBI taxonomy): domain Eukaryota; kingdom Viridiplantae; phylum Streptophyta; class Magnoliopsida; order Solanales; family Solanaceae; genus Solanum; species Solanum ossicruentum. The sequence goes on from JAOTQR010000092.1 coordinate 9,626,007, forward strand.
CAAGTTGCATTTTCATTTGAAATGTGCTTGATCTTTTAACTGTATAGAGCAGATCATTTGTGTCTGAACGATAAACTTTCCAGGTGTTGCGCCATGAAAGAGTCTGCAGTCAAATATCTTAATTGGTGGGAATTGAACTCACAAATGAAAATCAAATTAAGAAAAAAGAGAGAATGTTTGATACCTTTTCGCGCAGAGTAAGGAGGGCTAAACCAGCAGGATCAGTAATTATTCTTTTTTTCTTCTTGAAATGCCACACTTTTCCATCACCTTGTAGAAGAGAGGTCCCAATATCATCCAAGACATCGATGTTTAGTTGTGAGAGTCCCAAGATTTTCTTCTTCACAGTTAGATTGACAAGGTAAGGAAAGCAGAAGCCATCCCCAACAACGGGAATCAGGGGAACTTCAAAATTTGGCTCTGGTTTAAACATGTATGTTATTCCTAATCACTACCTAGGAGCTACGACTTTGCCTTACAAGTGATTGCCCAAAGTTGAAAGTTTGAGATCGCTGTCGCAGAAACTTCCCTTCCTTTTCCTATTTATTGACCGTTGAAATTTTCCTTTCTAAAATTGCTTTGGACATCTTTTTATAAACTAATTTTGTTGTACACGTAGAAATCAAAACGAAAAAAATTAATTTAATTATGAGCTTATAAAAAAATTAATAATTTACGATAAAAATAATTTTGATAATTATTTATTTATAAAAGTCTTATATATAGAGATTCTATTACTAATTTCATACTTTTAATATAGTAGATAAGTACATATAAATATAGATATAGATATTTGTCTCATATTATATGGACACTTACTAAATTAGGATAGAATTAATTATTTTTTCCTATTTTATGCCCATCATTATATTAATGTATTAAATGATTATTTCTAACTTAATTTACTGTACGTTGATATAAATAAAAAGTAAAATAATAAAATTAATTAATATATTGCTAAATTTTTAATAAAAGGTGCCAATATATGAGAGAGAGTCCTGATGGAGTACTTTATTTTTTAAACAACTGCTATTATAATAAATGTTTAGAAACACGAGACATTTTAGTCGGACGGTGGATCTTGTTCAGCGTGAATATAGCGTTCAATTTGTACTATTATTAAGTATACTGTGATACATTTTCACTTACTTTTTATGTACGTAAGTCTAAGTATTTACATTTGATGTACATAGAACAGGATAGTGGCCGCTCTAAGCCAAAAAATGTAGCTTTACAGATTTTTTTAAACATAAAAGAATTATGATTCGAAGAAAGTTTCTACAACAAATTCCGTCTTCAACAGCTTATTCTTCAAGAAAACTATGGAGACCTCATTATTTAGTTTAGAGCAAAAAAAAAAAAACTATGTAATTAATTTTATTTATCTACTTTAAATCAAAAATTTTAATAATTCAGTTGATTAATTATCCCAATTTCATCTTATCAGTGAAGATTTATTTCCCTACGTTGTAATTCTCTTCACTATTTTCTCTTTTTTTTGCCCTCAACTTTTTTTTGAAAAAAAAAACTGAATAGAAAAAATTACTTTACAACTATTATCTTGTTAGTGAAAAATATCACATACCAAGTAAAATAATTAAGTTGCGGAAAAGTTGATGGAACACCGCTATTATTGAAAAGAATTACTTGCCCTAGTTCAATATAACTTAATTGTTAACACTTGGTTACAGAGAAAATAAATTTGTTAAAGTTTAAGAATATAATAATTTACTGGAAAATAAGTGTATGTTTGTGTATAGAATTACTTTTTTATGGAGTTTTCAGCTACTTTTAATAATATTTAAAAGAATAAAAAAAGTTTAATAAATATCCTTAGGTATCACCCTCATTTATATTGGATGTGTTGAGTTTAAGTAATAAGTGTGAATTGAGAAATGAATATTGAAAGGAAATGAAAGGATAAGGAAAATGTGGGAATAATCAAGTAAAGGAAAATAAAGAATCATTCTCCTTCATCTAATAAATAGAGAAAAATTGTAGTCCTTATATTGGGGGACACTCATTTTTGACTCTTAAAGAGTCAAATAAAGGGGACCCTCTCATGTCATCGTCGTCGTCGCTTGCTCGGCTTTGGCTTCAGTAAATAATTTGATTGATAATTTTTTTGGACAAATTTATTTATTAATTAAACTAATTTACGAGTTATCTATTGATTAATTTAATGAGCGAGGGGACTAAATAATCCACAAACTCGGGTACAATGAGGTGATTAAATTCCTTAAAGACACACAGTGAATTTTGTAGACTAAGATTTATTTGGTTTTATTTTTTCTTTGTTTACTGTTTCTATACTTGTTTGAATACAAAGGGGATATCAAGCTTAAGGAATTTAATGATTTTTTCCCTTTCTATTCTCTTACTTTTAAAATTTCTGAATCTTCTGAGAGTTGGGTATTTGTATGTTTGTGACAGAAAAAATGACTAACTCAAATGAAGTGAATGTTGGAACGACGACTAGTACAATACCTTTTATTGCATCTTCAAGTCGTTCAAATATTGCCCCTACAATTTCATCAGCGGAAAAATCTGTAAATTTTACTGGTGTTGATTTCAAAAGGTGACAGCAGAAGATGTTTTTCTACTTGACTACCCTAAGCCTATAGAGATACCAATGAGAATATTCCTGTATTGGCTGAAGGAACACTGGATGATGAAAGACTTTTGGTGTCTGAAGCTTGGAGGCACTCAAACTTTTTTATGTAGGAACATATTGACTGGCCTGCAAGATGATTTGTACATGGTGTACAGTAACATGAAGACTTCCAAGGAACTAAGGGATGCTTTGAAAAAGAAATATAAAACTGAAGATGCTGGAATGAAGAAACTTATTTTAGCAAAGTTCCTGGATTACAAAATGGTAGACAGTAAACTTATTATTACATAAGTTCGAGAGTTGCAGGTTATTATTCATGATCTCCTCAGAAGGTATAAGTTTATTTAAACCTGTTATGAACATATCCAATTTGTTCTAAATACTCACACAATCTTTAATGTAGGATTGGTTGTGAATCATGTTTTCCAAATGGTAGCCATCATTGAGAAGTTACCCCCACTTTGGAAGGACTTCAAGAATTACTTAAAGAATAAATGTAAAGAGATGATTGTTGAAGATCTGATTATTTACTTGAGAATTGAAGACGAGAATAAGGCGGCAGAAAAGAGGTCACAAACAAACTCAACAACACCCCGGGCAAATATTGTTGAAAAAGGATCAAATGCTAAAAAGAGAAAGAAGCCACATGGACCAAAAGGCAATCTGCCTAAAAAGAGGTTTAAGGGTAATTGTCATAACTGTGGGAAGATTGAACACAAGGTTGTTGATTGCCACTCTTCAAAGAAGCAAAGTAAGAAAAATCAAGCAAATATCATTGAGAAGAATGAAGAAGTGGAGAACTTATGTGTCATGTTGACTCAATACAACTTGGTAGGAAAACCCAAGGAGTGGTGGCTTGATTTTGGAGCCACTACACATATTTGTGCTGTAAAAGAAGCCTTTGCAACATATTACCCTGTTGCACCTGATGAGACCATTTACATGGGAAATTCTTCCACAACAAAAGTTGAAGGTTATGATAAAGTATGTTTAAAGATGACATCCGCGGTGACTCTAAACAGAGTTTGTCATGTTCCAGAAATGAGGAAGAACTTAGTTTCTGCTGGTCTCTTGATCAAGAATGGATTCAAATGTGCTTTTATTTCTGATAAAGCTGTAATTAGCAAAAATGATATGTATGTAGGAGAAGACTACCTTACTGAAGGCCTTTTCAAACTGAATGTAATGATTGTTGAAAATAATAAAGTTCAGGCTTCTTATTTACTTGAGTCAAATAATCTATGACATTCACGTTTAGGACATGTAAATTATAAAAACTTATGAAAATGAGTAATTTGAATCTATTGCCAAAGTTTGAAATCGAACAGTCAAAATGTCAAGTATGTGTGCAATCTAGTATGTTAAGCATCATTATAAGTCTATTGAAAGGAATTCAAATCCCTTAGACTTAATTCACACAGATATTTGTGACACGAAGTCAATACCTTCTCGTGGTGGAAAGAAGAATTTCATCACATTTATCGATGACTGTACGTGATACTACTATGTTTATTTACTTAGTACTAAAGATGAGGCAATTGAAGCATTCAAATAGTACAAAAGTGAAGTTAAAACACAATTTAACTAAAAGATCAAAATGATCAGGAGTGATAGGGGCGAAAAATATGAATTTGCTTTTGTAAAAATATGTTTGAAACATGGTACCATTCATCAAACAGTAGCCCCTTAATCTAATAGAATTGCTGAAAGAAAAAATCGAACACTTAAGGAGATGATGAATGTCATGTTAATTAGTTCTGATTTGCCCCACAACTTATGAGGGAAAGTTATCCTTATGGCTAATTGAATACTCAATCGAGTTCCCCATAGTAAAACACAATCTATTCCATATGGAAAATGGAAAGGGAGAAAGCCTGACCTTGGTTACTTGAAAGTGTGGGGGTGTTTGGCTAAGTTCTAGATTCCTAAACCTAAAAGGATAATAATAGGACCTAAGACTGCTGATTGTGTATTCATAGGATATGCCTTGAACAATAAAGCATATCGATTCTTTGTGCATAGATTAGAAAATCCTGATATTCATGTTAATACGATAATTGAATCAGATAATGTGAGTTCTTTCAAACAATATATCCGTATAAGAAAGAACATGAATCATCTAATGAAGGAACTGAACAGCCTTGAGAAAAAGCAAAAGTGATCATGATGAGTAAAACCCAAGGCATAGCAAACATAAAAAAAACTCTACTTACTTTGGACTTGATTTTGTATCATTTTTGTTAGAAAATGAGGCTCGAGCTTTCAAAAAAGCTATTTCTTGAGAAGCACAATATTGAAAAGAGGCAGTCAATAGTGAGATTGAATCCATAATGAATAATTATACATGGGAATTGGTTGATCTTCCTCCTGCAAATAAACTCCTCGGGTCTAAATAAATTTTCAAAAGAAAAATGAAAGCTGATGGAACTATTGATAAATACAAAGCGAGGCTTGTTGTTAAAGGATTTAAACAATGTGAAGGTTGTGACTACTTTGATACATACTCACCGGTAACAAGAATTACATCAATTCGAACGTTAATAGCGTTAGCTGAGGTGTACCATCTAGAAATTCATCATATAAATGTCAAGACAATCTTCTTAAATGGAGATTTAGAGGAAGAAATCTATATGAAGCAACCAGAAGGGTTCATAGCTCCTGGAAATCAAACAAAAGGTGTGTAGACTTATTAAATCTTTGTATGGACTCAAAAAAAAAAAACAATGGCATGCAAAATTTGACCAAATAATGTTGTCAAATAATTTCAAAATTAATGAGTGTGACAAATGTGTTTACATTAAGAACACTCCAAATAAAATAGTCATTGTTTGCTTGTATGTTGATAATATGTTAATAATGAGTAACGACATTACTAACATAAATGCTACTAAGCATATGCTTGCTAGTAAGTTTGATATAAAAGACCTAGGAGTTGCTGACTTGATATTAGGAATTAAGATTCACAAAACTCTTCAAAGTCTAGCATTGTCTCAATCTCATTATATCAAAATGGTACTAGAAAAATTTAAGTACCTAAACTACAAAAGTGCAAGAACTCCAATTAATCTGAACTTTGATTTGGCTAAGAATAAAGGTAAAAGTTAGTCTCAATTAGATTATGCTAAAGTATTGGGAAGTTTGACGTACATCATGAATTGTACGCGATCAGACATAGCTTGTGCTCTAAGTAAATTGAGTCGGTACATGAGTAATCCCAATCAAACTTATTGGATGGCGATGAAATGAGTTTTGGGGTATTTGGAACATACTCAAAACTTTGCTTTGCATTATAGCGAGTATCCAACAGTTGTTGAAGGATATAGTAATACAAAATGGATTATTTGGTCAATTGAGACTAAGTCCACAAGTGGATACGTCTTTACCATTGGTAGAGGAGCAATATCATGGAAATCATCTAAACAAACATGTATAGCTCGATCTACAATGAAGGTTGAGTTCATAGCCTTAGACAAGGTTGGTGAAGAAGCTGAATGGCTTTAGAATTTCTTAGAAGATATTCCATTTTGGTCCAAATCAATGGCTCCTGTATGCATCCATTGTGATAGTCAAGTGACAATAGGAAGAGCTGGGAGAGTTATGTATAACGGTAAGTCCCGTCACATATGAAGAAGACATAATACCGTTAGGCAACTACTCTTTAATGGAATTATCACAATTGACTATATAAAGTCAAACGATAATGTGTTGGATCCACTTACAAAAGACCTAACTAGAGAGGGAGTTGAGAGGTCATCAAAGAGAATGAGACTATGGCCGAGGACAAATCATCGTGGCGGTAACT
>JAOTQR010000092.1:9632522-9643726 GCA_025774065.1 Solanum ossicruentum
GGACTAAATGGAGGCTTGCCTCTGGAGTATTGTGTGACAAGAAAATACCACCTAAACTCAAAGGTAAGTTTTACAGAGTGGTGGTTAGACTATCGTTACTGTATGGGGTGGAGTGTTGGCCAATTAAAAATGCACATGTTCAGAAAATGTATGTCGCAGAGATGATGCTGAGATGGATGTGTGGCTACACCAGGAGTGACAAGGTTAGGAATGAGAGCATTTGGGAGAAGCTAGAGGTGGCCTCGGTGGCCGAAAAGATGAGGGAAGCGAGATTGCGATGGTTTGGACATGTGCAGAGAGGGAGTACTGATACTCCTGTTAGGAGATGCGAGAGGTTGGTTTTGGTAGCTACACGGAGGGGTAGAGGTAGACCGAAGAAGTACTCGGGGGACGTGATTAGACATGATATGGCGGAACTTGATCTCACTGAGGACATGATTATAGATAGAAAGAAGTGACGGTCGCGAATTAGGGTAGCAGGCTAATTGGTAGGGTTAGGTGGATGCATGGCCTTGGGATATAGTAGGGTTAGATGGAAGACATGTTTTTTCAAATCATGTGTTCTCATTATCTGTCGTATTATGTGTTAGTTTTATCATATTTACATACTGCCATGAGCTATTCATTATTAGTCGTTCTCTCTGTTCCCTTCCCTTCCTTTTCCTTTTTGTCATATCTAGTTCTTTTTGCTTATGAGTTTTGAGATGAGGGTCCCCAAGAAACAACCTCTCTACTTCTGTGAGGTAGTGGTAAGGTCTGCGTACATTCTACTCTCTCCAGACCCCACTTGTAGAATTTCACTGGGTATGTTGTTGTTGTTATTGTTGTTAAATAAATAAAAAAAAGATAATATGAAAAATTGCATGGAATCACATGACCCACTTGTGGGATTCCACGGGGTATGTTGTTGCAGGGAATCACATGAAGTAAAGATTGATAATGAGAAGGAAATGAAAAATAAATATTACAAAATAAAATATATTTTAAAAATGTTAGAATAGTAAAAATAAAAAGAATTTAAAATAATGTAATAGGAAAATAAATTAAAATGAAAAAATAAAAACAGAAATGAAAGAAAGAAATTAAAAAACAATCAGTTTGTAATTACCATGCAATTACTAGCAATTCAGAACGTGAATTATAAAGTGTATTTACACTCTGTCAATTACACCCAATTACCTGTCAACCAACCAGGTGTACTTACACCCAATTACAATTACACCAAATCTAATGAACAAGGTAGCTTTGCAAACATGCCCTAAATCAACATCCCATCTATAATTGCTTGAGTTATCATTGATTATCTCCATCATACTATACATTTGTATCCACTTTGTCTTTTGTTCCTATACCTAAAGATTGTTACAAAGCGTTCATCCAGGGTGGATGGATGCCATGATAGAAGAAATGAATGCCTTGGAGGCTAATACATTTGGGCATTAGCGTAGTTATATGCAGGTAAATCCATGGTTGGATGTCGTTGGGTCTGTCCATTCAAGTAGGTCTTTATGTCAAGATTGACTGAAGGCTCTATTGGGAAAAATAATTATCATGCCCAGAATAATATTCACGCTAAGTAGCAATTACAAAAGAGTAATGACACCAAGTATTACAGTGGAGTAAATGTCATATAATAGTATTGACAACAACTTGATGATGTCAATAAACAACTCTTTGTATAAAAACACACTATCTTATTTCATACAAATTACTACAATTTTACTCCACACACTATTTTTCTCACAAACTAAGAATAGTTTGTGGATTACTCCGTCTTCTTTCTTCTTTCTATTACCCTCTATTTTGGTATTTTTACAAATAAGCAAAAACTCCCATATTTATAGAAATTTTTTTACCCTATTTATATCTTCAATGACATCATAGCAAACCAATATTTCAAACCTTGGTTGGTTTGTAAGTGAGATTTGGTTTGACAAAGATGGTGTCAAACTTATACCTAACTTCTTAGACTTTCCTTTCCCTAACAATTTTGACAAATCAAACTTATGGGTAAACTAATTTAAAATAGTTTTGACATTCCTACAAACTTGTAGCAATTGATGACTTTTGTTCCCACAAATGTCTCCCTTAATTTTGATTTTTCTTCTTTATTCCAAGGCTTGATCTTAATCTCTGAAAATCTTCAGACTTGAAAGGCTTTGTGAAGATATCTGCAATTTGATCGTGAAATTTCACATACTTGAGCTCTACCTCTTTCTTTGCAATGCATTCTCGAATAAAATGACAGCTTGTGTATATATGCTTGCTTCGGTCATGATACACTGGATTCTTGGCAAGTGCTTGTTCAGATTTGTGTCAACACAAATTATTATGGCCTCAATTTGTGGCAAATTAAGTTCCTTCAACAATCTCCTCAACCAAATAGCATGACAGGTAGTTGATGTTGTGCCACATATTCAGCTTCACAAGTCGAGAGAGTAACAATGGACTGTTTCTTTGAACTCCATGAAATAGCAGTCACCCAAAAAAAAAATACAAAACCAGATGTACTTTTTCTATCGTTAATGTCTCCCGCATAATCACTATCACAATATCCCACAAGGTTAAAATCATCAGGAGAAGAATAAAATAATCCAAGGTCAATCATACCTTTTAGGTAACGAAGAATTCTTCTAGCGACCTTCAAGTGAGTAGAAGTAAGAGCTTCCATGAAGCGACTTACTACTCCAACTACAAAGAGTATCTGGTCTAGTACATGTCAAGTACCTTAGACTTCCCATGAAACTTTTGAACAGAGTGGAATCACCTTTTCTCCGTCATCAAATTTTGACAATTTTATTCCACTTTCCATTGGGGTGTTCACAGAGTTACAATTGAACATGTTGAACTTCTTCAAAATCTCTGTTGTATAGCTTTCTTGAGATATGAAGATGCCTTCCTCCATTTGCTTCATTTCTAGAACCAAGTAATGTGACATGAGTCCTATGTCCATCATTTCAAACTCAAGGGACATAGCTTTCTTGAAAGCTTCAAACAAAACTGGATTATTACCCGTCAGAATAAGATCAACATAAAGACAAACAAGCAGAATATCTCTGTTAGTATGGACTTTTTACTGTAAAGAGCATATTCATGAAGGCAACGAGTAAATCCATTGTCTTGAAAGTACTTATCTATGCGACTATTCCACACACGTGGAGCTTGCTTAAATCCATATTAGGCTTTCTTCAACTCAACACCTTATCTTCATGATTTTTCACCACAAAGCCTAATGGTTGCTCACCGTAGACTTCTTCTTCAAGATATCCATTCAGGAATGCTGATTTGACATCTAGTTGATGGATTTTCCACTTCATTTGAACTGCTAAAGAGATTAGCAAACGAGTTGTCTCCATCTTGGCAACAGGTGCATTGACTTCCTCATAGTCAGTGCCATGCTTTGGCTTGTATCCTTTTGCCACAAGTCTTGCCTTGTATCTCTCCACCTCTCCATGGGCATTTTTCTTCCCTTTGTATACCCATTTGACTCCAATTGCTCGATGATTCTTGGGAAGAGTTGTTAACTCCAAGTGTTGTTTTTCTGTATTGATTGGATTTCTTCCTCCATGGCTTTTCTCCACCTTTTGTCTGTAATAGCTTCATCAAAATTCATTGGTTCACTATCAGCAAAGAGATAACACAAAAAATCAAAATTAGTAACTTCATAGGGGTAAATTTTTTTGTATAAATATGGGAGTTTTTGCTTATTTGTAGAAACACACCAAAATAGAGAGAGCAATAGAAAGAAGAGAGTCATCTACAAGCTATTCTTAGTTTGTGAGAAAAAATTAGTGTGGAAGTAAAATTGTAGTAATGTGTGTGAAATAAGACTGTTTGTTGTTATACAAAGAAGAGTTATTTTTGACACTATCAAGTTGTCATCAATACTATTATATCACATTTAGAGTGTTTGTTGTTATGCAAAGAAAGTTATTTTTGACACTATCAAGTTGTCATCGATGCTATTATATCACATTTACTCCATTGTAATATTTGGTGTCGTGACTCGCTGTAATTGCTATTTAGCGAGAATATTCTGGGCGTGATTATTATTTTCCCAAACATTAATGAGATGAGTCTGCTTACTGGTTCCTCTACCTATTGGCTGTATCCCAGAATTCTGTGATTGAACAATCTCTGGGCATTTCCACAATGATACATGCTTCTGTGCTATAGACTAATTTTATGCCTGATGTTACCTGGGAAAAATTCGTCCCAAGTGCCTTTAATTATACCGCCAAACTGTTAAAGCACAAAGTTAATATACAAAAAGTAGCGACTGGACTAGAAGTCTTCTGTAATTTTGTGTACTAGGCAGTTCATCCTTTATCAGTGAAGTTGTTAGGATAGAAAAATTTGGAACTACGTTTGTTAGAGAAACCTTGGATATACTAGGATTAATTACATAGTGTCCGTGACCACCCTGTATTCTGTTATGATGATGCCTACTGATAAATATTTCATGTCTTCTCAGCAAAAAGAAGTCACTTTAATTGCATGGTTTTTTAGTAGAAGCCCGGTTTGGCACTAGTACTTGATAATCAACCCAGGCTATAGAATTATCAGCTCAAACGAGAAACTCTCTGGTGCTTGTTGCCTGTTACACTTGTATTTCAGGCAAAAGCATGCTGTACAACTTGAGTCAGTTTTGTATAGTGTTTAACTTTAGTTGTATGAAGACGTCTTATTTTATTTGTGTGGCCCTTGCTACTTTATCCTATCTTGGCTGATGAAACTAATCGGAGATTAAGACCAATTAGACCAATTGCCTGATGGTACCATATGTTGCTAGGCCTGATGTTTGGTTAGCTTCAAATTGACACATTCCATTAGTGTCAGATATTACTGGACCTTGCTGAGGCTCTTGTTATCTGTGATTTCTGCTTGAATGGATGTAGTGTTCAGTGCTCCTTCTTACGCTGCAGATGAGGCTGCTGTGGTCTTATATCAAGCTGGAGCCATATCAATCATCAATTCCACTCCCGAGTCTGCTGAGGATGCTGAAGTTGGGAAATACAAGTCAAATTTGCTGAGTAGATTTCAAAATTTATCATATAATGTTAAGTCTTGGGGTTACTATAATCAGGTCTGAGCAGGGGTGTGCATCGGCCGGTTCGGTTCGATTTTGTACATTATCAGTTCGGTTTATTAGTTTTAGTTTTTCAAATATGCTAAACCAATAAGAAATCAATAAAATAATTTTTATCAATTATCGGTTTATCGGTTTTAAGTCCTTAACGGTTCGGTTTTTGATTTACCCGATAAGAATGATAGTGAGAATTTGCATTAATAAAAAGCAGAAAGAGCACGAAGACTATGTTTACAAACTTGCAAAAGCTATAATTAGTTAATTAGAAACTAAAATATTACAGTAGATAACTAATCACTTAAGTACTTTAAAGATTAAAATATGTAAAGTATTGTTATAGTGTCCTATTACTATTAAATTATTAATATTTAATATTTATGATAGAGTAAAATAGTAAATTATTATAATCTTATTGGTTATCAGTTTACCCAATAGTAAAAATCAATATCGAACTGATAACCCAATAATCTTTTTTTTCAAAACCATTAAAAATTCGATAACCTAATAATCCAATAATATTTTTATCAGTTCGGTTTATCGATCGGTTTGATTTTTACACACCCCTAGGTCTGAGATTCTTGTCACTTTCTTAGAAGTTGTCTATAACGTCTTTACATAGTGGTTTTATTAGATTTCTGACATTTTTTAGAATTTTTTTCTGAAGAAAGTTAAAAGAATCCTTACATGGTTGTTGCTTGTAATTTGTGTTACATTTCCACTAGAAAGCCATGGTTATGCTAAGTGAAAGGTCTCTTGTTTAATGGGATCTTAAACATTGCTGGCGAGTGAATTAAAGCTGTAATGTTGTAAATTCTCCAAGGGGAACCAGAATGGGAAAATATCCAGATGCCCCATGCATAGTTGCTATTGGCACACAAGAACCTCTTGTTTTTCATATGAATCTCGAATTTCTTACTTTCTAAATAGATTGGTGACTTTTGATTTGTATTTAAGTTTTAATCCTCCAACCCTTGGAGCTGAATTCAGGGCAACCATCTGTCACAATCAATCTATTTTAGAAGATGCACTTGGCTAGACCATGGTTCTCCTTTTTCTTTAATGCCATTGTGCACTTGATAGTTTTAGCAAAATGTGTGTGATCTTGGACTAAGCTAGATTTAAATGGCAGAAGTTGTACATGACTAGACATCAGACAAATGGGGGCCATTAGATTTGCTTTCAAACATCTGGACAAGTATCAATAGGACATACGTGTTTTGGATTCTTTCTTTGTTTGATCCATGGTCCAGCAATGCAAATGAGTATTTGTCTATAACCATCTTATCTGGTGCTTGATCGATTTGTTCCCTGAGAAAATTTGGCAAGATGTATCAAGTGGGGAGCATACATATTCCTAATGTCTTGTGAAATGGTGAGTCATATTCATTTCAAGTTTCAGGAGCTTATACTGTCCCAAATATTCCTAGAAGAGGTCATCAATGTTGTGTGAAACAAAACACTTAAAAAGTGCAAGAAAAACCATACACACATTTGTCCATGGTAGGAAGCAATGGTCCTTACTACAGCCTATGCTATCCAAGATTGGGTAGCAGAGACTCCCATGGTTCCTGTGAAGCCTTACAATAATGCCCCAGAAAAGTATTCTGTTAGAAGAGTACAAAAAATCAAAGCTGTATAGAATTATGTGGTTTAGAAGATTATATTAGTAAATGATTTGCTGGGAGAGTATTTGTATTAAGATTCTATAAGCAATAGGGATACCGATGAATCTTAGTAGCTCAATTGGTTAACTATCTGAATTTTCACCTTGTTGGTGAAGGTTCAATTCCCACATTGTAAACCTTATACTTGAAGTCTAGAGACTAGAGGAAGCATTTTCTGAATAAAATAAAAGGAATAAAAACTGTATTCAACTAAATATTGAATGTTGAGGGAAAGGTTGTTAATAAGTTCAAAGACATTGTTTTGTCATTTGGTTGAAATAGGGCCCTACCATTCCCGTACATTCTCTCTTTATGACTCAAAACTTTTGCAATTTAAATACAGATTTTACGTTGTTTTTGTCACATTTGCATGTGAATGTACTTTCCCGAAGTGATACTCTCTAACTCACGTGACTCACAATTTGTATTCTCATGGGTAAACTTTTGGCATCCCTAATTATATTTGTGGATATGTGAAATTTTGAATGAAAAGGAAAAGTAACATTTGTTGGCTTTGTTATGAAACGTGAGGCTTGCTTAGTGGTTGGGAACTTTCATCATCACTGGTAGGTTCAGAGCTCGAGTTATGTTGGAGGGTAAGTAGTAATACTATTGATTCTCCCAAAAAAAAAAAGTGTGATGCTGAGGTAAGGGTGAGCGTTTGGTATTTAGTTTGGGATTTTTAAATTTTGAGTTTGATAATTTGGTAATTGATTGTTAAAAGTGGTTGTTAAAAATTGAATCTTTAACCTTTGGTTCATTAATTCAGTAACTAGTAAATCAAACTTCTATTCGGTATGGTATTCGGTAGTACCATATTGGAGTTGTAGCCGACTTTATTACAAAGTTAATGTTATTGCTTTAATTATATTTCTAAACTTTTTTATTGAAGGAACGAATAAGAGAAGATTAATAAGTAAAAAGACATCAAGAAAAACAAATTGAAATGACTAAAAGGCATATATATATTATTATTATTATTATTATTATTATTATCTATGTTTACTCTTTAAATTTTTCTTTGGACTTGTACTAATGAGTAATGCACATGTTGATATGTGACCTTTATTATGTAAATAATTCGAAAAATACCAAATATCAATGGTACTAATGTCTCATACTAATCTCAAACCCAAAAGTCATAATTCTTAGTAATTTAGTAATTTGGGTTTTAGGATTGTGATAATTTTAAAGTGTATATTACTTCATCTCAAATCAATGTATTACGATTACGCGATGTCAGACTGTTGCCTATACACATTGGATTTTACTATTTACCCTCATGCATATATGAGGATAATATATATTTTGCGCTTTATCGTATCATCACTATTTTGCGAGACCTTGGGGCTTAGAATTAACGAAGGCAGGCTAGTGATGATATGACAAAATTACAGAGAGGAAAGAGAAGAAATGTATATAGTTTAATTAAGGTAAAGTTTATAAGAAAATAAAGAGAAAATTGTAAGGAAGAGAGAAGGTAAATGTATGGAGAGAATTGTTTTGTAGTAATGGTAATTGATAAAAGGAAAGGGTGCACATGTGAAGAGGTTGGGTACGTGCATTTGTCTTGGAGGAATGGAGACAATGTTTGAAGCAAGAACCTTATGCAAACTTCCTTATTAATGAACTGTTCCTATTTGCAATACTGATAACATCTCGTGACACCAAATATTGGATACTAGCTACCTCCTCCTATCCTACTATACTTATTTTATATATGTTTTGTTTTTACATTTATCTCAACCAGTTAAGTTACATCCAAACCAACTTCATGGACTCTTCTTGATTCCATGTTTTTACTTTATTTTGAATTTACAGAAGATCGATGTACTAAGCTTCAGTGTCTGACCTTCAATCCGTGAAGAATTTGCTATCCTATTGATCCATTAAGCGAATCATGTCATTTAACACGGCATTACGGATTTTGGCTTTACTAGACAAATTATCGTATTGGAATACATTTCCCTTGTATTAATTTGTTTGTCCTAATTTTCATTTTAATCCAATTTTAAAAAGAATTTTTTTTCTTTTTTTTGACGTCTTAATTTCAATTTTTCACATGACATGTTTAAGGCCATACGATTCAAAAGTCTTCTTTATTTTTTTTTTTAACTCTATACCAAGTTAACAGATGACAAACAAATTGAAACGGAAGGAGGTTGAAATACTATGGACTAGTGGTAGAGCCGAAATTTTCACTAGAGTGTCAATATAAAACAACTACTAAATTTATGAAGAAGCTAAAAAGTGTCAATGCTATACAGTGTAGTTTTCTGATGAAAAGGTATCGGTTGACAGCTTTTAAGTACACGTAGCTCCACTACTCATATAGTTATACAACTGTAGAGTAAAAGTCCTATTTTAGGAACGTGTATATACTGTTATAACTATACAATCTTTAATTAAGTCGAAAGAATATATTTTGTGATAACTACAATTATAGCATTGCCCCTCGACCCCCCAACCTCTTCTTCAAATTGATATCCGTGATCACACAGTAGCAATTAGGAGATGAAAAAATGATGTTGTGTGCGTATCATCCCTGTTGTAAACAAGCCGATAAGCAGGAGAATTTTTTTTAAAGTGATGAAACGATCGATGATCAATTCCCGAATGTAATGACAGTCTACTTATATGATTTGTGCGTTTATGCTGCAGCGGATTTCTGGCCCTTTTAATTCCACTGGTTTTATCAACATGTAATACCATACGAGTTATAATAGCACTGCTAAGCTCTGATTACAAGCATCGTAGCCAAATCATTTTCGAACTCGTTGCTCACATACCCCATTACTCAGCCTCCATAAATAATTTTAAATGTATGGGATTATCTCTTACATTTTAAAATATCAAGGATGGGACAAGACACATGCACTAATCAATAATCGATTGACGAGAATTGAGACAACTAACCCAATCTGCATCCGTATATTCTTCAAAATGTATATGAGAATCAAAATGGAAGAGAACACCTTGACTCATAGAATCATGAACATACTGAATGACATGAAGTAATGTACTGTGATGTATACGAAAAAGATTTTCCACAATCTAAGACCTTGTACTGCATATGAGATGGGGACCTTGTCATAGTGAGATAAACTAGTTATCCCACCAGCTGTGAATATAATATTGGATTACTAAATGGTTCTCTATCAACCCCTTTGTACTTCGTAGTGTAATCAGTGCCAAACGTGTGTGAGCTTCTTTGCATAATTCTTGTACTTTATTTCAGTTCAGAACTTGTCCTGTTACTCGGACTAAGACAGTAGGTTAGTTTTTAGGAAAGGATCTTAGGCCATTGTTCACATTAGTCCAATTAGCCTAAACAACCAACCAAATATGTGATGTATCCCTTGATCCTAATGTTTGAGCTTTGCATGAACCCTTTCTTTATAAACACCTAAGTAACCTAGCCTTATTGAATGTAACATCTTGAATTTGGCCCTAGTCCTTCCTTGAATATCGTGCACCTTAACTGATGCAAAAAGCCTAAGCTAAGGGTCGCTACCAAAAGTGGCCTTAGTTCATAGGTTGGATATTGTGCACCTCAACTCAGGCCAAAAGCCTAAGTTGAGGGTGGCTGGTATAAGGGAAATGTCATACCCGAAAGTCCCACTAGGGTGGATTGGCACCCGTTGCCTATAAGGCTCGGGAAAACCAATCTATATCTATGTGCTTTGTATACATATTATAAGAAATTTCTATATTTTGCATGCTTCTAGGAAGATAAACGGTAATAACAAGCTAAAAGGAGATGCGTATAGCTAGGCCATTGGGGCCACAGCGTCTAAAGTACGAGACATGACCACACTTTAATTTACATAGTCTACAAAGCCTCTAGTCAAGAGAAAGTATCTGCTAATGTTCGGGACAGGCCCCGTCTGAATTAACTATATAATGCAAACATATAAGCTCTAAACACACACAAAGCTCCGGAACCTCCTGGAGCTTGGTAACAGTAGCTGAATGTCCTGTACTCTACTAGGGAGATCTACTAGTACCTGTACTTGCAACATGAAATGTAGGTCCCCCGTAAGGGCCGTCAGTATGAGATAATGTACTGAGTATGTAAGACATCAAATACTGTATATGAAATACAACTCAAATGAAACTATGCACTGGTATAGGATAAGAGACCATCTTTAGTTATACTTTGGAATCGAGTATCTCATTTTCTTTATATAGCTTTACCTTTACTGTATAATCTGTTGACATCATGTACTGTAAATGACCAGCTGATCAGTGGTATAACTGTATCGGTCGTCCCTGGCTAGGTTCTTCCTTAACCCCTCGGGCTTCCACCCATAATAAGATTTTTCCCTAGCTAGGTGATTCTTCCACCTCTCGGGATATCGGGATTGTCCCTGACTAGGTTCTTCCTTAACCCCTCGGGCTACCACCCATGATAGGATCGTCCCTGGCTAGGTGATTCTTCCACCCCTCGG
>JAOTQR010000092.1:9643826-9669627 GCA_025774065.1 Solanum ossicruentum
TTTTTTTTTTTTGATATATTTATATATATATATATATATATATATGTATATGATATGTCCTTGTGTCTATTGTTGCTCTGTACAATTGACTTCCAGGTTCTAGGTAGGTTTCAGCGTATATATTATTGTTATATCAATTCGGTTTGGATTAGAGAGCTAAGACAGGCACGCTTGGTTTGGGAATTGGCTTGCATATAGGTGGGACCAATAGGTCCCATCATGACAAGACCAAACCGAAATACCATTTCGTTCCTTTGCATTATTTTGCAATTGAGCAGTCATGGTGTTTGACACAATATTCATATGATTAGGATTAGAGATAATACCTGTGTTAGACTCTACCATCTGAAGATGTGTTGCAATAGTCTGATTGAGTGACCAGTGCCCACCAACTCCATACAATTGGTTGTATCATCTATCTTTTGTTCCTTTTGCACTTCTTCATTATGAATATTGATAATGTTATTGTCATCAACTTTAAGATCCACCATGTGGCTTATGCTAGGATTATCCAGCCTTTTGTCTTAATGATTGGCATGACATTTCTTACTTATTCCTTTAGCAATATCATTGTCTCTCATAGAATGATCAATGTCACTAATTATTTTAATAGTTTCAGATGGGGATGGAGTAACCCCAGTCAATGGAACATTAACATTACAATTAGGCACATCCATTACTACAGGTCGAGAACTATTAGCCCCCATCAAGGTATTCGAATCACTCCTTCTATCTTCCTTAACCAAAATATCCTGAGAAGTTGAACACTTTTTAACAGAATCAACATTTCCTTCAAAATTATAAGCCTGGGTTACTGGAACCCTATTTTGCAAATTTGGAGGGGCCGACAAAGAATTACAAGGGGCTTTTTGAATGAGAGATGCTCCACATCTCTTTGAGTCAAGGGGTATTAATTTAGGTCATTTTCAGTTGACTAAGCTCCCTCAGTCCCATTAGAATTCTCCTTACCAGTGACACCTTCATTAACATTAGCTAACTTAGCAGATACAACTTGGTTCTCTCGAATCCCTTCCCAATCCTTGTTTGTAGTTGCTGAGTTATTATCATCTGTAAGCAGATTCGAGGATATATTGGAGGGATTAGGTTGGGGTTCATAAATAATATTGTTATGCTCTACTGTGCCAAGCTATTGTATTTCATCAGGCAACGTGGAAAGGTCGACCAGCAGCACAATTACCATTAATGATCCTCAATTGCTATCCATTATAGAAGAAAGTAGCCATTAGTTTAGAGAGAAAATATTTTTAGAGAAAGAATAACCTCGATTGTATTTTCACTATAAGCAAAATGCATGATGACCTCGAGAAGTCTATGTGACTACAAGAACCACCCTCGAATAATGACAACAATCATGAACTGGCCCTCAAAGCTAATAAAAACCACACCTCTTGAAAGAACCTCCACCTCCTTATGTTATCCCAAAGAGCTGACTCGACAAACAGGCCCTCTTAGAGTCCCTACACTTCCACAAGCCACCGCCTCTATATTCATGGCAATGCTCACACTAGGCTGAGAAGGAACTCTTTTGTGTACTTATTTTTTCATGACATAAGCCTAGAGCATAGCTGCAATATGGCGAATAGGAATCCAAGAGTACCCAAACAAGTCTCATAGGATATATAAGAATATCCTTGGTTCTGTAAATGTAGTTTAAGCAACATTTATTCAAACTAAGGGGATTTGAGACTTAGGATGCAAGATATGGGAATAAGGGGTAAGGAGTTCCATAATTAAATCTCACTAGCATATAGACCGAGGGAAGGGATAATGGGATACACTCTATGGGGAGTAGGGACTTAGGAAGTTCATCATATTCCATCAACATCAAGCAACAACATACAAGGGATAAGTAATAAAAAGGGAAGTGTTCATAAATACATAAATGTCTCATAGATCATCATATTACGTCATCCAAAAATACAACTAAACATAGGTGGGATGGGGACCAAGACATCGCTCACCCTCAAAAATATATAAATAAAGATATAAAGTTTTAACATAAGCACGATAGAAATTGGTCATTCTCCCTGTAATGGAGGACTTACCGCAAGCAAATCTTCAAGAAAATGTACTATCCATAAGGAGGTGGAAGAATAGGAACTCCGATCCTTACATGGTTAGATCATACTGGTAAAAAGTATGTGTTAGTACTTGAAATGTACAAAGTATACGAGATGCAATGCAACAAGTGATCATAAGAAATAATAATCAAGATACATAATTATATACAAAAATATTATGCTCAATATAACATGAGTGATCAACGCATTATTCAAAACAAACATGAAAGGTAAACATAATCTTATAGCATAGCTTACATATATGGAAGGAGACCATAACTAAGATTAAGACCGTTCGAGCTACTAAATGAAATCTAGATGTTTTCTCTATACTATAAAAGGAGTGATTTTCTTGCCAAGATAAACCATACCTTCACCTTATAGTATTGTTTTTTCGATGGGTGTTCAAGATATCCTTACCTTACGACATTGTCATTTTTGAAACTGACTTGACCTAGTTGGATCCACTAGTAAAATCTCATTTAGGCAAACATTATCATACCTATGGTGGCACATAATTATGAAAAGTAAAGTTTTATACAAGGGGCCTTAGGGACAGTCCCCCACTCTAAATCCCATGTAGTGCTGAGTGAGTCTTTTCCCAACAAGAATAAGTGTAATAATTACTTGAATAACTCATAAAAATATGTTTTCATATTAGGAATAGCTCATTAACATACTTGGCCCCTTCAAGTGAGAATTTCCCTTTCACAAGACAGTGTAACATAGCATAATAGGAACCATAATCTTTCTTAACATTCATAAAACTTTTCATAAGTTCATAACATACTTGGAAGACTATATTTATCCTAACATACTAGTTTTGCATAACTTGCCATAAAATATTTCATTGACATAAGAGACTTTATCATGTAGTCTTAGTCAACTTATGGTGGGTCTATACATAGGAGCTTGAAATCATTAAATTCAAGAGTATTGGGCATGAATGAGTAAAAAATGATCATTTAGAAACCATTCAAAATAATCCACCATATTTATAGTAAAACCCCTTATTTTAGTATCATGAAATTCATTCAAAATCCATTAAAATTCGTAGTCTTTCATGGCATCATAACATATACAGTTTTTACATCATAAAACAAATCATAATATAAACCCTTGATAAGTTTTCATGCACATTCAGACCAATAAATGATAGTTTCAAAATAAATCAGGCATCAGAGTAATAATAGGAAGTACCCATCAAGGAATAAGCCTTAAAATTAAGAAACTTCATTGAAAGAGAGTTTTGGGATCTATGGGTGGAAGAATTCATGGATGGATAACCCACACACCTTGAAGTCTTGGAATTGGTAAAAAATACTTGAGGAGAGTTGGAGTATCACCTTGAGACTTGACCATCAATGGAGGAACTTGAGACTTGAAGAATTAGATGAACTTTAATAAGGGGTTCGAGGGAGGTTTTGCGAGAGTTTATGCGAGGATTTGGGCTAAAAATGGCTAAATATTTGGGAATTCTCATCTATAAGGGAGTTAGGATAGGTCCCAATTGTCCTCACTTCAATATGGAAATTTTCAAAAGATTTATTCTTGGTAGGAGCATTGGAGCGTTGAACCTTGGGTCCAGCATAGTGCATTTTTGTGGGAAGTTCAATTTTCCCTTTTTTTGGCCTAGGAACGAGTTTAGGAAACTTTTCTACCATCTTGGACCCTCTCTGCAATGTGGAGAGGTCGCATACTTTTTCGCTTAGGACAAAATCAAGCGAAAAATTATTTTTTGATATGGTTGATTTAAAAATTGAGGGAAACCTTTTTCCAAAAAAATTTTACCTCTTGAAAATGAATACGAACTTGGATTTCCTGAAAAACGTATGAAAATTATGAAATTTAATAATTCCACAATAAGGACATTCCAAATCGATTAAGAGGTGTTATAATATCTCATCCTTGCAAACATTCGTTCCCGAATGTGATGTAAATACGTTTGGGAAGAGTAATTGAATAAATTTCTAGCCCAACATGAATGCATTAATGCAATTTTTAATATCACTTTCATGAAATTTCAAAGTTATGCATCAACTACTATTAAAACTTGTTACTATGAGTATTTATGTGTGCAACATGACATAAAAGGGTTGAATTACATTACTTGACTCCATAGATTGAATTAACTTTTTACCTTAGGCTTGAGTAGAATAGCTAAGGATATCACTTCTTTATGTCCGCTTTCGCTTCCCAAGTGACACTTTCGACTTATTGATCCCTACGAAGAACTTTAACGGATGCTATATCTTTATTCCTCAATCTCTTCACTTGCCTATCAAATATCTCAATCAAAACTTCTTCATATGCCAAATTTGCTTCAGTACCTCAACCTCTAAAGGCACAATGGAGTTTGGGTCACCCATACACTTCCTCAACATGGACACATGAAAGACCGGAAGAACTATACTCACCTCTATAGACAACTCCAATTCATAAGCAACCTTACCAATTCTCCTCAATATTCTATATGGCCCTACATACCTAGGGCTCAACTTTCCGTTCTTGCCAAACTGTATACCCTTCATGGATGAGACCTTCAAATACACTAAATCATCCACCTTAAACTCAAGACTCTCCCCCTAATATCAAAATAAGACATTTTTCTACTTTGATCCATCTTTAATATCTCCCTTATCAACCTCACCTTAACAAAGCTTCCATAACCAAATCCGGACCTAACAAAGCTATTTCTCCTACTTCAAACAACCTAACCAGTGATCTAAAGTACCTCTAATATAAGGCCTCAAATGATGCCATCCCGATGCTAAAGTGGTAACTATTGTCATAAGCAAACTTAATGAGTGGAAGTCTCTCATCCCAACTACCCTTAAATTCCAACACACAATTTCTAAGAATATCCATGAGACTTTGAATAGTCTTTTTGGCTTGACCATCTGTTTGTGGGTGAAAGGTCGTGCTAATCTTGAATTAAGCACTAAGGACTCTTTGGAAAGATCTCCAAAAATGAGAGGTAAATTGGTTACCAATATTTGAAATGATAATCAATGGAACTCCATGTAATCTAAACAAATCATGGATGTATAATTTAGCATAATCTTCGACATCATAGGTTGTTTTCATTGGTGGGAAATGAGTTGATTTTGTCATTCTATCAATGATAACCCAAATGGATTCAAAATGCTTTTTAGTCTTTGGCAAACCAATCACAAAACCCATGTTGATTTCTTTCCACTTCCAAGTAGGGATCTCTATATTTGGGGCTAGGCCACCCAACCTTTGGTATTCGATGTTGATACGTTGGCAATTGTGGCATCTAGCTACAAACTTTAGAATGTCTCTTTTCACACCACCCGCCAAATACACTTCCTCAAAACTCTATACATCTTTATAGATTCAGGATTAATTGAATATGGTTAATTATGTGCCTCTTTTAATCTCAAGTCTCCCAGCCCATCAACATTTAGCACACATAACCTATATTTGTGCCTAAGGGAACCATCTCCCTCTTGGGGAAAATCTCTACCTTTCCCTCTTTCACTAATGCCTTTAATTCCACAAAACATGGGCAAGATCTTGCTTATATTTGACCTCTTCAATCAAAGAATACCTGGAACCATCTAGAACCACCACACTTCTATTCTCGACCACATATAAACTAACCCCCCAACCTAGCCAATTTATGAACATCTTTTGCCAAATCCTTCTTCCTATCCCCAAGTTTAAGTACACTGTCCATGGATACCCTACTTAAGGCGTCAACTACAACATTAGCTTTACACAAAAATGCACACTCATGTCATAATCATTAAGGAGTTCCATCAAACTTCTTTGACTGAAATTGAGATCACTTTGCATGAAAAAATTTTAACGACTCTTATAGTCGATGAAAAAATCTACATGAACCCCATACAAATGATGATGCCGTATTTCAAAGCAAATACCATAGCTACTAGCTCAAGGTCATGAGTAGGTAGTTACACTCATACACTTTTAGTTACCTAGAAACATAGGCAATAATCTTTCCACCTTGCATCAATACACACCCCAAAAAAATTCTTGAAGCATCACAATAGACAACAAACCCCCTTCTAATAATACCAAGGTAGGAGTGGATGTAAGCTTCTCCTTTAAATCTTGAAAGCTCTTTTCACATTCATTGGTCCAAATGAATTTCACCTTCTTCGGCCAACTTTGTCAAAGGAGAAACAAACATAAGAAAAACATTCAATAAATCTTCTGTAATACTTTGCTAAGCCCAAGAAACTCCTATGTTCATAAGAGCCAAGGGCTTAGGCCGATTTCTCACCACGCCCATCTTTTGAGGTTCCACTTTGATTCCTTTACCTTACACCACATGCCATAGAAATGAAACCTCTTTTAACCAATACTCACATTTATCAAACTTAGCAAACAAATTTTGTTCTCTCAAAATTTGCAACATTGCCCTCAAATGTTTCACATACTCTTTCTCACTTTGTCAATAAATCAAGATTTCATCAATAAATACCATAACAAACATATCATGGAAGGGTTTACATATCCTATTTATGAGATCCATAAATATTATCAGTGCATTAGTTAGGTCAAAAGACATCACCATAAATTCAGAATGCCAATACCTTTTTTGGAAAGCCATTTTAGGAGTATCACATTCCCATACCCTTATTTGATGGTATCTGGATCAAAGATCAATTTTAGAAAAGTAAATATCCCGTTGAAATTTGTCAAATAAATCTTCTATCCTCGGAAGGAGATACTTACTCTTTATGGTGACCTTATTGAGTTGCTGGTAGTCAATGCACATTCTAAGTGAACCATCCTTCTTTCTCACAAACAACACTGGTGTACCCCAAGGTGACTTGCTAAGCCTAGTAAAACTCTTCTTCAATAAGTCTTTCAATTGATCATTTAATTATTTCAGTTCCATCGGGGTTCTATGGTTGGGAGGAATAGAAATAGGTTGAGTATCAAGGAGGAGGGCTATGCCAATATCTATTTCCATTTTAGGAGTAATACTGGTGATTTCGTTGGAAAAGACCTCAAGAAACTTATAAATTAGTAGAATCGACTTAATAAAAGGAACTTTGGACACGACATCCCTATAGCTTATAAGATGATAAATGAAATTCTTAGAAATCAATGAGCCTCAATACAAGAGATGAACCTATCTTTAACCACCAAATCATGACTTTCCCACTTTAGAACGAGTTCATTAGGAAATTGAAACCTAACTTTACTGGTTTAGGAATTAACAGAAGCATGATATGCATGTAACTAATTCATACCAAGAATAATATCAGAATCTACTATATGAATTTCAACAAAATCACAAGACAACACTCTATGCAATATGGACACAAGAAAACCCCCATAGACTCTTTTAGAAACAATGGACTCACTAATAGGGTAGACACCTCAAAGGGTTCACATAGAAATTCGGGACACACATTAAGAATATTAGCAATAATTAGGGTAATGAAAGATAGAGAGACACTTGGATCTAATAAAGCATACACATCATGATCATAAACCTTTAACATGCTGATAACGACATTAGGTGGCACATCCACCCCTTGTTTCTCTTGAAAAGCATAGAATTAGTTATGATATGGAACACCCCCTTGTTGATTATCTTTGGCTCTTTAATCAACATGAGCATCATGTCCTTGTGAAGACTAACTCTATCCTTGTTCTGAGCATTTCGAAAATCAAAAACCATGCGGCCCATCTTGCCACACCTAAAGCATGCACCCGTGTTTCACAAGCATATGTCTATGATTCCATCCCTACTTTGGACACTTGGAAGAAGTTGTTCCACTATTTCTACCTTGATCTTTAGTGTTTGGCACCCTGTCATTGAAGAACCTTTAATTGGGAACATTTGATAACCCTTGGCCTTAAAATTTGTGGCCTTGTTTAAAAAGACCACCTCTACCACCTTGGAATCCACCATCATAATGAACCCTCTTGGACTCTGCACTCCTCCTCTTTCTAAGATTTTCTCCTTCAAGCTATTTGGAATATCTCATAATCCAAGACAAGTCGATTTCCCCAACAAGCATGGAAGTGTGACACACTTTATTGACCAAGTTAGATATTCCTGACACAAATTTGTTAATTCTTGCCCAAGAACTAGCAATCAAGTGAGAAGCATACTTAAGAGATTGTTAAATTTGAGTGAATACTCTCTCACACTCATGGAGCCTAGTTTAAGATTCATAAAATCCATCATCTTTGCCACCCTTAGTTTAATAGGAAAGAAGCAGTTAAGGAAAGCAGCTTTGAACTCCTCCTAAGAAATAGACACATCATTTACTATCTCCATTTTCCATTTGGTGAGACACCTTCTCTTTCAATATTATACCCATAATAGTAAGGACTTTATACACTTCATTAATAAATTCTTGAGTGTCTTCCTCTATTTTAGAGCCAAGAGGATTCATTCTAGTGAAGTCCCTTACTAGTGAGGTCGAAGTAGGTGCATGGGGAGATTAGCTCCTTGGCTAACATGGTTGGCCACGGCTTATTCCAACAAGGTGATAACATTCCAATATTCAGCATGATTAACCCCTTTCTGTGTGGATCTTGAGGGGCCAGAGGGGCTTCATCCTCTTCAGGAATAGGATCCCTTGGTGGAATTTATCTTGGTGGCATTATCTAGAGGTACAAAGGACCAGCCATTAGAAATAGGAAGTCTTAATTTAAGTTCTAAAGCACA
The DNA here is from genome assembly GCA_025774065.1 of Solanum ossicruentum. Taxonomy (NCBI): domain Eukaryota; kingdom Viridiplantae; phylum Streptophyta; class Magnoliopsida; order Solanales; family Solanaceae; genus Solanum; species Solanum ossicruentum. The sequence continues at coordinate 9,652,593 of JAOTQR010000092.1, forward strand.
ACATCGATTATGAAGAAGTGAATGGTTTCCTAAATGGCTCATCGCCTCCTATATTCATAGTTGTCGCATACTACACAACCATGTACAAGATTTTACTTGATGCGGCATATTTGATTTTCAAGGACTATATATAAACTTAATTCTCTGATATTAAGCTTATCATGACCCAAGCCAAGGGCCTAGGTGCGACATGGTGAGTGGGAACCCAAGGGTACCCAAACAGGCCTTATAGCATACATAAGCACATTCTTGGTTGCAAAAATGTAATTTTAGCATCATTTAATCAAACTTAGGGGATTTGAGATGTAGAACGCAAGCTACGAGAAAAAGGGGTAAAGAGTTTCATCATTCAATCTTACCAACACATAGACTAAGGGAAGGGATTATGAGACACACTCTATAGAGAGTATAAGAAGGTCATCACATGACATCAACATCAAGAAACAATATACAAGGGATAAAGACTAATGAGAAGTTTTCAAAGATACATAAGTGTTGCATAGATTATCATATTACATTATCCAACAATACCTCTAAACATAAGTGGGACGGAGGCCAAGACATGTCCCGAGCTTACCCTCAAAATTATATAAATAAAGTGAAAATATATTAACTAAGCAAGATAGAAAATGATTGTTGTACTTGTAATGGAGGACTCACCACAAGCAAATGTACTAGCCACTAGGAGGTGGATGAATAGGGACTCTGACCCTTACATGGTTAGATCATGTAGGAAAAAAGTATGCATTAGTATTTGGAATGTGCTAATTATGCAGGATGTAATGCAACAAGAGATCAGAAGCCATAATAACCAAGATGTATAATCATATACAAATATATTAAGCGCAATATGACATGAATTATAAATGTTTTAGTCAAAACATGGATGAAAGGTAAAACATAATCTCATAGCATAACATACATATGTGGGAGGAGACTGTAATTAATATTAATACCAAGCGAGCTACTATATGGAATCCTGATATTGCCTCCACATTGAAAGAGGAGTGGTCTACTTGTCGAGGTAAACCATTCCCTTACCTTACAACATTGTCTTTTCGGTGGGTGTTCAAGATATCCTTACCTTACAACATTACCTTTTTGGAAGGTGACTTGACCTAGTTGGATCCACTAATAAAATCCCATTTAGGCAAAAATAATCATAATTATAGTGCAACATGTTATGAGAAGTAAAGTTTTATCTAAGTACCCTTAGGGATAGTCCCCCATTCTAAATCTTATTCAGTACTAAGTCTAGTCCATTGAATATATAACATAAGGTTAAGTGCAATCATGACTAACAAAACAACAACAACATTACTCCAATGCCTCAAAGGCTCTCGCCCATTGCGGGGTAAGGGGGGTCGGATGTATGCAGCCTAGCGCCTATGTTTAAAAACATAGTGCGACTGTTTCCAGATGACCCATGATGAGCGTCGAAAGTTGCATTGACTAACTGCTACTTCACAATTGAAAGAAGCTCAGACAATTTAAAGAGCCATTTTGCTTTATTCCATCATACCCGAAAGCCAAAAAATAGTGAATTTTTGGCCCCATCTAAGATTGATGGAGAACATGTTTGAATAGTAGAAGTAGCTCATTAACATACTTGATCCCTTCAAGTGAGTATTTTCTTTTCATAAGAGGGTGTAAGATAGGATAATAGTGCTCATAATCTTGCTTTACATACATAAAAGTTTTCATGAGTTCATAACATACTTGAAATCCTATATTCACCATGGCATACTTGTCTTACATAACTTGCCATAAAATATTTCATTAACATAAGAGACTTTATCATGTAGTCTTAGTCAAAATATGATAGGTCTATGCATAGAAGCTTAAAATAATAGCATTCCAAAGTATTGGGAATGAATAAAGTAAAATATGATCATTTAGAAACCATTCAAAATAACCCACCATCTTTATAGTAAAGTTGCTAATTTGGATATCATGAAATTCATCTCAAAGTCCATAACCTTTCATAGACTTTCATTGAATCATAACATACATCATTTTAAAATCATAAAACAAATCATAATATAAATCCTTGATAAGCTTTAATGCGCATTCGAATCAGTAAAATGAGAGTTTCCAACATAAATCATACATTGGAGTACTAATAGGAAGTACCCATAAAGGAGTAAGCCTTGAAATCAATAAATTCCATCAAGAGGGAGTTTTAGGCTCCATGGGTGGAAGAACCCAGGGATGGATAACCCACATACCTTTAAGCATTGAAAGTGGTGAGGAAGACTTAAGGAGATTTGGGTTATCACCTTGATATTAGACCTTCAATGGACGAACTTGAAACCTTAAGAATTGGATGAACATGAATGAGGGATTTTGTGAAGGTTTTAAGTGGAATTTGGGAGAGTTTATACAAGGATTAGGGATAAAAATGTCTAAATTTTTTAGGATACACATCTATAAGGGTGTTGGGATATGCCCTAATTGCTCTCACTTGAATATGGAAATTTTTGAAAATTTTTGTTCTTGGTGAGAGCACTGGCACATCTTGCCTTAGGTCTAGCATAATGCATTTTCATGTTAAATTCATTTTTCCCTATTTTATCCTAGAAATGGGTTTAGGCCATTTTTACCATCTTGAACCCTCTCTGTGATGCAGAGAAGTCACATACTTTTCTGGTTAGGGAAAAATTAAGCAAAAATTTATTTTTTGATACAATTGACTTAAAAATCAAGGGAGGCCTATTTCTTACATAATTTTGTCTCCTAAAAATAAATACAAACTTGGATTTACCGAAAAACATACAAAAATTATGATATTTAATAATTCTACCACAAAGACATTTTGAATTGCTTGGGAGGTGTTACAGGTTTGAAGACATAAGATCTTATGGTTACAACCTCACTCTCCACAAGGCTGTGAACTTCCTCAATCTCTGTAGGAATCAATCATATGAAATGACAAGGCAACTAGTAGAAATGTGCCTCATACTCAGTCATGGACATATCATCCTAGGCCAAATACCTCAAACATCACTGACTCTCCCCTATACACTATTAGGTATGAAATGGTCCCAAAATGCACTAGAAAACACCTCCCACTCCATTGGAGGAGATCCTCTGGTCACGGTCTCATGTAAATCCTCCACCACTCTCTAGTGTCCAAATCATCCTAAAAAGGAGAATGTTGCAGCTGATGCTCTTATTAGGCTATCTATGGGTAGTGCAGTTCATATTAATGAGGACAAGAAATATTTGGCAAAGGATGCGCACCTTTGGCTAGGTTGGCCGATTCTAATGATGGTGGCATTTATGTTCATAATGGAGTCAAGTCTTCTGTGGTTGTTGATATCAAAGAAAAGCAAGACATGGACACATCATTGGTTGGCTTGAAGAAGTTTCTTACCATAAAGAAGATATATGTTTTATCCCAAGGGGGAGATGGTATGATTCTGTACCAAGATTGGTTATGCGTTTCGAATGTTGATGATTTTAGGGAAGTGATTCTGAAAGAGGCCCATAACTCTCCTTATCCGTATATATGGGATCCACCAAGAGGTATTAAGATTTTATAGAAGTATATTAGTGGCATGATATGAAGAAATACATTGCTAAGTCGTATCCAAGTGCCTTAATTATCAACAAGTGAAAGTAGAACACCAAAGGCCTAGTGATTTAGCTAAAGACATTAAGACTTCTAGTTGGAAATAGGAGGATATGAATATGGGATTTGTAGTGTGTTTACCCCATATCCGAAAGTGATTTGGCTCTATTTGGTTGATTGTTGATATAATGACCATATCGGCTCACTTTTTACCGATGGAGACTACTTTCAAAGCCGAGGATTATACCAAGTTATATATTTTGGATTTCGTTAGATTACATGCTGTACCTATGTCTATTATATTGAATTGTGGTACCCAATTTACTTCTCACCTTTGGAAATTGTTTAAGAAAAGTCTTGCTACTAAGGTGAAGTTGTGTACTACTTTTCATCCTCAAACCGATGGGCAAGCCAAGAGAAAAACTCAAAACTTGGAGTATATGTTGAGGGCTTATGTGTTGGAATTCAAAGGAAATTGGGATAATCATTTTTTACTTAGTGAGTTTGCCTGCAACAAAGGTTATCATACTAGCATCGGAATGGCACCAGTAGAAGCTTTGCATGGGAGAAGGTGTAGGTCACTAGCAGAATGGTTTGAGATAGGTGAGATGGTGTTTATTAGCCTATGCTTGGTATTGGAGGCTATGGAGAAGGTTAAATTGATTAAGGAAAGGCTAAAAATAGCCCAAAGCTATCAAAAGTCCTATTCGGATGTTAGGAAGAGAGATCTTGAGTTCCTTGTCAGTGATTAGGTGTATATAAAAGTTTCACCTATAAAGTCTATGATGTATTTTTTGTAAAAATGTCAAATTAAGTTCTCGGTTTATAGGCCCATATGATATTGTTGAGCGGGTTGGTAATGCTGCATATAAATTGAATTTGCCTTCGGATATAAATTTTATTTACCCAGTTTTCAATGTGTTGAGGTTGAGGAACTAGTTAGTTATCCTGATATGATCGTACATTAGAGGGTATTAATGTTGAGGTGAACCTTTTATATGAAGAAGTTTTGATCGAAATCTTAGATAGGTAAGTAAAGAGACTTCATAACAAGGTTGTTGCGTCAGTTAAAGTGCTTTGGATAAACCAACATGTGGAGAGTGCTACATGAGAGGCAGAATCAGACATGATAAAATAATATGCGCATCTATTCCAATTTACTCATGCCAAAGGTACTAGGTTCTTCTCATTCAAATGATCTTAATTCTTTCAGTCATATGTTTTCATGCCATAGCATACATACATGTGCACGAAAATGATTTCAATGATGTTTTCACATTAGTTTTGATGACTTTATGGTTTTAATAGTTGAGTTATGCATTGTAATGTCATGTTGAGGTGTTTCATGTGTAACTCAAGCTTTCCAAGATGTATTATAGCTTTTTTACGGATGAATGTTCCTAAAGGGGAGATGATGTAAGGACTCGACCCTCGGGAGACCTTAACAGGGCTTAAATAATCAAATTTTGAAAGTTTTTGGCCCAGGGTGCTCATAAAGGAGCATGCCATGGCTCGTGGTGCACACCACTAGTTGTGCTATGTCATGTGAAAGGTCCCTTGGGAATGGTTCTAGCCCTTCTTTGCGATTCCTTGAAGTTTTGGCTAAGGGTCCCCTTTAAGGAACCCTTCACAGACCATGGTGTACTCCAAGGACTATGTAGGGGAACCTTGGAGGTGTCCTTGGTCCATTTGGAGGCTGCCTTGGTGGCCTCACATAAAGAGTTCCACCACAGAATCCATGGTCGAAAGTGCATGCCACAAAAGGTGGAGGTATCGTGGAGGGAACCCTCCGCTTGAAGTCCATATTCTGACCAAATATGCACACACAAAACCCTTTACAGCTCGTTGTGTATACCGTGGTCCATGTAGGTGGTCGTCCAATGCACTACCTAAAATTTCGACCCCATTCATTAAGTTATTTTGGGTACTTTAGCCTAAACCCTTTGTCTTTTTGGGCTTATAAGCCTATTCTAAGACTCTTAAGTCATGACTTAGTCATTTTCAACCCTTCACTCTCATCCTAACATTTAAACTCTATAAATTCAAATTCCTAAAACTCCTTTCAAGCCAAGCTTTGAAGATTAAAGTCAAAGGATTCAAAAGTACTTCAAGTTCAAGTCTAATTCATTTTAACCCTCCTAATTTCTTCAATGTATATGTGGCTTCATTAATGATTCCCTTCGAATCAAGAAGCTCCAAAATCTATTTCTTCAATTTCATGATTTCTAAGTATGATCAATAAGTGAATGTTGTGATTTAGCTACAAATTGATAAAATTATGATATGGGTCATTATCAATTGTTGATTTTAACATAATTTAAGTCTTATTATGTTGATTTACATGGATGTTATGAGAATTTAATATACATGTCCCTTTTTATGATGAATTTATGCATGAGTAATCTCAAGTATGTTTCAATTGTTGATTTATTTATGGATTAAGTATGATTTCATCTTATTATGATGTTTTGACTATGAATCTCAAATACCCATGCTATTCTCTCATCCCTCATGACATATGCATGCATGAACAAGGATTTTTATGAGACTTATGATGTGGGTTATTAGCCAATTATGATTATGACTATGATGTCAAGGCAAGTATAGTTATGACATTATATGTGATCACATAATATATATGGTATAGCTCAGGAGCCCCATGAGTGTGTTTACACCACTATGTACAAGTATGAATGGGCTTATCTTATGCATGAAAGTGTGAAATGAAGTACGATTTGGCCTTTGATCCCAAGCATGTACGATTATGATTTGATTTTGCTTTTAATCCCAAGTATGCATGATTACAAAGTATGATTTGACTCTCAAGCCCAAGTATGCATGATTACGAAGCATGATTTGGCTCTCAAGCCCAAGTATGCATGAATATGATTTGAAAAGAGTTATTCGCCTATTTCAAGCATATATATATATATATATATATATATATATATATATATATATATATATATGTCTGTCTGTCTGTATGTATTCCCGTGGGATAAAGACTTAGCACTAAATGAGATTGGAGGTGGGGGACCATCCCCAAGAACCCTTATATAATGTCTATCTTTCTCATAACTACATGCCACTGTAGGTTCATATTTATACCCTCTTGTGAATTATTATGTTCATATAAATCCTCTCCGAAATGGATGTTATTCCCGCAAGGTGAGGTACTCTCTAAAATGTGTGTTTTTCTCGTAAGGTGAGGTATAGAATATCTTTGGCAAGTAGTCTACTTTTTGTCTAGTCTAGAGGTAACATCAAATTTTCAAGGAATAGCTTGCTTGGTCTTATACGTCGGTTGAGGTCCTATCCCTGTTGTATTTATGTATTATGAAATTTATGCATCATGGTTTTAAGGCATATTGATATGGTATTCTTCCTATATAGTTCTTATATATATTTTTTCTTTTCAATTACATTGAAATGTAGGTTATCGTGTTCATATGAATCGCATACCTGCACACTTAGTACATTCCAATGTACTAATACATACTCTTTGCCTATATGATCTTATGTAGGGACCGGAGACTTTCTTCATCCACTTTTTCACAGCTATATTTGATTTATAGAAGCTTTTGCTTATGGCGAGTCCTTTATTCCAAGGATAAGATCCACCTTTTATGTACCTATGCTATGTATGATTATCTTATGTATTTTACTTTGAGGGTGAGCTCGAGACATGTCTTGACTCTCATCCTATCTATGACTTAGAGGCATTGTCGGATGTTATGAAACTCTATGTACAATCTTGTATGGTTAATGCTATAGGAAAATATGCTTATGTAAAGTCTTATGTTGATGATGTTATGATGTGATGATGAGATAATGAAATTCCTATGACCCTACTCCCATAGCTTGAGTTATATGATCCTACCCCTTAGAATTGTTTGTTGATAAATGTGTGATAGCAAGTCCTATGTTCCCTATCAACATAGCTTGAGTCTTTGATTTCCCATCCCTTAGAATTACTTGTTAAAATTTTGTGAAAATGAGTCTCATACCTCTCTTATCCTATAGCTTGTGTCCAAAGACCCCTACCTCTAGTATCACTTTATAGTGTTTGAATTATGCTTCTGAATCGATGATGTGTGTATGAATGCTATGAGGCTTATTTGGGGACTTTCAAGCTCCTATTCACCATGTCACTCCTAAGCTCTAGGCTTGGGTCGTGACACGATTCAACTCTGCAAGCAATCCAAATCTATCCACAAGGATGAGGCCGAAGATGGTCACCTACACCTACATTGTGATGTAATATATGCACAAAATATGTGTTAGAAAATTTGAATGTCCTAAGTATTCGAGTATGTAATACAATATAGTAAATAATATTAATGAATGCATAATAATGATATATGGGAAAGGGCACATATATATAGAATTAAAGTAGAGAAAGGAATCATCATACTAACATGCCATGAGTGTCATGATGAATGATATCATAGTACATCAACTTATGTAGGAATGTCACCATAACTAACAGTAAGACCTTACGATCCATAACATGGAATCCTAGTGTTGCCTCTACATCGGAAAAAGAGGAACCTACTTGTCAAGGTAGGACTGTACTTGTCATATCATAAGCTATGTGGATGTACTAGAAATCCATATTAGGAAACATCATCATTCCTATGATGGCTCTTAGTTATGGGACAATATAATTTACCAAGGTCCTCTCCGTGCTAAGACAACATTCCACGAAATACAAAATACATATATATAGTCATGCTTGCTATAAAACATCATAAGTAATTATAATTCATACTTGTATAACATCATCTTAAATTTAATCATAGTCTCATAGTTTAAAACATAATGAATAGGAATATCTCATTTCAAACGAGGGTCCTAGGTCGCCTTTCAAAATCCTAAATATCCCCCTTAGGACCCTAAGTCAACCTCAAGGTCCTAAATATCCTACTAGGGTCCTAGGTCGTCTCTCAGAATCTCGATTCTCCCCGTAGGAATCCCTAATCAACCTGAAGGTCCTAAATCATCTATTCATAGCATACTAGGGTCCTACATCCCCTTTTAAAATCACGAATCTCCCTATTAGGACCCTAGGTCAACTTTAAGATCCTAAATCCCCTATTCATAATCATAAGCTTGTTTGAAATTCGTGTAAATGCATAATCATGCGATGAAAGATAGGAGCATAGCATGGGTTTATAAGTATCAAGTTCAAAATTTTAATAATTTGAGTAAATACATACATAATCATTGAATTTAAGATCATTTGAATCATAATTGAAATTACTCATGCATGGTTTCCAAAACAATCACAACATAATTGAAGAAACTTCATGTAAATCATGTAATTCAATTGAATTGGAAGTAATTCGTAAATATTTTAATGTATAAACATAACCAATATCATAATAGTGTCATTTGGAAATAAAATCATGAAAATCCTAATTTGATCATACTTGAAATTAGATGAAGTTGCGAGAAAATAGGTTAGGCTCCGTGGGTGAAAGAAACCCATGGATGAATCCAGATACCTTAATGAGAATTGAAGAACTTAAGATGAATTTGACTTGAAACCTAAGGGTTCTTGATGAATTCTACACTTGAGGTCGAGAGAAGACTTCGAAGTGATTTGGAATAGAAATTTGGAGCCTAAGGGTCGTTTGGTACGAAGATTGATAATGCAGGGATTAATTACATAAGGATTAGTAGTACATGGATTAGTAGTGCAGGAGATTATTTTTTGTCAAGTGTTTGGTACATTACTTTCCATCTAATTTTGTGTTTGGTTTAAAACTCTACCAAACACTTGTCTCCAATTATACCCTTGAATTATTATGAAATTTTATATTTCATGTAGATAATTGGCGGATAATATTATTTTTTATAGCCTTCTAACTAGCTAGAACAAAAACAATTTTGTCACCATGTTTGTTATTTTTCTTTAAAAAAATCATTGTTCCTTTTAAAAAAATCATAATCCTTATCTATCTATACTATATTAAAAGTTGAAGGTTATTAGAAATATTGATTGGACTTGACACAATTTTATCCTTCATTAAAAGACTTTATAATAGATAAAATTATTATTTGATTATCTTTATAATATTTAAATGAAGGAGTCCTAAAATATATAATAAGAGGAACATATATTTTAAAATTAAGAAATCTTAAAAATATATGATAAGATAAAAATATAGTTCAAGAGTCAAGGAGTTCTAAAAATATATAATAGGAGGTATTAGAATAATTAATAATTAAAGATATCTAAAATATATGATAAGAAAAAAATATTTTAAAGATTAAGGAATCCTAGAATATATAATTAGAATCAAATATATGATAAAAAATAATGTTAATATAAATTGTGGTAGTTTTTTGGCAAAATAAAACTACTACTACCGTAGGAGTGGCATGACTCCCTTTTGGTGTAATTAATCCTACTTCATATTTTAAATTCAATTCATATTTGGTCTTAGGTACTCCTATATTTTTATTTTCATTATTTATTAAATTAATTTCATATAATATGTCATTAAATATTTTTTATAAATAGATTATTCATCTTCATCTTTTTATATGAATTGACGCACTATACACGTACAACACACATATTTCTTCCCACACCAGCAGTACTATCCCTTGTTACAGCATACGTTCCAGCCTTATCTTCTACAAGTGTCCCAGTTGCTTCAAAGGTACTAACAGATCTTTCCCCGGTGGAAGAATTTAGAGAAAGGTCTCTCTTTCCAAGAAAGACATCGCGTCTTTGTTAATCCTTTCCACTCAGACAGTAAGGCAAGTTATAACTTGTGCAAAGAGACGGGGGAGCGATTTGATGCATGGTTTTCGAAAGGTCAAGGAGATTCCGAAATTGTAAGTCTTTATTTTAAAGGGTGGTTAAGTCATTTTATATTCTTATCCAAGGATTGCTAAACCCGGTATTAGTAATCCCTAGATATCCTAGGTATTAGATAAGACCACATATGGTCTATTAAGTTATCCATGGATTAGGTATGCTTGATTTTCGTTGTGCAACCATATATTGTATTAGGTGGACTAAATTCTAATCTAAGGCCTATCTTAATTAATACATCCTACCAAACAACTCCTAAGTGTTTGAGGAGTGACGAAAAGACCTTGAATATGTTAGGATAGCATTAGGGGGGTAATTTAGTCTAAAATATCCAAAAAAAAAAAAAAGTTTAGGAATAAGGAAAAAGTCCTAAATACCCTCACGAAAATATAGTTAAAAAACTAACTAGTGCACATTCAAGATACACTTCACGAGTCGTGAAATGCACCACGGCTCGTGGTGTGCTTTGGGAAGTGCAAGGAGCTTGGAGCCTGGACAATTTACCCACCACAAGCCACTCCACGAGGCATTGAGTGCACCACGACCCGTGGAGGATCTCGAGATGTGCACCCTTTCTAGGGAATCCGACAAATCCTCCAAGGGTGCCTCACATAACCCCTTTCATGAACAGTGGTGTGCACCTACTGTCAGTGAAGGGTGACTTAGTAAGCACCCTAGGTCAAAAGTCATTGGAATTGAAATTTCAAATCTCATTTCTCTCTTTTGAAGCACGGGTCCTTACAAAAGGAATGCAAGAAGGTAGAAAATTACTTTTATAGCAGAAAACAGAGAGAACAAAAAACAAATTTAGAAGGTGGTTCTTGACACCAAACTAGAAAAATGTAAAATCGTCTTTTGAATAGTATTTTCTATTTTTTATGATATAGTAGAAAATATTTATACATATGCAACGGTGGGTTAGCTAGGGTCCTATTCTAGAAAAGTAGTGTACATAATGTCATATAGATACATTTTGTAATTAAATTCTACTCTACGAAAGAGTATATTTGATGATAAATATACATTTATAGCCTTACATAACTGAAAGAATATGTAACAAAAAAGTTAATATCAGTAATACATGTCAACTAAAAATACTAAAATGACAAATCCATCTCATAATAGTAAGAAAAATGTTATTTTGCTTAAAAAGTATAGAAATATTTCAATTATATATTGCATACTAGATCGCATTATAAAACTACATATTTCATGAGAAATAATTTCTGCATTATAATTTTTGCATTATGTATTCATGTATTACAAATTTTACATTACTAATATCACTGATATATTAACCAAAGTAGGCCTATACATAGTATACCTATAGGATCACGAGATAAAGGTAAAAAGAGAATTGATCATACTGAATGATATATTTCAAATAATGATACATAGAGAGATATTTATTTGAAAATAATAGAGAGGGAGATATAGAGGAAGAAAGGCACGTGTAGACAGAGAAAAAAGAAAGAGGACTGAGGAGTGAAGACAAAGGTGACGGCTGGAGTAAAGGGGGAACTCCAAATTCCCCGTGAAAACTATTTGGATTCATCCAAAATTCACAAAAATATAAACATCCATCCATTTTTTCCCTCCACTACTTTCCATATTATAAATGCCTCCGCCTAAACTATATACGCATGGATTATTACCACTTCCAATCCTTCATGTCCCATCTCACTGGTAGATGCTTCGTTTTATTAATTTTAAAAGATGATCTAATAATTGAGTTAGTAATATTATACTCTCTCCGTTTTCAAAAGAATTATCTAGTTTGATTTGATACAAAGTTTAAAAAATAAATAAGAGTTTTTTATTTTATGATTGTAAATTAAAGTTGTGTCAAATATATCAAAATGTCCTTTAATCTTGTGACCTCAAACATGCTAGATGAAAAGTCGAAATTAAAACATTGCTAAAAAAAGAAAGAGCTTATTCTTTGTTAAACAGACTAAATAGAAAATATGTCATTCGTTTTGAAGGAGAGGGAGTATTATATTATCATTACCAATTTGCAATTTTGAGTTTGGACGCGTAAAATTAAACCTAGTTGGAAAAACAGTCTTGTCCATGGAAATTTCATATTTGACATGACCCTTACGTTGTTTTATATATATAATACAGCTATCATTTTGAACTACTTTTCTAATGTTTTTTTTTTAAAATTATATGTAGTGATAGCATAAGATTGTTTTATACTACTAACATAGTTTTACTAGTGACAAGAGTAAAATTATGTAATTGACATTAACAATTTGCATTGTCAACATATATAGTTAAAAGCTAAAAACCGATATTACACACTCTCACTCCCAATTGTGGGATTTATTGAACATAGTCCAAACGTGTTATTACCATGAAAAGAGGTTTTTACGTACATTAGTGCCTAAAAAGCTAGCCTCCGGGGTCTTGGATCATCGAGTATAGGATACGGACATTGAACCTTAACCTCGAATACATTACAAGCCCATTGTCACTAACTTTTGTAGCTGAAACCGCAGATTGTTATATTTAAAAGTTCTAATGTTAGTAAGAAAAATAAGATCAACTGTCTATAAATAAATGTAAGTTCCTCCCTAAAAGAGTGTCAAGTACATATAACAAGGCATTTTACAAGTAATTACTTCCTTCAGTCTAACATAATTGATATTTTAGATTGGAGCACATCGATTAAGAAAAATCCACTTAATTATTCTTTAAAACTAAGAGAAATTTTGATTAAAATACTCTGATAGGTGGATATTTATCGTTAAATTCATAGACTGAATTAGGAATGAATCAATGGTAAATTTGAGGAAAAAAAAATTAAACACCTTGTTGAATTTGTGAAACATCAATTATTATGGACCAACTTTTAAAAGCTAAAACATCAATTATTTTGGAGTATTGATTATATCGCATCCAAGTCTAGTAATGATGACAAATACCCAAGTAAACAATATTTAGTCACTTTTTACAATTTACCGTATTCACTCAATGTTAGATATATAAGAGTTGGTAAGTGGCGTTATCCAGAGAATTATACCCTTGTAATTATAGGTTAATGTTTTATTATATTTGTCGTGAAGGAGAGTGAATTATTTAGTAATTTGTGTTTTTTATCCAAAGGGCATCTTTTGTTGATAATAAGAGATAAAATGAGGTGGGGAAGAAGCAAACAAATTAAAGAGGGGATATTGATATGAGAGGAGAACTCATTTACTTTATATATATTTAAGGAGAGTTAAGAGGGGTGAGCTGAGGAAGAGAAAAAATTATAGAGGCAAAGAAAAGAAGGAATGGTATCAAGGGAGCAGAAAAGAGCAGCAGCTCTGCATGAGAAATTGCAACTTCTTCGATCAATCACTAAATCTCATGCTGTAATTCTCTGCTCCATTCTACATATATATTTATATTTATATGACAAATATATATAAAGCGTAACTATTATTCTTTTTCTTCTTTCTTCTCAGTTTTCCTTTTAGAAAAGAAATACCTTCATTCTTTCAACATTAATTATTCTTTTCCTTGGTTTAGTCTTTCTTATGTGTCAATACCTTCCTCATCTACTCCTCGCCTCAAAGAAGGATTAAACATGACACTAATTTAATTTCTTCTTCTTCTATATATGTATGCCTAGGAATTCATTTTCTAGCTAACACTTTATTATTGATGTGTATATATAAGGTACAAATTTACCAAGTTTCTTATGTGAATTGTAATTTTTTTGGAATTCTCAAGTCCAAATTAAAGTGTGACTAACTAATGAATTTGAACTTTGATGATGACATGCAGCTTAGTGAAAACTCAATCATAGTAGATGCGTCAAAGTATATTCAAGAATTGAAACACAAAGTGGAAAGGCTGAATCAAGACATAACTACCACTGTCTCTCAAAGTAATTCAGGAAACAAGACTTCTTCATGGCCGGCAAGTATATATTTATATATATTTCTTGATGCATCTCCTTTACTTGAGATGATTAAAAACTGATGACTAATTCTCTATTTTGTTTTGCAGCAAATTGAAGTGGAAACCCTAGAAAAGGGTTTCTTAATAAATGTATATTCAGAAAGAAGTTGCCCTGGCTTGCTTGTTGCCATATTACAAGTTCTTGAAGACCTTGGCCTTAATGTCCTTGAAGCTAGGGTTTCTTGCAATGATACCTTTCGTTTACAAGCATTTGGGGGAGAGGTAATTAATTCTCATCTACTATTACTATTCAATTTACAAATTAAACCCCCCTTTCGTTTTCGTTTTCTTTTCTTTTCCCCAATAAAAAACGTCATCGGTGTGTATATATATATAACACGTGCTTAAGTATTTGACGAATTAATGAACCATTTCTTGCATTCTTGTAGGATGAAGAAGCCATCATGAATGCCCAAGTGGTGACAGAGGCAATTTTTGAAGCTATTAAGAACTGGAGTGAAAGCAACCAGCAAGGCTAATTAATCAAATAAAATATAATATGTAGTTTAATTAGCTATTACTATCATCTCTCGTTCATTTTCCTCTTTAATTTTAACTTTCTCCTCATCTTCCTAGCTAGCTATGATAGTTATATTAATTGATAATTATGGAATTATTGGCTAGTCCATTAATTCATCAAAATTAATGATCAAAGATCATTCGTTTTCCCTACTCAAATTTACTCTCACGTGACGTGTAATTATAGTTTTCTTTTAAAAAAAAAAAAAAACAAGAAAAAAAAGGGCTAGCTACTCTTTAATTATTTTGCTTCTTTGTGTATAAGTTGAATAATTTTATCCCTACAATGTTTATTCTTTTAAGTAGTACTCCCTATGTCAGTTTATTCAAATTTAGTTTCCAGGAAAGTGGGAAAGGCATAGGCCTTGTAGCTACTTATGGGTGTCTATGACAAGAAGTTGAGGTATATTTCATCCCGTAATTAATTAAATTACTTAAAAAGAGCGTGATTGATTTAAAATTTTGATTTTATATATTAATGAGTTTTCCATCAATCTTGGATGGAGCCAAAGATTCACTATTTTTTGGTTTTGGGGTATGATGGAATAAAGCAAAATGACTCTTTAAACTGTTTGCGCTTCTTTCAATTGTGAAGTAGCAGTTAGTCAATGCAACTTTCAACGCTCATCATGGGTCATCCGGAAACAGTCGCACTATGTTTTTAAACATAGGAGTCAGGCTGCGTACATCCGACCTCCCTTTACCCCACAATGGGTGGGAGCCTTTGAGGCATTGGGGTAATGTTGTTGTTGTAAATATTAATGAGTTGAGGTAGGTGCTAGTATATATATGTTGTTGTCTGAGGTACATTAGAAGACAATTTGAAGTGTGATATGAGTGTATGTGATTTAGACACTTGCTGGTGTTTCTGTTTGTTATATATATAATAATTTAAGATTCTGAGTAAAGAAAAAAACAGATATTCAAAATAATTAATGGCATGGCAAAAACTGGCCATTTTACCAACTTTCTCCTGACAACATTTGTTTGAGAAACGTAAAATCTACATTTTATCAAGTACAGTTGGGCCATTCTTGCCAGCCTAATATATACCTGTGATAAATGCCAAAAGCTAATCTTTTACATTCAGAAAATGGAACCCTAAGTTAAAAAAATGGTCTTTAGTGCAACATGTATTTTTGCTTCTCTCTTTTAGTCCTTCAATTATTGACGGTCACTGCTATTAATTATCCTCCTCGTGATAGCTTAGAAATTTTTTCAATAGTTGACTTTGCTTTCTGATAGTCGACTAATCTACACGTCAGTTTTATAGAACAAATAACAATAAACTTTGCAGAAATAGATAATGAGATAGAGATATTTATACTGGAACATTCATGGCGGTGTTTACTTTCAATTCCCTTGGATCACAAGGGATTCCTTTAAAACTCAATAGAGAATGGTAGAATACAAACTTTGTGAATCACTTGATTTTTTCTAATGCATACATCAGATCTTCAAACACTCAATTTTTTTTCAACTAGTCTAGAATATTTTTTCTCTCTTTTTTTACTATTGTTCACACTAGGATTACAATGTTTATAGTGAGTAGAATGACAATATTGAAGAGAGAGGCTTCTGCTTGACGCAAGAGAGCTTCTTTGCCACGACCCAAGCCTAGGGGCTAGTTGTAACACGGCCAATGGAGAACCTAAACGCACCTCATCCAAGTCTCTCAGCATATATCAAGCATACAAGGTAAACAATAGAAGAATATCATAAGCAGAAGCAATACTTAACATGGCTCATAATATAGAATTACATAAGAGAGTACAAACTGAATATCTGACTTAGTACATAGGTCCAACCAATGCCACTGCATCATGGCAATAGATGGGGGCTCGGAGAGGTCCTAGCTCACCCTCAACATAAAGAAAGGACAATCTCAACTACAAACCATGTCATGAAAATAAGGATAGGTGGCTTTTTCCTCGAAGCATGAGGACTCACCCAATCTGGATCATCTAACCGTCTGGATCTAGCCATGAGGATGAGCAATGAGATCACCTATACCTATATTGTGATGTTGAAATCTGGTCCAAGTTGATTCAAACTTGGCAACTCATGCCACAATCAAATTGTCAAACAAATTGAGTCCCTTTGTTTCTTTTTCACCAAAGGAAGGCTACCAACTTATTCAAAGTTGGCAATGCAAACTG
>JAOTQR010000092.1:9683061-9695533 GCA_025774065.1 Solanum ossicruentum
GACTCTATGTCTTTTCGAATCTCGAGAATTAATTTTGCTTAAATTAATTAAGTTTAGATTGATTCTCGATTTTTGAATAATTTTTCTTAAAGTCGGTCATTTTTCATGATAACACTAATTACGAAGGTGTCCCTCCAAACAGGCTCATAAAGTATTAATTTAGAATTACATAATTAGAAGTAAAATAATTAGTTGATTAAAATGTAATGTAATAAGAGATTAAATTTGTTATATTGCATACTTTTATTAACAAAATATTTAATAGTCAAAATTTTAATTAGTTATTTACATACAATAGTTTTAAATCAAAAGTAAATTCTAAATATAAATAAATTATAATTTAAAAGTGAATTTTGAAACTTTATAATACTTTTTTTAAAAAAAAAATAAAAAGCAAAAAGATAACTTTTTCTAAGTAAGTTATTAAGAATTAATATGTGCGCAATATGTATTTGAACCAACCGACCTCTGATGGATTAAAAGGTTGGAGGAGGAGGGACTAGAGCATTCCAAAAACAAGCAATCAATCGCGACTCCAAAAGACCTTTCGAGCAAAACTCAAAACAGAACCTGTCCTGAACCCAATAACTCCACTGAAAATTTTTCAAAAACCTTCCCGCCAGCCAACTGATTGTTAACTTCTTCAACAATCTACTTTCAGTTAACAACCGAAGATTGATGATTTGAATCCATGGCTACTCAAAGGAATCATCGAAACAGTTCTAAATCCATGGCTGATCAAAGGAATAACCATAACAACTCTAAATCTATGAACAAGAATAGACAACCATTTGCCGACATCTCCAATTTCAATCTTATACCCACTTCAACTCTCCGCAAGCTTTGCTCCTTCTCCTCTGCTTCTACTTCGAAGTCTCAAAATGTTATTCGAGAACCCCCAATTTCTGGTTGGAATTCTTCAAAATCCAGCAACAAAGAGGCAAACTCTCAAACAAGCGTCGCTTCTTCCAACGTTCAAAACCCTAATCCCGTTCTGCCTGGGAATTTGTCCATCACACCTAGTATGATTTTCTTCCCCTCTTCTATATCTCTCTGTATCTTCCAGTTTATTTGCATTTTATTTTGGGTTTTGTCAATTAGTTTTATTTTTATTGCTTACAAGCAGCTACTGAACATTCTTCCTTGCTATCTGATCTTCTTGACTGCTGTTTTCGTGGGTTTATGTTTTTTAGGATTATAATGCATAGTGTTAAATTATATTTCTGGAGTGATGATTATGGAAAAGCTTTTGTTACAATTGCTGTCTTAAATCCAGCGGAACTTGTGAAACACAGATTTCAGCAATCTTTTCTTAAAATATTAGCTACTGAGAATCTTTTTAAGTCTTTAGTTTAAAGAAATCATCACTATTGATAAAGTAATCATGACTTACTTGTAAGCATGTGAAGATTTGTATAGTCAGTCAGAAGACTAGTTAAAATAGGAAGTTGTGTTAGATTAAATGCAAGCGTAATAATGGTCATAGTGTAATGTATAAAGGAAGCTTTATATATTTGAAACATCATATGAAGATGCCGACCTCTAGCAAATTGGTTTCTATGTTTGAAATTAAATTGCAAACACGCTCCTGCCATTGGTACAGAAGCAATCTACGTAATAAATAACATTGATTTGTTTGGTTACTCACTTGCTCCATAAACTTGGCTTCTCATTTGGTAGAGTGAAAATCATCTCACTCCACTATTGAAATGCTAAAATTCAGGGAATTGTGTTTCTGTATTGTGGTTTTGCTGACCGTTCAATGTGAAAACCTGTCTTATTTGTCTCTTGTTTGTTACTCAAGCTGGCAGGGGTAATGAAGCAGTACTGTATAATGAAAAAGACACTAGAAAAAAGTCCAATTTAGAAGCATCTGCTCTGCCCTTCACTTCCAGTCATGAAACCAAAAGAGACAAAAGGAAGGAGATTGATCCGCCTTGCCCTTCCCTGCCTCCTCCCACAGCTATGAAAGATAAAGGGAAAGCAGTTGTTGAGCCTTTGACTAGCTTGTGTTCTGTGACTAAGGAAGATAAGGGGAAAGGCGCAACTGTTCTATCTAACCCAGTTTCAGGAAATAAAGCTGTAGTTAACAATCGAAGGCAGACTGCAAAGAGGGCTAATTTAGAAGCTACTGCTCTGCCCTTCACTTCCAGTCTTGCAAACAAAAAGGACAAAAGGAAGGAGATTGATGAGCCTTCCCTTTCCCTGCCTCCCACAAATTTGAAGGATAAAGGAAAAGCAATTGCTGAGCCTTGCAGTAGCTTTTCTCCTGAGCCTAGGCAAGATAAGGGGAAAAAATCAGTTGTTCTTTCTACCCCAGTTTCAGGAAATAAGACGATAAAAGGTATTCATGAGCCTTTCATGTCTTCATCTCCTCAGAAGTTGAAAGCCAAAGTTCAGTCAATTTCTCATGAGCACTTCCCTTCAGATGAAATAGCAGCAGAAGAAACATTTGGTGTTTCGACTAGAAGTTGCTCATCTTTGAAGAAAACAAGGGGAAAAGGGATGGTAGATGCTTCAAGTTTTAGTTGCCCTACCTTGCCAAAGAAGAGAACAAATAGGTATCTCTCTCTTTAATTTCTTTTCTGTTCATGTCTTCTTCTACATGCATGTAAACTTGAATGAGCTGTTTTTTCCCTTTTTTCTATAATATCAGTTTTTTTCCTTTTTCTGATGCTAGTTACATGAGATATGAAACTTGTTGTGATGGTGTAATTTGCTGATATCCTGTACTAAATATAATTTGTTAGTTTATGTGAACTTTTCATGCTCCTAACATGGAGCATGCAATTTTGGTCAATTAGTTGTACCTCTAGTTTTAACCCTGAAAAATTCTCAATGGCAAGTCTCCATGACTGTCTATCCTTTTTCCAGCTTGGATCTGTATGAAAAATTTGGTCATCTATCTAAGTTGCATAATCTTTAATATATCGAGTATTTCAAAGGCTTCCGAGGTGCTTAATATATAAGGTAGTTTTGTAGCATGAACATTGCCACATTGGCAACAACCTCCTCTAGCCCTCTTCTCTTACCTGAGGCATATCTAAAGTTGGGGGCGTTTACATTTAGCAGGTAAAACAACATTATACATGTGAATGTTACAGCCTAAATAGTCAATTCTCATGGTCTCATGATTCTTGTTTCTTCTATGTAGGACTGAATTCAGTGGAGTTGGTGATATTAAACCGGCTGGATCATGGACGGATCCTACTGGAAAGCGTAAGAAGGTTTGTCAACAATCATCTCTTTTTCTAGTGATCTTTAATGACAAGTATCTTTCACTGGCCTTGTTAGACATCCTTCTTTTGCTGTTAAAATCTCAAGGACTTTCACTAATAATGGGTATTGACCCTGTTTTATTTTCTGTTTGTAGTTTCAGTTCGTAGCTACAGAAGATAATATGCTAAATTTTGTTTCATTCATATCTTTCAACAATTAGCCTCTGAAAAGATATTTGTAGGTTACATGTGAGACATTCATTGTGGTTTCCAGTTAACATTCTGAATCATTTCTTTCTAAGAGGTCCCAGCAGCAAGCCTAAGCTTACACGGCTGACCCCCTCACCTGATTTTCCTTCACCAACCATGTAAACCTGATATTAGGGGACTAAGTACTAAAATGACTCGGCGAGATACCTAAAGCTGTGTGGTTGATGTTCAAATCTAGTTGTAATTTTTTCAAGTATTGCTGATATCTGCTTGTAGGATGGATGCTGTGTAACCTTTCTTTTATCATAATCTATTTTGGTGGCTAATAACCAAAATGATTTTGCAGAGGAGATGCACAAAGCAGAAACCTGCCGTTGAAGAGTCGTTGCCACAAGATTTTGTCAACTACTGGAAAGAGCATTTTAAAGAGATCGATGAATTTGAATTGCCAGAAGAGGAAGCATCATATAGTGATTTGGAATAGAAAGGAGAAGAATAGTGCTTGGCAGGAAGCAAATCTAGTCTGACCAATTCACCCTCTCTGTATAGTATTGTACATATAGTTCATAACCATGCTGATGTAGCTGACTAACATAGTTATCAATGATAACTCCTTATAGTTCTTGTATCTGATATGTGCATTTGTGAAGGTTTTTCTTTTATTTCTGTAATCTACAGAGAGTATGTGAAAGAAGAAGAACAAGAAGGTAAAAGAAGTGAACTACATTGATTGTGATTTTTCCATGTTGTGTACGAAGATACAAGTCTAGTGTGTGTATATAAACTAGCATGCATTTAACCTTTCTACCTTTTCTTGATTCCTGACTTTAACCAGCTGTAGGCCCCTAACAACCACCTACCTCTTTAACTCATTTTCGGAGGCAGCACAAATGCCTAGAATTCCTTGCTTGGATAGCAAAGGTTCGTGCTGAACTCTGCGTAGGCCTTTAGATAGGATGTGAGCAGGTTGTTTTGAGTAGGAATATAGTTGACAGTGATTAATCTTAGTTGAAGCTTTTTTCTGATAAAGAAACAATCGATCAATAATTTTTGTTCTTTCATGATAGACTGGATTAACTTCAAAATGAATTGCTGATTTGCTATCACTGTATATATGCACTGGAAATTGCATCGCAATATTTAGATCTTTCAACATGCCTAATAACCGAATTAACTCAGCAATAGTAGATGCAAAGCTTCTATACTCAGCTTCAGCTGAACTCCTTGAGTAAAATTTTTAAGAAAGTACACAACAAGAGGGCATCGTCGACCTGTTTCAAGTTGCTTCAAATTCTTTCCTTCGTCAAATCTGGCTAAAATTGAACTTTGCTCTAAAATGAACTGTGATAAAACATCTCCACATCGCGCAAGTGCTCTATGATAGTTCAAAATCTTTTGTACAATTCCAGCTTTAAGTGACTGTACTTTGGACTTTTTCCTATGCATAATTGATTGAATCTGGACGGTTTTTAGAACTAAATCCCATTCTATAAATGTCTTTAACCCCCAAACTGATCATATTCTTCCACAGTTCACACAACACAAAAAGTCTCTCCCTAGAAAATTACTCTCAAGGCTTTTTTTCTTATCATGACCCGAATCAGAACCTAGTCATGACACGGCGAATGTGGAGCCCGAAAGCATCCCATCCAAGCCTCTTATTCAATATATCCACCAGGTATACTTCTGTAAAATCGCAAGAGGGACTGATGGTTATAGTTCCAACACCAACAACTTCTCCTTTAGCATTGTCACTAAATCTTACAAAACCTCCATCGAATCTTTTCACATTTTTGAAGTTCTCTTTCTTCCTAGTAATGTGCCTAGAGCATCCATTATCAATTATCCATATTCCCTTTTTATATGATTGTCTTGTGGGTATCTGCAACACAACAAATTCAATTTCTTTTTGGTACCCAATTAATTTTGGGTCCTTTGATGGTTAGTATTTGAGACTTTTGATCTCCAAATTTATTTGTCAGATTTGAGAATTTTGTAATTAAAAGATTTGTCACTAATTTTACTACTAGAAAAGAAAGTAGAAATTTCTTTCGTTACACTCTAAAAATCTTAGTGATAATCCAAAGGAATTATTGCATCGAACTGTTCTATGGCTTGGTGTTTTTTTTTATGATGTTCAGTTGCATCTTAAGATGATCAAGCTATTCTTGAAGTAATTAAGTGGACTTCTATCTGACTTGCTTCTACAAGAATATACTAGTTCTTCTTTTCTCTAGACAATCTATTATATTCATTAATAATTTTATACAATTAACCAACAATCATGTCTATAGAGTTCTGAAGATCTAAACAATTTGAATAGTTGGGAGTTCTTACCATGATAGTTTCTCCAATTGCCATGAAACAAATATTGGCAGTCTCAGCAGACTCTTCTTCTGATTCTTCTTCATTACTCCAGGCCCCCAGGGACTTTGAGTTTTCATTTCTTTGATAGTTTCTTTTCTTCAGTTCTGGACAGTTTTGACGTATGTGACCAGGTTTTCCACAGCAGTAACATTTGTAATCATTTTGCTCAGTGTTCCCTGAGTATTGTTGTGGATGTTGTCTCCTTTATCTGAGCATCGTCCTGACTCCTCCTCCTCCTCATAAGCCATAAGATTTCTGTGGAGTTCATCATAGATTATGTTTTGCATGTCTTCATCTTCCAAGATTATTGCTACCTTGATTTCCAGGCCTTTGGGAGGCTTCAAATGAGATTTTTGACTTGCAAAACATTAGAATAAACCATCCCAAGAGATTTTAGATCGCTTACGATTTTGCTGAATCTTGTTAACATAGTTTCAATATTTTCGCCATCCCCCATTTTGAATAGCTCTTACTCATTTATCAAGGCACTTGTTCGGGCCTCTCTGACTTTACTAGTTCCTTCGTGGGTAGCCTTGAGCTTGTCCCATATTTCTTTGGTCGTCTCATATGTTGAAATTTTGTCATATTTAGCTCTGTTGACTCAACAGTTGAGTAGACTAATAGCTTCAGCATTTATTTTTATTGCTTCCTGTTCTTTCTTTGTGATTTTGAATATTTACATTCTAAGTCAATCGACTTTCCAACAATGTCATTTTTAGAAGTACCGGGAATTGACTTGGGTTCTTTCTTGATTATCACCAATGCTTGGAAGTTAGTAAATTGTACGTAGATTCTGAATCTTCTTTCCAGTAAGAGTAATGTTGGCCATTAAAGTAAGGAGGACAATTTGATGAGTGACTATCTTCAGAATTACATCAGGAATTTGATAGTTGGTCATCTAATCTTTGCTCACATGCAATTAGGCACTTCTTGGTGAGATCTCGTTCTGATATCAACTGATAATCAATATGGGAGGGGAATTGAAAATTTATTAGTTGACTAATCTGATAAGGAAGTCTACTGTTTTGCAAATAAGTTCATAGATTATAATGAAAGGCAGGAACAATATAAGAGACTAGAAATTTTTATATTGGTTCGGATCATCGATGTGGTGCCTACTCCAGTCCACTTAGGTTACAAGGGTTTCTGTTACAGCTTGTTTGGATGGTGGTTTTCTGTGTTATGTTATGGTATGATTATTAAGAGAATGATGTTTGTTTTGCTTGTTTCATTAATTATATAGTACGGTATGATTTTGTTTCATGGTTCTGTAACCATGAAAAATTCACACTTTTTGAAACCACCAAATTTGGTGGTATCCCGTGGTTCTCTTATTTTTTTTCCAATTATACAATTATTTAAATTTAAATAATTCTAATTTATCATTTATTCTTTATTAAACTTTACTCTAATATATGTATTGTTTTTGTATTACTTATTTCCCTCCTTATCACCTTTTTAAACTTCTTTTCCGTCTCTCGTCTTTTCTTTTACGTTTGAGTATATTTTTTGAGGTTTGTTTTTTAAAAGTTCTTACTTTTTTATTTTCTTGTGTTATTTGTATAGATTGAAGATATATTAGCTCGTATGTTTCCCTACTCGATTCTATATATTTATTTTTCAAAAAGAATATTTAATATAACTTACGATACAATATCATACAGTCAAATCAAACAATAAATTAATATTAAACAATAGCAATCGATACAGTCTATCCAAACATCGTACGTTATTGTATTCTATGATACAATACCATACCATATAGTACTATATATTATAAAATCACGATAAACCATCATCCAAACAAGTTGTTAGAGTTTTAAGTAGTTATTAATAATTACAAACTGTGACCTTTGATCAGACTTGTCTGATTCACAAATCAAGCATAGACAAACCCTCCACCTATGCAACTACTCTAGACTATATTCTTTCTCTCCCTTTTTACAATTGATCTCACTAGGAATACAATATTTTGTTTTAAGTAGAAGAATAATATCAAAGGCTAGTTCTTCAATAAGTTTCTAAACTTTTTCTAGAGAGAGAGTAGCTATATAAAAGATTCAAAAAGATTGTCATTAGAGCTCTTCTAGACCCAAGAGAGTTTCTTTCAATCAAGGATTTATAAGGTTCCTAGATTGAGGATTCTGATTCCTTGATTGAGGATTCTCTCCAAAACTGATTAAATACACTACCTTAGAAACTTTGCTGGCTTGATTTTCTTCCTTGATTCTAGGGCAATCTCTTACTGATTTCTTAGTCTCATTTCTTTACAACTATTGACAATGATAATCTTCTTCTTTTCTGAATTTAGAAGATTTTCTTTTGTTTTTGGACAGGTAGCCTACTTGTTCTTTTTGAATAGTCTTGCAAATTCATACGTTAAAATCACTAGATGCTAACACCAAAAAGTTATTTTCACCCTTTTCATTCCATATTATTCACAAAAATATTGAAAAACAACTCCATTTTGTTTTCATGGTCAAACATAACCAATTTTTAAATTTCATTTTTCACTTTGAAAATAATTTTTTTTTTTAATTTTCACAGCAAAACATGGCCAAACGTCTACTTATTTTCTTTAGTACCAAACACATAAAACTAACAAAACCTTTTTCTTCTTCTTTATTATAGTTAATTTTCAGACAATAAAATTATTAATTAAATGTATTTTAACAAAACTTCTCATGGGTTGGTTTAGCTCAGGTAACCCAAATAGATCTAACTAAATTCAGATAGATAAAGATGAATTGAGTTATTAAATAAACAGATAATTAATATATCCAAGCCTAAACAAATATGATGAAATATATTTTCATAGAACAATTTTACCATGCCTAATTAGGAAGGAGGGGAGAATACTGGTCGTTTGTTTGAAACAGAAAAGCGAAAAATATCACCATCCACTTTGATGGTTTTTGTACGTCTTGCTAGTTGGCTGAAGAGATATTGGTGGACCATTTTGAGTGAATGATTATTGTTCCTTCAATAACTTTCTACTGAGGAGGTTTCTAACTAGTCCAACTCACACTTGATGCTAGTATTAAAGAAAATGAATTTTTGATCTAATTATGAGACCATAAAATTAGTTCATAAGATGAGATTTGCTCATTGTTATTTAAAAATACAACTAATGTGCGATACATAGTACATTCGCTCACATGCGTTTAATACTAGACATTCGACGTATAAATTAACAACATAATATTAGTTGTTGTATCCTTACTTATGTGGTCTTGAGCTATTCTGATCTTATATTCTAAATTTTGGAATTAAGTTGGATTTAAGTTTCGTTCATTTTAACATGTTGTAGAGACAAATCTATCCAAAATCTCAAATTAATCTTAGCTCCCATTCATATGGTTTACGTTTCGATATTCATTTCTAAACTTACAATATGAGATATTAATTAAGTGTCTAACAATACTCGAATGCATGAGTTGTCATCTTTTCACTTGTCTTGGACAAATTCTTATTTGATATGCTAATTACTTTTATGAGTGAGTTAGATCAAGCGGGGACGTAGCCCTTTGACTATAGATTTATTTGAACCCACAATTTTAAACATGTAAAAGAAATATTAGATCCAAAATCATAATATTAAATTTAATATTGAAAATCATATAAAAGTTGAACCCAGATTCTTTTAGTTAAGAAGAGGTAGTTAGCTATCTGTATCATAGTTATTTTTATCGTTTCTTAGTAGGATGATTCAACTCCTTTTATATGTGTTAAAAGGTCTTGTGTTCAACTCTCACCATAGCCTTAAAATAGTTTAAGTTTTCCTGGGTTGAACTTCCAATGTTATTTAGAGAAAATTTAATAAATAACAATTTACAAGTAGTTATTACAAATAATGACAATAGAATCTAATTTTCAAATTATAGCAATAAAAAGTTTTAATAAACTAACAAAACGGAAAAAAAATCGTATAGGTGTAGAAACCCGAAATTAAAATTAAAACAAACAAATCTTCACCTAAAAAATGCAGCTATTAAATCATTGTATTAATTATGACACATCTTTTATTTTTGATTATAGTGTAATCACTGATTACACAGCTTTTTATTTTTGATTATAACATATACATTAATTTCATCCTTTTTGTTCCTTTCAAAATTGTAAAATCTTCCATACTTGAACTTATTTTAAATCTTCCATCTTTCTGAATGAATTTTGGGCAGTGGTATGATTTTAAATTTTGAATTTTCTATGGATTGATTTTTCTTTTATTGATGTAACATGAAATTCAATTTTTGTTCCATTTTGATTCAACATGGTGACAAATGGGATTCTTCAGGTTCGTAATTTTTTGTTCTATGTTATATCTCGATTTTTGTTCGATTTTTTTTTTTGTGATAAAAAAAGTTTTTTTAACTTTTTTTTTTAAATAATATTTTGCAGTATTATATATGTCTATATTTGATGATCTGGGTGTGAAAACACTTTTGCATTTTTTTTTTGGTTGACTTCTTCCATGATCCGGGGGATAAAAAACTATATTAATGGGAGTGACTTTTTTTAAGCTAGAATTGGTGAGAATATGTTCTATTTGTAACTTTTTATCGGGATGATTTGTGATTTCTAACGAGTTAAAATGTTTCATTGTTTATCTGAGTGAATTAAAATTAAAAAAAAAATTATAGTGTTAAATGTGTATACAATTGATTTGTTTTTGGTATAAAAAAATTCTAATGGTACTAATTTTTTTTGGTTGATTTGTGTTGCATAATTAGGCGTAAACTGAAACGGACTGTTCCAAATGTTCCTGAAAATTCTTGCTCCCATTGAACCATTTGTATCTATATGCATCAGGATCCCGATTCATGGATCTCTCGGTTCGAGAAATCAAAATAAGAGGCTCGAACCATTTCTTCTGACTCTTTTTCAAATTCGATAAATATTGGTTGATCGTATATTTCATTATAGTTCTATGATTCAGAGTATCCTTTCCTATTTGATACCTTTGAATTTCATATTCGAAGTTGCGATCGGATCTATTTTCGGGTTGAATTCTTTCATAAACTGGGTGTAAAAACGCTATATTAATGGAGGTGACTTTTTTAAGTTAGAACGGGGGAGAATATGTTTTATTTATGATTTTTTATCTGGATGATTTGTGGTTTCTGACGAGCTAAAATGTTTTATTGTTTATTTGAGTGAATTAAAATGAAAAAATTTACAATGTTAAATGTCTATATTATTGATTTGTTTTTTATATTAAAAATTTGTAGTGTCATATGTGTATTAATTGATGTATTTTTTATATTCTGTAAGTTTTTTAAGTATTTTATATGCAATTTTTTGGGATGATTCCTAGTCTATATTTAAGATTTTTCCTTTTGATTTTTAAGTGATTTGTGCGTTCTTGTATTTAACTTTGTTTCATGGCTATTCAAGCAAATAGATATGTTGATTGTGGTTTGGACAGAGTGTTATATGATCTGAACACTTTCTATAATGGGTTGATTGAAGTTCTAACTGCCTAACTTGGGATAGACACAACAATTGATGAAATGAGGCGCATGCAATCGAGTGAAAAATAATAGGACATGTATTAAACATCTCCCGAAAAATTAGTGGCGTCATAAATATTTGTTGGCTGCCCTTTTTAAAAATAGTAAAAATTTTATTTTCACCTAATGTCTTTGAGTTTGCATTTTAGTTTGGTTTGATTCTTGATTAGGACAAGAACTTAATGAATTTTGATAATTTGTTGACATATATTTTTGTATTTTAGTGATATATATTTGGTTATTGTGTAAAACCAATATATGTTTGACCCGTTATTTGTTTTTGAATGACAGACATAAATTTTATTTTTGTAATTTATTGATATATAATTTGGTATTTAAGTAATATATATTTGATTTATAGGCAATAACTTGACGTAGCTTGAATAAAACCAATAATATTCTTAAGAAATCAAACACACGTGAAAATGATATCATTGAAATCCCCTGAATAAAATCAATAGTGTCACACCCCTCCCTAGG
Source organism: Solanum ossicruentum (assembly GCA_025774065.1). Taxonomy (NCBI): domain Eukaryota; kingdom Viridiplantae; phylum Streptophyta; class Magnoliopsida; order Solanales; family Solanaceae; genus Solanum; species Solanum ossicruentum. The sequence goes on from JAOTQR010000092.1 coordinate 9,694,850, forward strand.
GTCGTGACCAGTGCCCAATAGGGACACGTAATCACCTATTAAGTCGAATTTCTTTCTAATCTCAGCCTAGGATTCTATCGAAACTTCGGCAGAGTTTCCTCTGTTTTATTGACTAACCTCACCGGCAGCAGCTCCCAGAATACACAGAAAAAAACACATGCATATATACATTCACAAAGGAACGCTGGCCAACAAGGTCTCCGCTGCAGTCCTGCCGCCTAATAGAGTGTCAAACCAATACATTTACATCTCACACTAAACTTACGCCCACTCGTGACCACAGACCTCTATATAACAGAAAATAACATATGACGGGACAGGGCCCCGCCGTACCCTCGAAGTATCAAATAGGACATGGCAACAAAAAGATAACTACAAGTACATATACCCAATAAACTTGCTCCTGGAGAAAAGGAGCGCAACACCGATACGGAACGAATCCTAGCTGGAAGGATCTCTCTCCTGTACGTCTGTACCTGCGGGCATGAAGCGCAGCCCCCGCATAAGGGGGGGGTCAGTACGGGATATGTACTGAGTATGTAAGCAGTAAATGCAAACCGGGATGACAATAATAACCCACAACAAAGATAAGAGAATCAAATCATGACATCAGTAGAACATATTATTAGAAATATGAATGCAACCATACTTATCAAAACGTACCTGTCACAAGTTTCATCAACA
>JAOTQR010000092.1:9705233-9717625 GCA_025774065.1 Solanum ossicruentum
GTAAAGGGTGTGAATGTTATTACATATTGTATTAAAAATAATGTAATATACATAAATATACAAAGTGAGGTATAAAAAAAGATTTAAAAGGATATCTTTGTCACTTATCCTTTTTATCGAGGAATAAGTTATTCCGAGATTAGTATACCATCCAAGAGGAGGGATAACTTATCCCGATACTATTTATTAGTCCCGGGATAAATTATCCCAAATCTGCCAACTAAATAACAATTTAAAGGCTATTATATTTTTATACTGTAATTATTTGCACTTATCCTTCACACTAAATGATCCATAAGGGTCCCACTTATTTATAAAAAAAACCACAAAGTATACTCTTCTATTAAATATTCCTTTATTTTGATCAGTAATTTTGAACTATTTTAAATCTTTTCATATTTCTTAATTTACATATTCAGTCAAATGACATCAGATTGAGACAAATGAAGTATCGGACTTCCTGATTTCCTTTATTTTTGTTTTCCTGCACAAAGTATGAAATGCTAGGAGTATCTCCTTTCACACACGTGAGTGATAGATACGGTTTATATTTTGTCATTCTTTAGCTAGCAAGCTTCAAAGGAACCTTTCACATGATTTAGTCCAAGTGCATATTATATAAATGTAATCATGTCTGCACCACTAACGTCTATCTTTGCATAATGGCCAACAATTGAGTATAATTACCAACCACCCGTGCCAATTTATTATTTGGAGGATATTTTTTCCCACTGGGACCTGTAAACAATTCCATTTTCCCTGGGTAGAAAATGACCTCTATCTAAGTTCACCACATATATATGCCCTAGCCGTGCACCACTAACTATTTAATCATATTTAATCTTAGAATAACTATGAGAGTTGAGTGTATTTTGAATGCTCCCTTAAATTTTAATCGATGGATAATGAGTTATACGCTGCAGTAATTCCGCCAGCCGGAGTGACAACGAGATAACTTTGTACTTCAATTTCGGAGTTCTTTTTTTTGCTAGTGTTGTAGTCGTCCTCTACAGTGCGACATAGGAACTGAAACTCATTTTCGATTATTTTGTTTTTGGTCATTTGGTTCGCACGTATGTACTTACTAGTATTTGTTTTCTGTCACTATAAGAAAATGGACTAATCCAATTACCTATGTATTACTTCACCAGGGAATGGTCCTTTTGACAATGGCCGTGTCAATTAAATTATTGAAGCCGAGTTGTGAAAATGGAGTGTGCAACAAGGCCTCAACATCTCAAATTGCTTTCTTCTATGCATCCTTGTACATAATAGCCATCGGGGCAGGTGGAACAAAGCCTAATATATCCACATTTGGTGCTGACCAATTCGACGATTTTAATCCACATGAAAAAAAGCTTAAAGTTTCCTTCTTTAATTGGTGGATGTTCAGTACCTTTGGTGGTGCTTTACTTGCTACAATAGGCCTTGTTTACATACAAGAAAACATGAGTTGGGGATTAGGGTATGGAATTCCAACTGTTGGTCTAATATTTTCACTAATCATTTTCTACATAGGAACTCCAACTTACAGGCACAAAGTTAGAAAATCTCAACATCCTGCTACGGAACTACTTCGTGTTCCTATTGTTGCATTTGCCAGCAGGAAAATTGAACTCCCAAATGACCCCTCACAGCTTCATGAACTTGATATGCACTACTATTTCACTACCGGAAAACGACAAGTTCATCACACTCCAGTATTTCGGTAAGTTAACATTGAAAAGTTTCATTTACTACATGTTTACGTGTTGCTAGGGAAGATCAAACTGAAAATGTTGGTGCTGATATCATATGCTTTATGGATCATTACATGCATATAGTTCTTGAGAATAATTACGACAATCTAATTAAGTCCGTGACATAACTTCAAGAGACCTCTTTTTGCTGCAAGCTGGATCAAATTATAACTTTTTTGTTTCTTTTTTATTTTCTTTTGGGTCCTTTTTTTTCCTGGTTAAGGTCAGATGTTGAAAGAAAGGGGACCTCCCAATTTGTCCACCAATTTCCAATACTCTGGCAAAATGTTTTCAATTGTTTGAATTTGTCTAATCAGCATTTGCCATGTGTAATATCATTTACACAACTCTGTCGTTGGTTCTCCAAGAATGGTTGCTTTCCTATTTGTCAAGTTGCATAGCGCTGCAGCTATCACTGGTTTCAACGTGGCATACTGTTGCGTTCCCTGCCAATTTGAGTAATTACAATTTTCTTTGTCTAATTTTTATTTTCAATCAATTTTAAAAAATATTTTTTTTTTGATAACTCTTTAATTTTATTTTTTACGTGACATATTTAAAATAACATGATGAAATGATGTTAGCACATTTTATATATCTTATATTTATGGCCAGTAGATTCAAAAGCGTTTTTTTTTTAAAAAAAAATTTGTGTCTAGTCAAAACTTAAAAAATATGTGAGTACTCCAATAAGGATAAATGAGGGGCCTAAAACACAGCCAACCATAACTTTCGCTATTACTCTGTTACGATCAAATTGCACTTGGAATGTGGCCTATGAGTTGCCTTTACCCCAGGCAAGGCACAAAATCCCCAGTAACTGCCTTAATGTAACGTAGATTGACTAATATATCAGCATATACTTAATGACAATTAAAACCGTGGTCCCAAATCATGGCAACAATTTTCATACGATATATAATTGAGCATCTATCAACTTCCTAAATAACTCTGTTTTTATTATCAGGTTCTTGGACAAAGCGGCAATCAAACGAGACAATGATAGAGGGTCAAGGCAACCATGCACAGTAACTCAGGTTGAAGGAGCGAAATTGATCACAGGAATGGCCACGATATGGTTAGTAACCTTAATCCCTAGCACCATTTGGGCACAAATAAACACTCTCTTTGTCAAACAAGGCACTACCTTGGACAGAAACTTGGGTTCAACATTTCAGATTCCAGCAGCCTCATTAGGAAGCTTTGTGACACTCACTATGCTATTGTCTGTGCCCATGTACGATCGATATTTTGTGCCTTTTATGAGCAAGAAAACAGGAAATCCTAGGGGAATCACATTACTTCAGAGGCTGGGAACAGGGTTCCTCATCCAAATTCTAGCCATCACGTTTGCTTATGGGATGGAAGTCAGAAGGATGCACATCATTAAAATGCATCACATCACTGGGCCTAAAGAAATAGTTCCTATGACAATATTTTGTTTGTTGCCTCAGTATGTGCTATTGGGTGTGGCCGATGTGTTTAATGCCATAGGATTGCTGGAATTTTTCTATGATCAGTCACCAGAAGACATGCAAAGCCTCGGCACAACGTTTTTCACTAGTGGAATTGGCCTTGGAAATTTCTTGAATAGCTTTTTGGTGACCATGGTGGATAAAATTACAGGTAGCAATGGAGGGAAGAGCTGGATTGGAGACAATATGAATGACTCGCACTTGGATTACTATTATGGTTTCCTCTTGGTCATGTCTGCCTTAAATTTGGGAGTTTTTTTGTGGGCATCCAATAGATATATTTACAAAAGGGAATCCAGGGAAATAAAGGATGAATTTGCTGAATTGGAAGCCAAACCTATAGACCTTCTTCCTTAGATTTGGAAGGTTATCTAAGGATTAATTTCTATTTGATGTATATTAGTTGATTTACGATTAATCTCCATCTGTTATATCTCACTGTTGCATAAGTCAATTACATACCATAGCTAATTGATATAGGGAACTTTTACTTGGTATGTCATGTTTAAATAGTCATAAAATAAATAAATAAAAAATGCTTTTAGAATCTCATCTCCACCATCTCTCAAATTTTAATTGTATAATATCATTAGCATCTTGATACCTCTATAGTTGTTGCAATTTCGAATATCACCCTTGTTCTTGTATAAAGGAATTATTGTATCCCACCTTCATTCTTCAGACACTATAAGTATATAATGACATTAAATAATCAAGTCAGCCGCTCCATACCTGTCCTGCCACTACTCTTCAAAAAATTCAACTCGAGTCTCGGTTGGCTTGATCGCTCTTAACATATGCATCCTAAGAATAGTACCCTTAATCTCCTCTTCCTTTATACACCTATAATATCCAAAATTGCCACGTCTTTTGAGTACTCAAAATATCTCAGCAAGTCTTTGCTCCTTCTTCAATCAAGAGTTTATGAATCTATGAGCAATGTCATCTCTATATAATAAGCGTCTCCTTCACCAATAAATAGTCGCGCTTTATCTTTGATGTACTTCACTCGATTCAAATCACGAACTCTCTTCTTTCTCACCTTACGTAGCTTATCCAACTTCTTATCCCCACCTCTGTCCTTTAATATAACATACAAGCGTTCAAAAGCTATATTTGTGTGATTGTAGCCACTAATGCCTTCTTAATAATCTTATAACTTTTTCTATTTGCTCCTTTTCCTCCTAGATTTTATTCTCCATCAAATTCTCATACACCATCCACGTCTTTTGCTTTCACTTTTCCTTACACTAATTTCATTTTAACGAATGTTAATTTGGAAAAAATAGGTTGCCTTAAAAAAATCAGTTTAATACTCAACAAATTTAAGTAAAGTCAATTTTTGAAAAAAAAAATAGAGTTGTCATTTAATTTTTTAAGAAAGAAATTAAGAAAACTTTTGATTAAAAAGACTTCAGCAGAAAAAAGTTTTGAAAAAACTTAGAGAAAATAGGTAGGGCTCAATTTTCACTTTGAGAAGAAATTAATCACTCAAAGTGACTACTAATGTGTGGTTGACCGATGATTAAAAATATTTAACTAACTTTTCAAAAAATCTACTTAAAAATAGGACTTGAGAAAAAAAAAAAAAGGCTAAGTAAGGAATACTTAAGTTAAAAAGAGGTTTTCTGAAGAAATTTAAAATCTAGCCATATTTTGCCTAATTTAGACGAATTGAGAAGTCAAAGGGAAATGGAGTTTCTAAAACTTAAACTTTAATAATATGACTTAAGTATTAAAAGAGGGAAAAATACATTTCATAAATAATTTCAAGGAAAAACACTTAGACCAATTTAAAATGAGTAAAATATTTTGAAAGATTATTTGAAATAAACCAAAGACTAGAAATAGTTTAAAAGGGCAAGTAATGACTTAAAAAACTTTAAAGAACTTCCACAAAAATGAAATTTTTTGCCAAAAATCACCAATATTAAAACAAATGAAATTATTTAAATGAAAATTAACGTACACGGTTTGACTTTGAGGAATTTAATTAAATTGAATGAAACAACTAAAATATTAGAATTAGAGTTACAACAAACACATAAATACAATAAAATGAAAATAAAGAAAGAGGCTTGACAGGCCCAACTTTATCAATCTGTCCTAATTTCTAATACAAGAGAAAAATTACTTAAGTAGATCCATATTAATAAAGAATTATTGATTTTAGCGATACTTTTTTATTTATTATCATTTATAGCAATATATAACAGTACTATATGATAAATTTGCACTTGTATTAAAAGTGCATCATATATTCAATATACATATATTATAATTATTTAGTGAAAATAATTTTTATTGGTATAAATAGTGAATATTTTCTTAATATAAGATTTGCTAAAACTACAAATATTAGATATGTTATTATGGGTTGTAACATTACATAATATTAATTACGAATTTTAACAATTTAATTACAAGTTATAACGAATATATATATTATACTCAATCCATACCAATTACATACTCAAACATATATCCAAATAGATTTGAGTATATAATTGGTATGGAATGAGTATAATGTACATATCTGTTATAATTTGTAAATAAATTGTTTAAACCCGTAATTGCTAGAACTTGCAATTCATTATCTAATATTATAGCCCATTATAACATATCTAATATCTGTCATTTTAGAAAATCATTCTTTCGTAATCTAGTATATCTATGTAAGTTTCCCTTTATTTTCTTACTGCTGCTCCTCCTGAAATTGGGCTTTCGGCCCCCTTTATTTGTTGTATACGATAGATGTATAATAGTGTATATATTATGTATATGGTGTATATATTCATTCCTTTACCTCCAAAGAACTTGGAAGACATTTCGTTGAACCTATATCCACTTCTCTCCAACAAGTGACCCGAAAGCAAAGTTTGGGCCTTTAGGGGCCAATGAAATCCAAACAAGGGAAGAAGAGCTCATTTGAGACTCCAAAATAATTTCATATGCAACAAAACAAATAAAATACGTAAATAATAATTCCAAACACTTAATATATAAAAATATGTTAATATAGAGGTATGTATATATGCTCTGCTTCAGGTCTTTATCATCATAAAAAAAAGATCTAATTAAACAAGGCAAATTACCATCCTTATATATATGATAGTAGGCAGCAAAACAAATAAAATAAAAAATAACAGCTTCCTAACAACATGGATACGTTTATGAGTATCAATAAAGTAAACAAGAGATGAAGGCTATTGAAACTAGAATTTTCCATGCAAAATGGCAATAACAGATAGTTTAAGAGACTTTATATCAAGGTAAGCAACAATGACAAAGCTATTACTTTGTGAGGAAAATAGATCATTTCTAAGAGACAACACAATAAAAAAATTGCAGCCTAAAAGCTCTTCATATAATTCCAGATAAATTTCAAAGGGAAAAGGCATAAATTCCCTCCTAAAGTTGTCTCGAAAAATCATTTACACACTAAAACTATCACGACGACCCATTACCACCTTAACTACTTAAAAGTGGTACTATTTACCCGTTACAACTGACACACCACTCTCACAGCAGGGGGTGTATTACACTTGCTGCTATGTCATCGCCGCATCAGCGCCATGTCAGCACCACATCAAGAGTTATAATTTTTTATATCATTTTTTTCTTTTTTTTAATAATTAATTTTTCTTTTATTAACTATATTTTATACTAATTAAGTCTTAATTAATTAATAAAAATCAGTAATAATTGCATCTTCTTCACTAAAATTGCAAAGAAAGTTAACCCAAAAATAAAAAATTACAGAGAAGAAGCACAGAGAGCATTGCGAAAAAAAATAGTATAGTTGAATGGATCTCCGATGTAAGCTATTGCATCACGATTAACGACTTTTCAAGATCGTCGGAGAAATAAATCGGAGATAATCTACTCTGACGTAAGCTATTGCAGCAAATCCCAAACCACCTACTCGCCGATTTTTCAAGATTGCGGGTCACCTTTTTTTTTCGGGTCGATCAGTACTAATGAAGTAAGTCATGACTAATTATTTGATATCTGCATTGCCTTGGGGGAGAAAAGAGTTAAGTGAAAAATGTTACTTATCATTTCCATGGGAATAAAGAATATCCCACACATTGTTCTACATCCTTGGAGGAAATTTTTGGATCCAATGCTTTCCATTTCCTTGGTAGCATAAAAAATCCTTCAAAATTCTGCATCCAAGTGATTTTTAGATTTCCCACCACGATTTTAATCAAGGAAATAAAAGGAAAATTCTGATGAAAAAAGAATTGCTAATGGAGTATACGATAGAATGATTCTTGCTAACTGAGGAAATTTGAAGTTGTGGGATTTAAAGTTAAGCAATATTTTTTTTTAAAAAGATGAGAATGGTGGGGTGTGAAGAAGATGAGATGTGTGTGTAGGGGGGGGGGGGGGAGGTGTAAGGAATATTTTATTTTTTTACTTTAAAAATTGTCTGAAAAGCCTATTTTTATTTTTTATTTTTTATTTTGTCTTGTCAGTTTTAAGGTGTGTAATAGTTTCACTTTTGAGAAATATAGGTGTGTAATAGGTCACTTAGATAGTTAAGGTGTGTAAGTGACTTTTCATGACAACTTCAACGGGGAATTTATGATGATGATGAAAAAAATCAAAACTTAAACAGGAATTAGAAATACACAGCTATGTTATTCCAAAGCAATAACAATCACTGTGAAACAAGGAAGATTTTAAATTAAAAGAAGAAAAAATTGACTTAACAAAAGGTGAAACCAGGCCCATCAATATGCAATTGTAGAGACAAGATGAAAATTTTTAAAAATAATCACATTTTAGAGAACTTAAAGACTAAATAACTAAACTTGATCTATCTAAATCTTAACGACATGGGAGAAGTATTATCCTCTTACTCTCGCTTGCAATGGTCATTTCTATCTCTAGAATTGCGTTCTGACATACTAATACAGGATGGTCACTATAGCTCCGGCGGGTCTCCTCTGTCCACCGGACTAAGCTCAATCGGAGCCCTATAAGGAATTGACCTCAACCCAAAAAGAATATTCGTCAAACTCCTTCCATAGCTCCCTGAAGTTAGATTCCAATTAAACGAGCATGAGAGCAACTTCGTAGAGTGGACTGGTTGGGATCAAGAGAATAAGTACCTAACACAACATGAGAATGATTCAACACACCAAGAACTATGAACTCTCAAGGGATCAAATTGGATTTATACTGAAAAGTGCCCTCAGCTAATTGAAGAAGATCGAACAAAAGAGAAGATTGGGGTAGGTTCTCAAACTCTCGATTCGCCGGTTTGTAACTCTCCAAGCAAAAAAGAAGATGAATTTGAACTCAAGAGAGATGATACGGTGAAATTGTTTGGAGGAAATCAATCCCAGGATACTAGCAAGCCACTGGATTCAAGTTATCCTAAGCCTGAGCTATTGCAGTAGCAACTTAATGATACGAGGGTAATATTCTATTAGAGATACAATGGCGTGCAAACTTAACCAAAGAACATGGGAAAAAACATCTCGATTCTGAAGCAATTTCAGAATATAGACCCAATAGCCAAATCGAAAAAGGAAAGCAGAAAGTGCAAAAACAACCCTCTGATGGTGATTAGGAGGAAAATATGATTGCATATAAGTCTACTAATCCTAACAACTTTAATCTTGTAAATAAACATGTTCTTAATGATCCTATGGATACTCGATTGCACTCCAAAACAAATGAGCAAAAGGATGCTAGACTAACCCCTTTAGTGCAGGGAAAAGATCAGACTAACAATGTTAATCGCAGGATCCAACCTAGTAAAGTGAATAGTCTCCTTAAGGTTTCCAATAACTTCAGCAAACCAACTCCAAACAACCAAAGAATCAGACCTCTGAATCAAGTGACCAACTCTAATGATAACAATAAGCAAACTCAGGTAATATAATCAACCAAAATCAGAAGAAAGATCAGAATTCTTAGCCAGCTCCTTACGCTGTCATCCAAACATACCCTGCTAGACTCAAAATGAATCAAGCTAGGAATGAGGTCCTAATTGAGATTTCTAAACCTAAATTTACCTCCTAGCAAGGCCTCCCAGCAGTCGTTTTTAACAAAGATGATTTCATGATTAAATTGGTTGCAAGTTATAAGTATACCCTCATAGGCAAGTTCAGTAACACTATGCCAAAAGTGGAGGTGATAAGAAAAAAATTTATTCTTTAAACTCAACTGACAGGAGGTGTTAAGATTGTGCATTTTAACACAAGGGATATCTTCATTGACTTAGAAAATAAACTAGACTATGTCACTGTTTGGACAAAACAAAGAATGCATATAGAAGGCCAACTTAGGAGGATTCAAATTTGGACTACTAACTTTAGACTTGATGAAGAGACTCCATGGTTCCTATTTGGGTCATTTTTACCTGAATTATCATGGCATTGCTTTAACAAAGTCTCTGTAAATTAATTGCTAGCTCCTATTGGTAAGGTCTTATATCTTGATACAATCTCCACATAGAAGACTAGAGAGTGTGGCAAAAGTAAAGTTTCAAGTTGACCTCACCAAGGAGAGGCCATCTCACATATGGATTGGCCTAGATGAAGAAGATATCATACAAAGAAGTTGGCAAAATTTTCAGTATAAAGGAGCCCCTGATCATTGCTCCTATTGCAAGCATCAAGGACATATGGAGCATGTATGTACTATCAAGCAAAGGGATGAGGAATCCTTAAAAAAAAAGGAACAAGAGGCTGAAAAGAAAAATAAAAACAAAGTAGAATCAATGAAGAAGGATCAGGACATGACCCAAATAAGCAGGAAATCAACAAAAATCAGGAAGATCAACTACATAATGAAGCTTCACCTTCCTATGACACTCAACAGAAAACACAACAAGAGCAGGGTAAGGTACATGAAGGTTAATGGCACATTCCAAAGAGAGGTAGAAATCAGTTTAACAGTCAGCCCAGAAAAGTATACAAGTGTAACACCCCACATCTTACAATACTACTACTATTAAAATGAAATATGATATGGCTTTGTTAAATTAGTGCCAATTCTTGAAAGTGCTTGAATCTCATGTTAGAAGGCGATATGTGCGTCTAACACTTAAGAGGATCGATTGCGTAGAAGTTTTATGTCAAATTGAGGAGATCACGACCCTAAACAAAGTGAGAGAATTGAGGTGCTTGTAGGAATTAGGAAGCTAGCAAGTGAGTCACTTACTTGCTTAGCTTAAATTTGCTAGCTAAACGGAGACGAGGCCCGACGTCGAATTTGTCCAAGTCCGATAATAAATAAAGTCCGTGTTAAGAGTGTAACTTTAGCCTGTGTTTTACCATTGTAAATAGACAACACTTACAACCCAAGATGAATAATAAAAGTGAACAAGTAAATCACAATCCACTTGACTAATTGAGCCCAAACTAAGTGAAGAGAAATTAGGAAAATGGGTAGCCAAGACCCGTCAACTTTGAGACCCATTTAGGCCCAAGTGTGAGGGCCAAGATGCTACATAACTAGCTTATTAATATGTGTTAATATGTGGTCAAAATCGCAAGAGAAATTCGGCCAAAGAGACACTTTAAAAGGGCTCAAAAATAGCCCCTTAAGTCATTTCACTTTGGGACAAATTTTCAGCTTTCCTAAAGACTCTTTTTTCCTCTTTACTTCACTTCACAAGGCAGCCAATACAACCCTTTAGGGTTCTTGAAGGAAACCTGAATCTTGAAGGCTAAGGTAAATGAAAATATCCATGTATTTGTTATACTTATCCCATGACAAACAAGAAACATATGCTAGTTATGCTTGTGAACAAAGGTCGGACAACATGTGTTTAGAAAGTTGCTGCACACTTGCCTTTTTCTTAGTGACTTCTCTATGGTTTCTGGGCTGTGTCATGAAGAGAAGTTAATGTTCTTACCATGGTTTAATTTATAGATGTCAATCTAAGGTTGCTACCTTAATTTTGTTTTATTTAAAAATGAGTTTTATTGTGCTATATTAAATATGATTTTGATTGGAACTTGTGGGTTGATGAATGGAAGGCTATTGCCTCATGTCCTTCATGACTAGTTTGGTACTGTTCTAAGACTATTTTAAGGCTGGTGTGTTGAGGACAGTTTGGGTAAAGTTGGAACAGGTTCGACGTCGAAATGTAGCGAAGGGATGTAACGTTATGCTGCCTATTTATATGTTGCGTTGAATTGTTATGTGTTGTGCGTTGTGGGCTGTTGTAAGACTGTTATGGCACTAAAATAATCTGGACATCATATGTATATGAGAATGTGTATTAGAAAATATAAATAGGGGTGGAAAGGTTGAATGAATACTCCCGGATTTATAATTATCTACTTGCTGCCCGTATATTTTTTTTTATGAGATTGGGCTGCCAAGATGTATCTATTGGCTGCTAATACTAGTTGTATCACCTACTATATTATAGATAAATATTTGGAGAAAGAGAAGCTTATCTCGAGGTAATAGCGAGGTCGTACAACGATGTATGTTAGGTTACTTGATTTCGTATTATTGGGCATGAAACATAAATCCCTCCTTGGCCCATAAAGGTACTTACCGACTCCAACACAACTATTAACCATGTCTCAACTCTCTCATATGTTCATACACTTACATATATAGTTACCTTCAAATCTACATACATACTTGGATACCCAGATACACGAGTTCGTTCTACTAAATAAAGTTCATGTATTGTTCTAGATCCTATTCATTTCATTATAGATAACTTACTCCTTTCATTATGGTGTTGCCTTTTGTGATTATTTACGTGTCATATGTTGTACCTACAGTCCTACAACTCCAATGTTACTACCACCAAAAGAATCATCTCAAAGGTAATTGAAAGATAATGTAAAGTATATTGCTTATTGATGGGTGGTAACCTGAGGGGTGAAACAATCACCTAGCCAAGTTCAATCCTATCACGGGGGGTAGCCCAAGGGGCTAAAGAAAAAGCCTAGCCCGGGCCGATCCTGATATAGATTTACCACTGATCAACTGATCATTTGTAGTACATGCAGTGCGTAGATTATACAGTAAAGGTAAAGTAATAAAAAGAACATAAAGTACATGATTGTTATGCCGAAAAATGACTTTTTTTGAAAAGAAAGAACATTCAAAAATTTTGTTTAAACTCAATTAATTTAAGTGAAAACCAATTTTTGAAATTTCAAAAGAAAAATAGAGTCGCCACCTAATT
>JAOTQR010000092.1:9725849-9737120 GCA_025774065.1 Solanum ossicruentum
ATCGCCCATTAACACGAGATTCAAGCACTTTCAAGAATTGACGCTAATTTGACCAAACCATAACATGATTCATTTACGTAGCACTAGTACATGTAAAATGTGGGGTGTTACAAATGATGGTTTTACAATAGATTTTCTTTCATGATTTCATCTCTAAACTGCATGGTTTTATACTATCATTTTACACACTCTAAGAGTTTGATAAAATGTCCTGATGTGGTTTCTTGAGTAGTTGATGGTCAAAAGCATGATAGATATAATTACTATATGATGTTGAAATGAGCTTATGTATATGATATACTCTATATAAAGAGTTGCATTAGACCATACTCGATCCGGGGGACAAGAGCTCGGGTAACCATATTGGGGATTTATACTCATCAACCATGCGAGGGGTTTATACTTCATTACCATTTTGTTAAGGTGTGATTACCATCAATCATGTGAATAGTTTATACCACACAACCACCAAGGGGTTTATACCTTGAATAGCTAGCTTGGTCTTTTCTACACATATGATATTCTATATGAGCATGAGTTAATTAAGCATGTTTTACTCTATCATTTATTATACATGTCATATTTCTATATTATGCCTATTGCCTATTTTTATGCATTTTGGTTATGATGCCTATCTGTTGTTGTATTGTATCCTACATAGTACATTCAAACATACTAACGCATACTCTTTCCTACATGATATCACCATGTAGGGGTAGAAGCCCAAGTTGATCATCCTTCTCCTGCATGTGGCTAGTTCGATGCTATTCAAGCTAGTTGGTGAGCCATCGACTTCGAGCATCTTAGTATGTGCTTCTCTTATTATGTATTGAACACTCTTCTTTACTTTCTATTTAGACTATGAGGGTGAGCCCGGTTGCTTTGTCTTGGCCCCCGCTCTTATCTATGTAGTAGAGGTGTTGTTGGATATGCTATGTATCTACAATATGAGCCTTGACTCTTGTCCCTTGATTACGACGTTGTGCAAGCTTTCCCCTTAGTCCCATTGCCCCTATTTCTACTCTTTTATGTCATTTAAATGCTTATGTGACCAGTTATTTAATGATAAGTTAAGAAGCTTGTTTGGGGACCCTTCGGGTTCCCCATTCGCTCTGTCATGTCTAGGCCCTATTTTTGGTCGTGAGAGTGATAGTACAGGCCTAGAACCCCTCGACAAGGTGGTTAAAGTATATACCCCTCAACATGGTAGTACGGGTCTAGCACCCCCTGACAAGGTGATTGAGGCCTAGCACCCCTTCAATAAGGTGTGGTCACTTGCAATATTATAGATACTTTTCATAAAATCAACATATACGTACATTACTTTCATCATCATAAAGCCACTTAACGCATAAGTCATGCAATAGACCTTCAATAACTCAAAAACTCTTAACCGGACATTTTATCAAACACTTGGCGGGTGTATATTGCTAGCTCAAAATCATGCAATTCAAGAGCCAAATCATGCGAGAAAACTTAATGTGAAACAACCCACCAACACTTAGTAACACTCTCATGCAAGATACGTTAAAACCCTTCATCAAATCTCATCATAGCACATATATTCATAGCTCAAAACATGCTTAAATAGTCCACATTTCATGAAAACCCCAAAATAGTTTATAATCACATTCATAGTAAGAATAACCATAAGTAAATCAATTTGAAAGCGTGTAATTTATATAAAAAAGAAGGTTGGGCACCATGGGTGAAAGGACCCAATGGTTGAAACCCACATACCTCAACTTTGGAAAATTCCTTAATGAATATTTGAATGACAATTTGAAGCTTGAATGAATTCCTTAAGATCCGGAATAGAGTTTGGGACACTTGAAATGGGGTGAAATATTTGGCTAAGTGTTTGAGAGGGTTATGGGGAATGTCTTGAATGATATAGGGTTCAAAAATGACTAAGTATAGGTGTTTTTATGCATAAGAAGGCTTAGGCTCAATACCCCAAGGCCTCAGGTTGAAACAAGAAAACTACAAAAAAATACACTGCGTTGCGATGGCTCCGCGTCGCGGAGCCAACGCAGATTGCCACTGTTTTGCGCAATCTTAGAAAAATCAAATTTTTCTATGATTGCTCTAAAATTGGGTTAGACCTATTTCCTACTCAATTTATGCACCTCAACTTCTGCATTGTTTGGCGCTGGTGACCATCGAAGAAGTCTCAGATAAGATACTTCCTCGTCGAACTCTTTGAATATTTTTTGGATGTGAGGAATGGCTTCAAAAGCCTAAGCCTAAATAAATCGATGCCATGAAATATTATTAATTAAGATGATAAATAAATATAAAAAATACTACAACAAAAATACAACAAATAAAACTTACTATAAAAGCCCACAGAAAACCATATAGATTTGACGACTTTCTAGTCGATGTCGCCGCCTTCCTCAGATACTACACAGTGAATTCATAGCTATCCTAACCCCAAGGATAGGCACAAAATGCATCTGGGTGGACACTAGCTTGAACCAAGAGTCCATCGCATTACTCCTTGGATCTTTCTCCATAAGAATCTCATGGAGAAAGTAAACTAGACACAAGGACTTATTGACTCTCCTCTTGACTTCACTTGACTACAAGAGGTCAAGCATCTCTTTTGATTTGTAATGCTTCTTCTTCATTGCTTTGCATATCTTTTTTTGTCTTCTTTTCCTTTTTGGATGGGGAGGGAAGAGAAGGTGGTATGTGATAGTTCAACCCGATAAAAATAGCAAACTCTCTCATGCCAAAATGAATAGGCATGCCACAAAAATTGACCCAAAAATATTCTCACTACTCATCCAATGACGAAGAAGTTGATACATCAGCTTCATTTGAAATCTAGGGGTATTCTCTTCACCTATGTCTAAGTACAACTTCGTAAATACTGTAGATTTAAAATAGGTATCTAAGTCTTTCTTTACTAAAGTTTTTTTTAAAATCAGAAAATGGTTTCCCAAGTTCAGATTTTATTCCTAGATCACCGCTCTCACCCTGATTCAAAAATCCAGGCATCTCAAAGCCTTAATTGTCAAACCTGAAAGCCACAACTGTGGTAGTGTCTGTAGCAGCTGAGGGAATGTAAGCAGCAACTGGGCTGGTCTCTGCAGCAGCTGATGGACTGTCTTCACTAGTTGTGTCCCTTGGTGCAGCATCTGAGGGACTGTGTTCATCAGTTGTGTCCCTTTGTGCAGTATCTGAGGGATTTTTTTCACTAGCTGTGTGAGTCCCTGCAGCATCTAAAGGACTGTCATCACCAGCTTTCTGACTTGGTTCAGTAGTTGAGGTACTAGCACCAGCAGTTGTGGAAGTGGCACCAATAACTGAAGGATTGTATACAACAGTTGTTGAACTGGATCAAGCAGTTGATATACGGAGTGCAGCAGCTGGTGTACTATGTCCAGCAGCTGATGGACTGGGTGCAGCAGCTGAGGAACTCTGTCCAGAAGTTGCGAGGCTAGCACCAGCACCAGCCTGAGCACTAAGTTCTTCAATAAGTTATACTAGTTGTTGTTGTGATGGATCATCCTGTTGTTCATCTTTTGACAAAACGAACCTCTTTTTGGAAGCTCTAATAGTAGCATCGTCGGGTCCACGACTTTTTAATTTTGGATGTGCCATTAAAGTAGATAGTCATGTCAAAATACAAATCATCTATTAGTTTAATCAATCATTCTCAATATGCACAAAAAAAAACAATCAGTGTTGAAGAACCACTCAACATGAACAGTATGTGTTCTTTTTTCTCAAAAAAGTACAATAGCAACAACAACAAATTGAATATAGTTATTCGATCTAATAGAATGATTTTGTCGTATCCAAACTAATACCAATCCAAGCCATTTCATGAATAAAATGTGACCTTTAACCAACCAACAAAATCACTTGTTATAAATAAGAAGGTAGAACCAATAAAGATTTCTTTTTCGATTCATCCCTGGCCTCATTCAAGAATTGTTTTTGATCCAATCCGCAGGAATCAATAGAAAAGGCAAATCCCTTACGATATACCAGATCTGGCTTGATTATTGATAGAGTGAATAGATCTGCCAATATGCTTTTCTCTCATGCCTTTCTTCGATTCTGTATCGAGAGAGTAGTATGAGATAAGGGGTACTTCCGATTTTCTCTTATCTATCGGGAGTTCAGTTCAGCATCACAAACCTTTTTGTTTTCATGCCGGGGAGTTCCTAACAATATTTATGTTATGAAAGAGTACGAAAAAAAATTTCTTATTTGATCGGATTAAAAAGAAACTTTGGGATTGCTGAATTACAGCCAAAAAAAAAGAACAAATAAACAAATAAAGCAATGGAGCCATCATAGTATTTTTGAACTACTCCGAAAGGAAGGATGGCAATTTAATTACAACTACACCACTCAGATACCCGAAAGTGTATCCTCAAAGATTCCGACAAATCAAACACTAACAAAAACATAACAACCTAAATCAAACAAAAACAACAACCACAACAGTTGTTCTAGTTAGTTTAACAATTATTGCCAATACTTTAAAATCGACCAATATTTTTTCTCATAAAGTACTACAACAACAAAAATCAAACAACAAACAATACCCATACCCAGTTATGTAGTTTTTGTAATACTGCAACAATCGCTGTGAACCCTACTCGAAATCAACCAAACCAACCCAACGTTTTGCTTGCAGTGACTACAACAACAAAAATCAAATAACAACAACAATACTCATACCGAAATCAACCAACCAACCCAACATTTTTCTCAACTCACAGTGACTACAATAATAAAAATCAAACAACACCAACAACACTCATACCCTAAATCAACCAACCAATCGAGCTTTTTTCTCAAAATAACTACAAAAACAAGAACACTCATACCCGAAATTCTATTCAAAAAGTACAACAACAAATTAAACAACACCAAGTAGAAATTAGAGTATGTAATAATAAAATACATACTTTTTCATCTTTCTAAACCTTAATAATAATTTATACAACAAAAATCAAAACTATAGCAACAGAAAAATAAACAAAATCTCACTTTTAAGGAAGATGAGATTGATGACGCGAAGGCCAAGATGGCAGGGACGAAGTTGACGATGATGATAGTAACGACGGAGATAGCAACGACGACAAAAATGGCAAAGGGAGTGAAGAAGAAAGAAAGGAGAAGAAGAAGTGAAGAACCGCAAGAAAAACCCTTTTTTTTTCCTTCTTTTTGTTTGCGCTTGATCGTGGGTGAGGGGCGGGAGAAGTTGAAGGGATGTGTAATTTTGAAAAGAGAAGAGACTTTTTGCTTTTTAAATTTCATTATAAAGATTATACAAATTTTTGAAAAAAGTATAAGTAGTTTCTAAAGTTTTAAAAAAATATACTTTGCACCCCCACTCCCCCAATTAAATTAAACCCCTTTAATCCATAATTAAGGACAACTTTGACCTTGAATGGTCAAAGTTATCATCATTTTTAATTTCAATACTTGAGGGATACCACCACCTCAATTTTCAAACCCAAACTTCTAGGCTTACAACAGCTACGGAATTATTCCCAAAAATCCCAACTTCTACCCTCTGTACTCTTCTTCTTTAGTGACTACTTTATCAATGAGGTCCCTTGCATATAAAAAATAATACCTACTACAATCAGCTAAGAATGTAATTAATGTATTATTAATTTTGGAACCAACACAAGAAACTAACTATTAAAACCACTAGAGACATACGGATAAATTTCATAAAAATGGTTCTTATTTTGTTACAACATCTTTTTTACAAGAGTCTTTATGTAGAGCTTCTCTCACTCTAACGTCCTTGTCTTCAATCCAACATAGAATTGGTTCAAGTCTATCCATAACTCCAATCCGTTTGACTTGATCTCTTCTTTCACACATCTGACTTCTCCCATGTTCAAGCTAATTCCATGTTCATAATGTATGGTAACTTTCCTTATGTAGAATTCCAATCCATGTCGGATTGAATTTTCCCGCATAACAACTCTTCAAAGAATCTTGGTGCACACCTGAAACAACTTCATCTTTTTCAGAGAATGTCGCTAACTTGTACATTTTTCAGAGAATGTCGCTAACTTGTTATTTTTTTCTCCGAGATCTGTCAGGATGTAGTTCTTGAATCTTCAATCCTCATTCATATATTTTGTGTTACATAGTTTGTCAATTATCAAAATATCATATGAATTTAATATAGATTATAATTGGAGTTAGTATGTCATATATTTGCTCAACTATAGATTCTTTTCAAAAAAAATCATCCATCTTTGATTTTTAACTCTAAATTCATTTAACTATAAATTTTTTCTCAGAAAGTCACTCAACTTTGATTTTTGTCTCCAAAGTCACTCAACTATCAATATTTTATTCGGAAAGTCAGTTAATATTCAACAATATGTTATATTAATTGACAATTTGCCAGGGAAAATAATAGAGTTTCCATACAATTCCGTGTTGGAAAAAAATAAAGGAAATTTAAATAGGATACTTTATGATGCTCCAGTTCCAGGTAGTATTTCCAAATAATTCTCTTTGCAATAATTCCTTTTCACATCTTTGCAGGACTTTTTCCCAATCTTTGCAGAACCATTACAATATAAAGAGATTTTCTTCTCCATCTTTTTTGACCAATCTTATGGGGAGAAATCACCCAAAAGAAGAGAGAAAATACTAGGTAACCAAGTTGATGTACTATACTAGTAGTAGATAAAAATATGATGTCAAGGATAGAAAAGTTTGGCGAATAAAAGCTCATTCCAAGTATCTTGAAGGCCAGGCAAGCACCAATGTACACAATCAGCATAGCTAACTGGATTTGCTAATTGCTCTGCTGTTAATGGATTCCATTGCTTCTTGTAAATTGATGTGTGTGCATCTTTTCTGTAACTTGACAGCTGCGTAATGTTGAGAAATGTAATAGGCACCTTTGATTTACGAAACACTTGTCCGATCACTTCCATTATGCTTTTTCTGCTATCTGATCCCCAGTAATTTGGATCCTCTATTATTGTTGTTTCATTATAACAGTTGTTATTTGGTTCTCCTCCCCAATCTATGCTCCTGCAAAAATACAGATTACATTCTATTTTTCCCCAAACTTTAAAATGATAATTAACTTTCAACCGAAAATTGATGTGTTACTTTTGATGAGAAGGTGACATGCTAGTGAAAAAGACTCTGGTTTTCTTCGGGTCCATGTTCTTTTTCACCCATCTCAGCATACTTTTCATTCCCATTCGATATGCATCCTCGGTCGATACTATCGCTATATCCTTCACTTCATCCTCAAAAGACCCTTGCCTGCATCATATCATTAGTAAGTAAACGAATGAAACAGAATCGAAAGAAATATATATGAGTGAGAAAGATAATTACAAAATCTTGAATTCTAGGCCAGTCATCCACCAAAGATAAGTATTGAAAACGACTATATCAGCCCCTTTCCAAGTCTTTCCGTGTTTATTGATTGAGCCTTTTCGTACTACTCTATCAGATATTCTATGTACAACTGCATCATCAGAATTTGATTCCAGAAGAAATGGTGCCCAGTAGAACTCAATCGTTGCATTGTAATCCTGCAGTATTAGTCTAACTAAACTTAGGAAACATTCAATAAACCAACCTAGCTAGTCATAAAATTATATAACGACAGCACCTTAGCAGTGAAAACAGTGAGAGAACCAAAAGTTTCCATGGACTTGGCATTCTCAGGTATGAGTCTATGGAGAAGACAAACCATGGAAATGTATTGTCCTCTGTTTAAGGAATCTCCCACGTATAACATCCTCTTCCCGCGAAGGGTTTCCAACATTAGTGTTGCATTGAAACTGCAATATTTTAAGTACTTAGTCTAGCTAAATCATTGATCATATTATTGAAATAACAAAATTTTTGCCTTCTAAATCAGAATATAAACATGGAAATTGAAATTATTAAATTTCCATGCTGCGACCTGTGTTGGGACAGGTAAGAGTTGTTGAACTACACAGTAGACCAACATTATCAAATAAAGACAGAGAGAAATTAAATAGTAATATCATTTCTCAAGAGCAAAAATAACTAGCGGCAAGTCAGAATAGATTCAAGTTTTTTTCTCATGGCATGTCACATGTGTGTGATGAATTGAAACTTAGAGGTTATGTATTGCAAGTGACACTTACTTGTAACTAACTAATATCCAATGCAGTTTTGACGTTTAGAGAAAAATAGAGTTAAAACTTAACGTGCCTTGGAAGAGGGCAGCCATGAGGCTGCCATCTCCATTGCCGATAATCTTTGTCTGGGCGGCCATGTTCTTGGCAAGTCAATTGTGGCTGTATGTAAGGACACTCCTCTTCCTCATACAGTGGCCGGCTATCATCACGAACCCACTTACCACTGAACACGTCACAGCCGTCCTCTGTCTCTCCAATGGCAAATGGCAACTTCTTGTTCTTCTCTACAAAAATAGAAATGTGCACAAGTTTTACTATATCATGACAAGATAGATAGTAGAGATTAGTCTATTGAATAATGTTTCTGCATTCAAATCAATACGAAAAAGTTACTCACTGATTCTTGAGATTGAATTGGGAGGAGCAGATAGACCAGAATACTCAAGCTGGCTAAAAATGCAGCTGAAATCCTCACTATAAAGAATGATGACGAAGACAATGAAGGCTAAAAGAGTGAATACAAAAGGAGAAAGACGAGTCTTTCGGAGAATCGAAGAAGAAGAGGGAGGTGGCTTCATAGCTGTTTTTGTTCTTGGTTTTAGTTAGGTAGTCTAAGGCTGATTAAATACAGGAAATAATATCGGTTTTGTTTGAAGGACCTTGACAAGAGGTTTCTTTCCAGCAATTAAAGTAGTATATTATTTATTGTTTGAAATCTTAATTTATTAAATTTGTTACTTACTACCATTCTCATCATTAATATTATTATTATTATTATTATGTTATCATCATTGTTATATATATTAGGTTTGAAGCAAAATTAATAAAGTAAAGGCACTACCAAAACTGTGGAATAATATATGGGGTATACACTATTTGAGCAACGTAGTTAGTAGTTGAGTTCATTTTGTATATTGAGTTTAGGTTATGATTGCACCAAACACATACATAGTCGTCGATAAAATAATATTCGTTTTAAACCATGCATGAGTCTTCTTTCTTTTTTTAATTTCCTTGCACATAATTCTTGGTGTCACATGCATTTCCTATTATCTAAAAGTGATGGCTAGTAATTTAATTACATCAAAACTTATTAGATTTGCTTAACTTGGAGTGATGGTCAAATTCTCTAATTTTTTTTGCTTTACAGCCTGATGGTTTGAGGTAAAAGTAACGTGGAAATTTGATGATAGGATCTCCAAATAGCTATGATTTTCCCTTGGCTTCTAAGTTAATGTGAAAGATGGGAAATCATTTTCTACACACTGTATATTTGGGAAAGCAAATATTTAATTGGCTGCCTAGCTATGACTTATTTAATCAAAAGTGTTTAGTTAGAGAGTGATTGGTAACATTTCATATTCATTTTAGTTGGCAAGATCCTCCATCTCTACACTCTACAGAAATCTTTCACATGGAGCAGGTGATCCCCATTGACAAATCAAAATTTAACAGCTTTTTATTATGGAAAAATCACCCACAATAAATTACTAAACACAAGTATATTTTTCATGCTTAGCAAATTTGAAGATTTTCTTTTCAGGGGCCAGTATAGTCTTATGATTGGTCAAGCGATAATTACACCCTAAATCTGTCAGCCATTAAAGGAGCTTGAAGCTCAAGTTCTAAACATATATTTATATATATATCACAGATATCTTCATTTTGAGTGGATAATATTTGAAAAGAACTGAAATGTTGAGCGGTGCTCGTATATAAAATTTGGATTGTATTTAGGTAAGATTTGAGTTAGTTTTCGACTAAATTTCAGTTCTTATTCGTCGAAATTAAAGGTTACAAACAAATTTTATCACAACTATATTAAAATTGTATGAAAATAATATTTTAAGTTTTCTATGTAGTTGTATTAAATTTGTATACAATGTTGTTGACTTTGTACTAAATTTTCATTAACAACATGGACTTACAAAATTTATGAGTCCGAAGCTAAAACAGACACTTTATTCCACTAAAATGTACAAAGGGACAGTTATTTTTTCATTTAACCGAAAAAGACATAGCTTGGTACTGACTACCGAGTGTTTTGTCTTTTAGATTTAACTACGTCGGAAAGCATCTATTCTTTTTCATTCTCGCTCCACGCTGAGCAATTATTTGGGTTTTTTTTTTTTTATAAATTATATAAATCTCATATTTTATAGCCTTAATTTCGTATATAGCCTTAATTTCGTATAATCTTGCTTTTTCTAAAATTACTGAAAATTCCTCTTTTTTAGTGTCCAGTCGATACATGAGTTGTGAACTGAGACAAAACGAAAATTTAAGTAGAAATTGATTTAGTTACATTTAAAAAGGAGTTGTTACTATAATTGAAAATTAATCTCACCTATTTAATAGGTGTCATCTTAATCATCTCCTAATTTAAAACTAATTAATAATTTTTAACTTTAGTTTCAAATTCAATTTCCAAAATAAAAGTATACAGAATACTTTTCTCTTTTTCTCTTTCTCCTTTTACCTTCTTTTCCCTAATTTCTTTTTCTCATTCTCCTTATCATACACACATCATCTATTATATGGAGTCTACTCCATCATCTTCTCACAACATAACTCATGCATCAGTAAGTAGTAGCAGTATTTGTAGGCGTTGATACAATTTGTGCATATTTCTTGCTGTAGCATTTTTTTTTGTATCATGTACCTATTGTGTTGAATTTTCATGCATGTCTCAGTTGTATTTCTAAAAGAAATACTTGTGTGACTAATAATATGCTAATTTTTTTTGACACTTGCTTATGCGCCAGAGAAGTACATTTGTAGCAATTTGCTAGGATTTTCATTAGTGTATTGAAAATCATTGACACTGCAGGTGCATTTCAAGCCAGTGATGATTGAAAAGTCTCTCATGTTTGATGTGTATTTCATTTGAATTATCTTGCTCGATCTCCAGTAACAGTAAACATTTCATTATCTGCCTTGAAAATTACACATGGGCACTCGAAGATAGTGATCAAAAATAGTCAAATGAAATGAAACTAATGCTTCATTTCCAATAAAGATCTTTATATCATACGCAAAATCATAGTTGTATGTAATGTCTGTTAGACCCCGTAATTAACTTAATGAAGGTCAATTACTAATTTGGAATTATTGGGATTGAGGTATATTCTAAATT
>JAOTQR010000092.1:9737220-9760588 GCA_025774065.1 Solanum ossicruentum
GGCAACCCAACCATAAAATCCATGTTGATCTCTTCCCACTTCCAAGTAGGAATCTCTATGTCTTGGGCTAGGCCACCTGGCCTTTGATGTTCGGCTTTCACTTGTTGGAAATTGCGACAACTGGATATGAATATGGCAATATACCTCTTCATACCACCCCACCAATACACCTCCCTCAAGTCTCTTTACATCTTTATAGAATTGAGGTGAATAAAATAGGATGATTGATGAGCCTCCATCAAGATCAACTCCCTTAAGTCATCAATATTAGGCACATACAACCTAGCTTGGTACCTGAGGCACCATCTCCCCCTTGGGAGAAAACCTCCACTTCACTTCACCAAGGCCTTAAACTCTATCAAAGCGGGGTCAAGATCTTGTATTGACTTTAGATCTTCTTTTGACTTTACTTTCTCAATTAAAGAAGATTTAGAATCATCAACAACCACCACACCACCATTTTCAACTTCACCCAACCTGACCCCCACTCTAGCCAAACAGTAAACTTCTCTAGCCACCTCTTTGCCACCATCATTAATGTGAGCTAGACTACCCATAGACACTCTACTTAGAGGATCGGCTACATAATTAGCGTTGCCGGGATGATAGTGTACAGTCATGTCATAATCTTTAAGGAGCTCTAATCACCTTATTTGTCTCAAGTTAAGTTTTTTTGGGTGAGCATATATTGGAGACTCTTGCGGTTGGTAAACACATAACATGAACCCTATATAAGTAGTGTCACCAAATTTTCAAAGCGAACACCACGACAGCTAATTCAAGATCATGGGTCGGATAATTTCACTCTTGCACCCTAAGTTGTTTAGAGGCATATGCTATCACCTTGTCATTTTGCATCAAAACACACCCTAAACCAATTCTTGAGGCATCACAATAAACCACTAACCCTTCCAATCCATCCGGTAGAGCCAAGATGGAGCCGGAGACAAGCTTATCTTTTAAAATTTGAAAACTTTTTTCACAATCATCGGTCCACACGAATTTTGCCTTCTTTAGGGTCAACTTTGTCATAGGGAAAGTAATAGAAGAAAAGCTATCCACAAACCTCTTGTAGCAGCTCGTAAACCCAAGAAACTCCTAATATCTGATAGAGTAAAGGGTCTAGGCCAATTTCTTATTACCTCCATCTTCTTAGGATCCATCTTAATGCCATCACCCGACACCATAGGCCTTAGAAAAGCAACCTCTTTAAACTAAAATTCATATTTTTCATATTTATCTAACAACCTCTCCTCTCTCAAGATTTGCAACACCACCCTCAAGTGGTTCACATGTTCATCCTCATTCCGAGAATAAATCAATATATCATCAATAAACACCACAATAAATATGTCAAGGTAGGATTTAAAGACCCTATTAATGAGATTCATAAATATAGTTGGTGCATTGGTCAACCCAAAGGACATAACCACAAACTCAAAGTACCCATATCTAGTCTGAAAAGCCGTCTTGGGAATATCACACTCCCTTACCTTCACTTGGTGGTATCCCGACCGAAGATCAATCTTAGAAAAGTGACTAGCCCCTTGTAGTAGATCAAAAAGGTCATCAATCCTTGGTAGAGGGTACGTGTTCTTTATGGTACCCCTATTAAATTGCTGGTAATCAATGCACATTCTAAGAGAACTATCCTTTTTCTTCACAAATAACACGGGTGCACCCTAAGGTGACTTACTAGGCCTTATGAAACCATTCTCCGACAAATCCCTCAATTGATCCTTCAACTCCTTCAATTCTGCCAAGGCCATATGGTAAGGGGGAATGGAAATGGGTTGAGTATCGGGAAGGAGGTCTATACCAAAGTCTAATTCCCTTTCGGGAGGAACACTATGAAGCTCATCAGTAATGACATCAAGAAACTCATTGACCACTGAAACTGACTCAATAGGTAGGACTTTGGACTTCATATCCCTAACCCTCATAAGATGGTAAAGTGACCCTTAGAAATAAACTTTTGGGCTTTAAGACAAGAAATGAATCTACCCTTGACCACCACATCACGACATTCCCACTCAAGGACGAGCTCATTAGGGAATTGCAATTTAACCCTAGAGGTTCTACAATCAACGAAAGCATAATATGCATGTAGTCAATCCATCCCAAGAATGATATCAAAATCCACCATATCTAATTCAATAAAATACAAGGCAAGACTTTATACAATATGAACACGAGACAATTTCTATAGACTCTTTTAGCAACAATGGACTCACAATGGGGGTAGACACTTCATACGGTTCACACAACAATTCGAGACTCACGTGAAACTTTTTAGCAACGAAAGGAGTAATGAAAGAAAGAGTTGCACCAAGTATCAATACATACACATCAAAATCAGTGACCTTTAATATACCAGTAACGACATCGGACATCTCATCAACCCCTTGCCTTCCTTGAAGAGCATAGAATTTATTTTGCCATGGAGTACCCCCTTGTTGGCCTCTCTCTGCCCTTGGACCCGTATTAGCACCTTGTCCTTGAGGATGATCGTCTCTACCTTTGTTTTGAGTATGAGGAAAATCAATAATCTTGTGACCCATTGCACCACAACGAAAGCAAGTATTAGAGTTTCTTAAGTATGGACCACTATGGTTTCTACCATATTTTAGGCACTTAGGATGAGTCAACCCACCATTGCCACCTTGGTATCTTGGATTATCATTAATAAATCTCTTATTAGGAGCATTGGAAGACCCTTGCCTTGGAACTTGTGGCCTTGAGAAACCAGACACCCTTGGAACCTTGGAAACCACCTTCAAATTGAGCCCTCTTGGACTCACCACTTCTTCTTTTTTTAGGATTTCCCCCTCAAGTTGCTCGGCATATGTCATGAGCCAAGACAAATCCATATCATTCACTAGCATACCGGTACGACACTCCTCATTAACTAAGTCGGGCACTCCCGACATAAATTTGTTCATTCTAGCTCTCGCATCGACCACCAAATGTGGAGCATACTTGGAAAGCTTGTTGAACTTGAGGGCATACTCCCTTAAACTCATGGAAACTTGCTTAAGGTTTATAAACTCCATCATCTTAGCTTCTCTTAACTTGATAGGAAAGAACTGGTTGAGGAATGCGGCTTTGAACTCCTCCCAAGGAAAAACATCATCATCTTTCCTCTCCGATTTCCAATGGATGAACCAAATTTGGGGAACACCTTTGAGTTGGTAGGCCGCCAACTCTGCTTTCTCCTCCGAATTGACCCACATGATAGATAGAACTTTATACACCTCATCGATGAACTCTTAAGAATCCTTTTCCGACTTGGATCCATGGAACTCCGGTGGGTTCATTCTTATGAAATCCATCACCCTTGAGGTCGAAATGGGAGCATGAGGGGCTTGGGACCCTTGGTTCATTTGGTGGTCATAGCACGGGCCAACATTGTGATAGCATCTCGAAACTCTTCTTAGTCTACCCCTTTATCTTGAGGAGTTTGAGGAGTAGGAGGTACTGGTTGCTCCTAGGGAGTACGGGCTCTCCTTATTCTTCCTCTTGGACTCGTCATGATCTTGAAGGAAAAAAGAGCATTCATTAGGGGAAAATCCTTATAGTTTCACCGAAAGCACGATATAGACTACGAAGAAGTCAAATATTTTCTAAAACACCTCATAGCCTCCCATTCATCGTTGTGGCACGCTTCACAACCATGAATAACACTATAATTAACGCGGTTTGTTGGATTTCTGAGGACCATTAACAATCTAGTACTCTGATACCAAGCTTGTGACAACCTAAGCCTAGGGCCTAGACGTGACACGATGAATGGGGAACACGAAGAAACCCGAAATAAGCCTCTTAGCATAACAATCACACATCATTGGTCGCGTAAGTAAAATAAGCAACAACAAAAGATATAATAAAAGGGAAGTGGGACTAAGATAAGTCTTTGATAATCATAAAAGTATATAAGAGTCATGCTCATAGCATAAGTACACCAACACCTCTAACTTGGAATGGATCGGGGGCCAAGACATTTTCTTGGCTCACCCTTATAATAACAAATGTTCAATATAATGAAGTTCAAAATAGAAAGAGTGATGTAGATAGTGTCCTCGGACTTGAGGTCTCACCAATGTTTATCTCTGGAGTACCGAACTAGCCACATGAAGGATAATCAAAAGGAGCTCTAGTCCCTACTTGATAATATCATATAGGTATAGAGTATGTGTTAGTACGTTTGAATGTACTAAGTATATTAGACGCAATGCAACAAGAGATAAGCCAATATAGTCAAAATGCATAATCATAACAACGGATGTATAATCTCATATGGCATGCATGATCAATGCTCATAGTAAAATA
Organism: Solanum ossicruentum; assembly: GCA_025774065.1. Taxonomy (NCBI): domain Eukaryota; kingdom Viridiplantae; phylum Streptophyta; class Magnoliopsida; order Solanales; family Solanaceae; genus Solanum; species Solanum ossicruentum. The sequence goes on from JAOTQR010000092.1 coordinate 9,741,550, forward strand.
TGCTTGTAATTAATTCATCTTGCACAATATATATATATGTATATATCATACTTGTGAGGGAAGTGACCTCAACCAACATAGAACAAATAGCTACAACTTGGATTCTGAGGCCTGATATCCCCTCAGTTCAGGTGACCGGGCATGACACCCCCCGACGAAATGTGGTCTACTTGCCAAGGCAAACCAAACATAATAACATGAACTAGATGGATCCACTAGTATAGCAAGGGTAATAATCATAATCCTATAGTGGCACATAGTTTAGAGACTAAAGACTTTATATAAGCACCCCTTGAATCGAGTCCCCATCTTAAGCCTCAATCACTGCTAAGTCAAATAGCACGGAATACTTGAAATAATCATACTTTCATCATAATATGAATAGCTTGTAAGAACATGATTTGAGTAGCTTGTAAACATGCTTGACCTCTAGTAGTGAGCCTAACTTTAACATGAGAGTAGATCATAATCATACATGAACCCTTGTTTTAACATGAATAGCTCAAAAGATGTAAAAACATTAAGATAGGGCTTAACTTGATACTTGTAAAATCATATATATTTTTCATGAATTCAATACATACTTGAAAGCCCTCAATCATCATGAAGTCACTTGACTTGTAAATCATATAATAGATCATCAATAACTTGAGAATTCTTGTCATGTCATTTTTTCAAACACATGGTAGATTCATGATACTCATTCAAAATCATGTAATTCAAGAGTGAAATGAAATGAGTAAACTCAATACAAAATCAACCCACCAACATTTAATAAAACCCTCACGTAGGGTACCTTGAAATTCATTACACAAGCTCATGATAATTCATAGTTTCATAGCTCAAAACATGCATAGTCTCAATAGACATAATAAATTCATGGAGTAACTTGAAATAGATATTCATGCATAATCAATCAATACTTGATAAAACCACAATATGATTTATATTTATAATCCATAATAAGAGATACCCAAAGGTAATACAACTTGAAAAAATGTAATTTTCATGAAAAGAGAAGGTTGGGCTCCATGGGTGAAAGGACCCATGTTTGAAGACCTACATACCTTAAACCTTGAATTTCCTTGAAATCAACTTGAAGTGGTTCTAGAGCTTGAAATTAATCCTTAAGTCCCAAAATTGAGCTTGAGATCCTTAGATTTGAATGAGAGAATTTCATAGAGTATTAGAGAGATTTTAGAGAGGGTTTTATGAGTTATAGAGTTGAAAAATGACTAAGTATGGGTGATTTCATGTTTAAGTGAGCATAGGGCTTTGACCCCAATTCTTTTGGCCGAAAAGGAAAAACCAAGGAAAATAATACACTAGTCCATGCCCCTAGCGCGTAGCGAACCGGATGCGGATTTGGAATTATACAGTGGTGCGCCTCAGGCGCGTCACACCCTGGGCGCAGACAATCATTGGAAATCAAAAATTAGCGAAAATATGTCTTGTTATAGGACTTCTAAAGTTCGGTTATACCCATTTCCAACTCAATTTCAGTCAGTCCCTGATCGAGAATAAGAAGTTGGATCTTTTTTAAATCATGTATGGATTTTGAGATATATGGAAATTACTATTATGGGTATTTCGAAGTACATGTGGGGTGTTTCAATATCTCCCCCTTGAGAATATTCGTCCCTAAATGTCAAAGAAACATGCGTAAGAGAAGTAATTATGAAGATTTCAGCCAGACATGAATGCAACAAATGCATTTAAACATCATTTTCAAAAATATCAATATGAATGTTAAAAACCACTATAAACTTGTCACCATAAACATGAATGCATGCAAAATGACATGAGGGATGAAACTTAAGACTTGATATCACATAGGGAACTTAAATTATTTTCTTCTTGAGTAGAGTGATAGAGATATGGGTATCACTTTTTCATGTTCGCCTCGGCTTCCCATGTGGCACTTTCAACTTGTTGATTCCTCCAAAGGACCTTAATGGAAGTTACATCTTTGTTTCTCAACCTCTTCACTTTTCTATCCAAAATCTCCATCGGGGCCTCCTCATAGGTCAAATTATCTTTTACAGCACCCACAACCTCTAAGGGAACTATAGCACTTGGGTCACCTACACACTTTCTAAACAAGGACACATGGAAGATCGGATGAACCATATTCATCTCCATAGGCAACTCCAACTCATATGCAACCTTACCCACTCTCTTTAAAACTCTATAAGGACCCACAAACCTTGGGCTCAGTTTCCCTTTCTTGCAAAACCAGACCACATCCTTCATGGGTAAGATCTTCAAGTAAGCCCAATCACCAACCTTAAACTCAGTATCTCTTCTCCTCACATTGGAGTAGGACTTTTATCTACTTTAGGCTATTTTTAATATCTCCCTTATCAACCTCACTTCTTCCAAGGTCTCCATGATCAAATTCGAACCTAGCAAAGTCATTTCCTACAATTCAAACCACCCAATCGGGGATCTACAAAGCCTACCATATAAAGCTTCAAAGGGAACCATACCAATGCTTCAGTGGTAGCTATTGTTGTAAGCAAGATCAATAAGTGGAAGAAGTTCATCCCAACTACCCTTAAACTCCAAAACACAAATTCTAAGCATATCCTCAAGAGTTTGGATAGTCCCCTAGGCTTGACCATTCGGTTGAGGATGAAAAGTCGTGCTAAGCTTAACCTTGGTATCAAGACCTCTTTGGAAGGACCTCCAAAAGTTTAAGTGAATTAAGCACCACGATCTGATATGACAGACAAGGACACTCCATGCAATCAAACCAACTCATGGATGTACAACTTGGCATACTCTACCGCACCATAATTGGTTTTGATGGGTAGAAAGTGAGCCAACTTTGTCATTCTATCCACAACAACTGAAATAGAGTAAAAGTGTTTCCTAGACTTAGGCAACCCAACCACAAAATCCATGTTGACCTCTTCCCACTTTCAAGTAGGAATCTCTATGTCTTGAGCTAGGCCACACGACCTTTGATGTTTGGATTTCACTTATTGGCAATTGTGACATCCGAATATGAACTTGGCAATATCCCTCTTCATACTACCCAACTAATACACCTCCCTCAAGCCCCTATACATCTTTGTAGAACCGAGGTGAATAGAATAGGATGAATTATGAGCCTCCTTCAAGATCAACTCCCTTAAGTCATCAACATTAGGAACACACAACCTACCTTGGTACCTTAGGGCATCATCTCCCCCGCCCCCGCCCCCCCGAGAGAAAACCTCTACTTTACTATCCTTCACCAAGGCCTTCAACTCTATCAAAACGGGGTCAAGATCTTGTTATGGCTTTACTTCTTCAATCAAAGAAGATTTTGAACCATTAACAACCACCACACCACCATTTTCAACTTCATCCGACCTAACCCCCAATCTAGCCAACTAGTGAACTTCTCTAGCCACCTCTTTGCCACCATCATCAATATGAGCTAGACTACACATGGACACTCTACTTAGAGCATCGGCCACAATATTAGCTTTGTTGGGATGGCAATGTACACTCATGTCATAATCTTTAAGGAGCTCTAACCACCTTCTTTGTCTCAAATTAAGATATTTTTGGGTGAACACATATTTGGAGACTCTTGTGGTCTGTAAACACATCAACATGCACCCTATACAAGTAGTGACGCCAAATTTTCAAAGCAACACCACGGCCGCCAATTTAATATTATGGGTGGGATAATTTTGCTCATGCACCTTAAGTTGTCTAGAGGCATATGCTATCACCTTGTCATTTTGCATCAAAACATACCCCAAACCAATTCTTGAGGCATCAGAATAAAACCATAAACCCTTCCAACCTTTCCGGTAGAGCCAAGATAGGGGCGGAGATAAGTTTATTTTTCAAGGTTTAGAAACTCTTTTCAGATTCATCAATCCACACAAATTTTGCCTTCTTTTGGGTCAACTTTGTCATAGGGGAAGCAATAGAAGAAAAGTCATTCACAAACCTCCGGTAGTAACCCACTAAACTAAAGAAACTCCTAATATCCGACAAAGTCAGGGTCTAGGACAATTTCTTATCACCTCCGCCTTCTTAGGATCTACCTTAATGCCATCAACCTACACTACATGCCCTAGAAAAGCAACCTCTTTCAACCAAAATTCACATTTTTCATATTTAGCAAACAACCTCTCCTCTCTCAAGATTTATAATACCACCCTCAAGTGGTTCACATACTCTTTCTCACTCCAAGAATAAATTAATATATCATCAATAAAAACTACCACAAACATGTCAAGGTAGGGTTTAAAGACCCTATTTATGAGATCCATAAATATAGTTGGTGCATTGGTCAACCCAAAGGACATAACGACAAACTCAAAGTGCTCATACTTAGCACAAAAAGCCGTCTTGGGAATATCACACTCCCTCACCTTCACTTGGTGGTGTCCAGACTGAAATTAATCTTAGAAAAGTGACTAGCCCCTTGTAGTTGATCAAAAAGGTCATCAATCCTTCGTAGAGGGTACTTGTTCTTTATGGTAACCTTATTAAGTTGTCGGTAATCAATGTACATTCTAAGAGAACCAATTTTTTTCCTTCACAAGTAATACTGGTGCACCCCAAGGTAACTTACTAGGCCTTATAAAATCCTTCTCCAACAAATTCCTCAATTGATCCTTCAACTCCTTCAATTCCGCCAAGGCCATATAGTAAGAGGGAATGGAAATGGGTTGAGTATCGGGAAGGAGGTCTATACCAAAGTCTATTTTCCTTTCGAGAGGAAAACTGGGAAGGCATCGGAAAAGACATCAAGAAACTCAACCGACTCAATAGGAAGGACTTTGGGCTCAACATCCCTAACCCTCACAAGTTGGTAAAGGCGACCCTTAGAAATCAACTTTTGGGCTTTAAGACAAGAAATGAATCTACCCTTGACCACCACATCACGACTTTCCCACTTAAGGATGGGCTCATTAGGGAATTAGAAGTTAACCCTATGGGTTCTACAATCAATAGAAGCATAATATGCATGTCGTCAATTAATCCCAAAAATGATATCAAAACCCACCATATATAATTCAACAAAATCACAAGGAAAGACTTTATGCAATATGAACATGGCACAATTCTATAGACTCTTTTAGCAACAATGGACTCATCAATGGGGGTAACCACTTCATATTGTTCACACAATAATTTGAGATTCACATGAAGCTTTTTGGCAACAAAGGAGTAATGAAAGAAAGAGTGGTACCCTATCTATCAATGCATACACATCAAAATCAAAGACTTTTAACATACGGGTGACGACATCGGGTACCTAATCCACCCCTTGTCTTTCTTGAAGAGCATAGAATCTATTTTGCATTGGAGCACCGCCTTGTTAGCCTCCTTTTACCCTTTGACTCACATTAGCACCTTGACCTTGAGGACGATCATCTATACCTTTGATTTTAGCATGAGGACAATCAATATTCTTGTGACCCATTTCACCATAACCAAAGCAAGCATTAGTGTTTCTCAAGGATAGAGCACTATTGTTTCGACCACATTTTTGGCACTTAGGATGAGTCATCCCACCATTACCACCTTGGAATCTTAGATTATCATTAGCAAATCTCTTATTAGGATCACTGGAGGATCCTTGGCCTTGGAACTTGTGGCCTTGAGGAAATCGCCCACCCTTGGAACCTTGGAAACCACCTTCAAATTGAGCCCACTTGGACTCACCACTTCTTCTTTTTCCAAGCTTTTCCCCCTCAAGTTGTTCGGCATATGGCATGAGCTAAGACAAGTCCATATTATTCACTAGCATGGCGGTATGAAACTCCTCATTAACTAAGTTGTACACTCCCGACATAAATTTATTCATTCTAGCTCTAGGATCGGCCACCAAATGTGGAGCATACTTGGAAAGCTTGTTGAATTTGAGGGCATACTCCCTCAAACTCATGGAACCTTGCTTAAGGTTTATAAACCCCATCATCTTAGACTCTCTTAACTTGATAGAAAGAACCGGTTAAGGAATGCAACTTTGAACTCCTCTGAAGGAATAACATCATCATCTCTCCTTTCCAATTTCCATTGGATGAACCAAATTTGGGCCACACCTTTGAGATGGTAGGTCGCCAACTCCGTTTTCTCCTCCGAATTGACCCACGTAATAGATAGAACTTTATATACCTCATCGATAAACTCTTGAGGATCCTCTTCCGGCTTGGATCCATGGAACTCTGGTGGGTTCATTCTTATGAAATCCCTCACCCTTAAGGCTGGAGTGGGAGCATGAGGGGCTTGGAACCCTTGGTTCATTTGGTTGGATTAGCATGGGCCAACATTGTGATAGCATCTCAGAACTCTTCTTAGGCTACCCCTACATCTTGAGGAGCTTGAGGAGGGGAGCGGTCGATTGCTCCTTGAGAGTACGGACTCTCCTTAGCCTTTCCCTTGGAATTGGCATGATCTAGAAGGAAAAAAGAGCATTCGTTAGGAGAAAAGCTTTATAGTTACACCTAAAACACGATATAGACCATGAAGAAGTCAAACAGTTCCTAAAACGCCTCATAGCCTCCCATTCATAGTTGTGGCGCACTTCAAAACCATGAATAAGACTCTAATTGACGTAGTATGTTGGATTTGTGAGGACCACTAACAACTTAGTGCTCTAATACCAAGCTTATCACGACTCAAGCGTAGGGCCTAGACGTGACACAGCGAATAGGGAACCCGAAACAAGCCTCTTAACTTGTCATTACACATCATTGATCATGGAAGCATGTAAAAGACATAAAGAGTAAGAATAGGGGCAAAGGGACTAAGGGGAAAGTTTGCATAAACATTATAATCAAGAGACAAGAGTCAAAACTCATCTCATAGATACATAACATCTCCAATAAATACCTCTAATACTAAGATAAGAGTGGGGGCCAAGACAAAGCAATTGGGTTCATCCTCATAGTCAAAATAGAAAATAAAGAAGAGTGTCTCAATACATAATAAGAGAAACATGGACTAAGGTCCCCGAAGTGGAGGACTCACCAACTAGCATGAGTAGTACCAAACTAGACACGTGGAGGAGGAGGATGATCAACTTGGGCACCGGTTCCTAAGTGGTGATATCATATAGCAAGAGTACACGTTAGTACGTTTGAATATACTAAATATGTAGGATGCAACACAACAAAGGATATGTATCATAATCAAAATGCATAACAATAGACAATAGGTATAATATAACAATAGGGCATGTATGATCAATGCATAAGTGAAACATGCTTAAGTAACTTATACTCATATAGGATATCATATGTGCAGCAAAGTATAAACCCCTTGGTAGGTTGGTGATGATATCACCCATCACCCTGGTGTGTAAGGTACAAACCCCTCACCTAGGTTAGTAATAATTGTACATATCACCCTGATGTGTGAGGTACAAACCCCTCATCTAGGTTAGTGGCAATCTCACCTACCACCCTGGTGTTTAAGATACTAACCCCTCAACTAGGTTATCCGGGTTCTTAGTCCCCCGGATCGGGCATGGTCTAATGCAACACTTTATATAGAATTTATCACACACATAAGCTTATTTCATCATCATAATATCATTCATATCATATGTCATACTTTGGACTTTCAATTCCTCAAGAAACTATAGCCGGACATTTTATCAAACACTTGACGGGTGTGTAATGGGGGTACAAGACCATGCAATTTAGAGATAAAATCATGCAAGAAAATCCATGGTAAAACCATCAATCGACACCTTGCAATACCCTCAAGCAATATACATCAAAACCCCTCATCAAGTCTTACAATAAATTCAAGATTTATGGCTCAAAACATAGCACAAAAGTCACAACTTTACATAGCTTTAACATAATCCATAGACATGTTCATACTAGTAAACCCATTTGTAAAATCAACATTAAATCATGCAAATTGAGTATAAAGCAAATTAGGGCATCATGGGTGGAAGGACCCAATAGCTAAAACCTACATACCTTAGTTTTGAAGAAACTCTTGATGAAGATTGAAAATGGAGACTTGAAGCTTGCCGAAAATCCTTTGTTCCGGATAAGAGTTTTGAGACTTGAATTTAGGAGTGAAAAATATGGCTAAGTGTTGGAGTGAGTATTGAGGAATGTTTAGGGTGATATGAGGGTGAAAATGACTAATTATAGGTAAAAACACGCTTGGGAACACATAGGCCCAAGACTTAAAAGTCTTGGACCGCACAGAAAATCACTGGCAAAAAAATACACCTCTCTGTCATGTGGGAGGACGTGGAGACAAATTGTCTGATGCGCCAGGGGCACGGAATGCTCACTGGAATTTGTCACTTGAAAAGCCAAGGGCGCAGAATGCTCACTGAAATTTGTCACTTGAAAAATCATAATTGCTAATCTTTTGCTCTTAAGTCGGGGCTAGACCCTTTTCCCCTAATTTTGACTCCTGAACAAGAATATGAAGTTAAATTTTCGATATCATGCACAAATTTTGAGATATATGAAATTTAAATTTTCGAGCATTTCGAGGTACATTTTTGGACATATTTCGAGATCGTTTAAAGAACAAGTATAAAATCCATATTACATATAATGTATATTGTGTATATATATGCTGCCACAAAATATATTATATGAACATAAAAAATATTTATTTGAATTTCCAGAATATTTATTTTGGATCATAGAATTCATAGGGTCAAAACTCAAAACTATTAAGAGTATGAACTAAGGAAGAATAAATTCAAATATGCCAACGTTTACTCGCAAGTCAACTTTTTCTTTTACTTCATTTCTCCGATGAGATTCAGCTTTCGTTCCTACTTCAAATCCCACCATCCCCAAACCCTAGCTTCGCTCAAATCTATTCTCAATTCCTTATTCTCTTTGCTCTCTAAATTTAGTCCGATGGCCGGAAATCAAAACGCAGTTCATCCCTCCGATGATCCCCCGCCGTTTGATCCGTCGGAACCTTCGATTCCGGTATCATACCCCCTGAAAACTCTGGAAGAACTTGAGTCGAGATCGTATTTCAATTCTTTTCACTTCCCGTTCAGTAAGGCCTCCGTGAAGTTGCCGCCTTACGCTGCCAATGAACTACCGAAACGGCGTAGGCTTATGGTGTGCCATGACATGGCTGGAGGATACCTTGACGATAAGTGGATACAAGGAGGAAATAATCCTGGTGCTTATGCTATATGGCATTGGTATTTAATTGATGTATTCGTCTATTTCTCTCATTCATTGGTTACTCTGCCGCCTCCTTGTTGGATCAACACTGCTCACAGGCATGGAGTCAAGGTATCACAGTAAACTATATGGATTTAAAATCTACTTCTTTTATGTTATTTCTCATCTCATCTTTAATTTGCTGCGTGTACGTACTCATCCATATGTTAATTTGCATTTTTCTTGAAAATGTTGAATTTCGTCTTACTTCTCCAATTATGTTCAATGAAGCCTTAATAGAGCGAAATAGAAAAAAATAGTTCTGTCTGTGCGGTCGCTTCCTCCTACTTCATTGAGCTTAATTTTCATTTATGACAAGGTATTGGGAACTTTTATCATGGAATGGGATGAAGGGAAACTTCTTGCCAACAAATTGCTGTCATCAAAGAACTCAGCTCAGATGTATGCAGAGAGGTTAAGTGAGCTTGCTGCTGCTTTAGGCTTTGATGGATGGCTGGTAATCAATTGATTCTTAAGTTGATAAGCCTTTAGGCCCTTCACCTTTCGTCTTCTTCTCTTACATTCCCTAATCACAAAACTTGATGCCATATCTTTACATCGATAGCATGAAATTTCCTGATTACCTTAATTTTAGATATGTCCTTTTGACTTGTAAACTGATTTTTATCTTAAAAAAATATATATAATCCTCCTTTTGTCCTTTCTGGAACAGTAGTCTAGACAATTCTTCCCTATATCAGAGGAGAAAAATTAGTTTCTGGTCAGTAACATATATGGAAATTGAAGAGTAGGACAAATGTCTACAAAGTTAAAATCCATAATAATGACCTAACTGCTTTCTTTTGTCATAGTTCTTGCATAACTGTGTCTTATACCAGAATCCTTTTTTTCCTTTTTTCAAATATCTTGCTTTCAGGTCAATATGGAAGTTTCCCTTGATGTTGGGCAAATTCCTAACCTGAAAGAATTTGTCAGCCACTTAACTCAGTCCATGCATTCCCTTGTCCCTGGATCATTGGTCATATGGTAATATCATGGAAGAAAACCTCTCTTCAATGTTAAAAGCAGCATAGTTTTTCTTTCTTTCTGCTTGTGGATCTTTGTTCCTATGGAAATATCATGAAATGAACCATCTTTCAAAGTGAAAAAGGGCATAATTGTCTTTTCTTATGGTGATGCTACAGGTATGACAGCGTCACGATTGATGGGGATCTTAGCTGGCAAGATCAACTAAATGAAAAAAATAAGCCTTTTTTGGATATATCTGATGGTATATTTGTAAACTACACTTGGCAGGTACTTTCTCCTAACTATTAGTTCTCTTTTTCCAGGTTAATATTAATAATAATTGCTGAAGCCTGTTTTCTTGTGTACTTATAGGAGAATTATCCCAAGTATTCAGCTGAGGTAGCTGGTGACAGGAAGTTCGATGTATACATGGGAATTGATGTCTTCGGAAGAAACACTTATGGTGGTGGACAATGGACGGTGAGTTTGTAAACCAAGGATGGTAAACAAAAAAAATTCATACCTCATCCTCTTTGCTCATGTATTAGTGCTAAATACATAATCCATATCATTGTTCTCTTATTTCTCTTGTAACTTAATGTTTTATATTGATATTGACAGAAATATTTGAAAATTTACAATGTTATCTTGTTCAAATCTTTATTAGTGAGAAGTCCGTCCTTGTTTGTATCTTTGATTATTCAAGGGGACATAATTGGGGTCTGTTACCCTATTTATCAATGGGTTAAAGGATTATCTGATATTTAACAAAAAAATGTCTGTTAACCAGTATTTTACCTTTAACCAGTATTTTACCTTTTCTACAAGAGTAACAGTTATGATTTTCTTTTCAGTTAGCTAGGTTCTTACCATTGACAATAAGTGGGACCAGATGTAACAATGCTGTGAATAGCAATTAAGAGTGGTTAAACCTCATAAATAATCACCAGCCTTTGGCATTACAACATAATTCAAAATTGGCTACATCAGTTTTACTCATCATTCTAACACAAGTAGTGGACTCACCAAGTTCTATGATTCTTATGAACTTCCAAAAAGTTACCTGATGAAGTGACTGTCATGTGAGTTTTCTTTAAAGATTCTCATCACATTTTAATCTATTTCTCAAAGCATCTTTGAATCCTTACCTAAAGTTGGGAGACCTTTCTTTTAGTGTTTCCTTTTCCTCTTTTATTATATCATCTCTAAACTTTCTTATCTTTCGCAGACGCACAGAAAAAAATGTGTATATATAATCTTGTTTTTATGCTGCTGTAATAGACAAAATTAAATTTCCATTTATATGTGAGTTTCAATTTCAACCTGTTTAGTGACTTAAAGAACGTGTCACTTCCAAGTTTGTTAGAGCCTAGAGGACGCTTGCAGTCTGATTGCTTAGAACTTCTTTTAGCCATTTTAGGATCTTTATGTAATAGTGTTCCGAAAGGAGGATGCTAATTCTCCGATGTAAGGTTTTAGTTTCAGTGTCTTGTCTTAGCAAGCTGTTAGTTTGGGCAGTTGTAAGTAAACCACATTTCATTTTGCTAAGGCATACTCCAAATCACTAGTTTAACCTTTATGTGTTGCCACTTCTGTTTACTTAAACCACCTGTTCAAAAGAACTACCCACTTGTAAAATTATCTGATTTTGTTTTTTTATGTAGACAAATTTGGCACTTGATGTGATTAAGATGGATAACGTGTCAGCTGCCATATTTGCTCCAGGATGGGTGTATGAGACAAAACAACTACCTGACTTTCAGACTGCACAGAATCGGTCCGGCCACTGCCTTATCTTAAATGCTTACTCTATAAGAATGCATATACTGATCTCCACTAAATATTACTCTTCAGATTATTGGTGAAGATTCACAATATTTCCATAGCCTGATTTCCATGGTTTAATTTCTGTTCATGTAGTGACCGCCCTCTCTGACACTTGGATATCCTCATGTTCTTTTTAGTTATTCAAAAAATGCAAATATCCTTTTCTTTGTTTGGTCTTTCCTTGTGAAATGATAAACCATCCTGCCAGCAATATAGAAGATGAGGTCCAATAGATTACTTAAATTGCCAAGGCAAAAATGGAAGTCTCTCCATTTCATAATACTTTTAAGTAACCAAGCTGAAAACAAAAGACTCTTCATTTAAATCTATATTACATTTTATTTTAAAACGTGTCAGAAAATTTGATGCACTTCCAAAATGATACTACTATATAGAAGTTATATTCAAGTAATATTGAGTTTCTCACCATGAAGGATGCTTCTCTGTTGAACTAAATTTTCAACAGCAAAATTCAATGTTTTTCTTCTATTACTACGCTATCAATTTAAAGTGATTTGGACTCAAGACTTCCATGTTGGAGGTCTCAAGTTCGAAACCCTTTGCCAGCAAAAGCTAGGGGTTTGCCTTCTGGGTCGAGCTCATGTACCGGGCTTGCCTACTGCGGGTTACCTTTCCTATGTAGTTTATGAGCTATTGCATAGGAGCTGGGGTTTACCCTGTGCGCACCCAAAAGGTAGCAGCTGCGGGTTCCCCTTGTTATTAAGAAAAAGTGATTTCTTAGTCTTCATTTCCGATCAAATTATGTCACATAAAATGGGACAGTTTTGAGTAGCTTTTACACAACTCTATGATTGTATGTCTCAAAGCTGTGTTGAATATCAATATCTCGGTTTTTTATATACTGCTGCATATCATATCTGCTATTGATTGCACTGCCTGTTTTGTTAATCAAAACGTAGTATATGCCTTCTGTTAACCATATCATGAGTAAATGCTTTAACATGCAGTTGGTGGGCACTTGTGGAAAAATCATGGGATATTTCACAAAATTACCCCCAAACCCTGCCATTCTACTCAAATTTTGATCAGGTATGGCCAGAGCTTGTTTGTTTTTTATAACCTTGTTTTCTGTCTCCTTCGTTTTTTGACAAAATAAAATGCAGATTTATTATTTGTATCTTCTTCCTATTGTTGCGTCCAAAACACACACAAATGTTTGCAGTCAAATAAGTTATATAGTGACTCTGAAGAGCTGGATTATTGAACCCAAAGGACCTGTGATTAGCAAAATATCCAATTTTACTTTTAACTATGTTTAATTGCAAGTGTGTAAAGAGAGTTTGATTGGTGTGTTATACTAACAATTGCAATAACTGAACTACTTAAAATAACTAACAATGATTCAATTTCACTGGGGATTTTATCAATGACTTGGGAAATTCTTGGGCTATGGCTTTCACAAGAATTCATTCATAGCACTCTCCACTTTAGAATCTGAATGATTATCAAGTTACTAATTTATAAGGTAAATAATATGATTATGGCCTCCCGAGCAAATCACCTACCACAATTGACAATCTAACTACATTGTTGTGCAGGATAGATTGAACCAGTTATGGAGCGTTAAGCTTTCATCTTTTTCGTAGCCAAGCATGGTAGCTTGAAATATCCCTATCCTAGATACAAATCAATACAAGATCTAGATAAAGAAAGATCACGCTTCTTGTATTCCATGTTCTATCCCTCTATTCCTCTTCCGAGTTCAAGAAAAGACAATATTTGTATGTTAATGGTGATCAAGCATTAAAATAGTATAATCAAGTACACAATAATAACTTTATCAATCTTCATCTAGAGATTTGATACTATACATTAATTCGTAGCTGCAATACTAGAAATAGGGGATTTATTCGATTCTCAAAGTTTGAATCTTCAATACTCATTCAAGAAATTAATAGTTGAAAAAGAGTAGGAAGGAACCCTAAAAATTTAGTGGTAGTTTGCCAAAGACGTCCTCCTCCAAGTATTAGAAAAAGAATTCCTAAAATAACCAAACAAGTCTATTTATAGGCTGGACAAAAAATCATGAAAATATTTCTTGCTGGTCCGTGATGCGGAGTGGATACGGACTTCACTGGTCAGTTTACTTTGAAAGCTGAAATTAACTTCCCAGCTTCGCGACACAGAGAGGAAGTGAACCTGGGTTCCTTTTTCTCCAATCTCCCTCTTTTTCTTTCCTTGTGACATGTCCACTCATCTTCAAATATCAACTTCACCTTCATCTCGTTTCTTCTCCATTCAAGTGTCTTTTCCACGCGATGTCCATCCTACAAACTCCTGATCACATTGGTTAGAAAAATAACATAAACATGACCAAACAAAGGCAAATATGAAAGATTTCGTTCTCCAATTTAGCTTAAATATAGGTTTCACTTGGCTTTTAAGCATATAAATATGTCCAATCACCTATCAATTCCAAGGTGGGTTGGCTTTGTATGATCCTTATCTGAAGTACTAGTTACGTTTGGAATTTTTGTTGAATAGTTCACTTAGAGGAGTACAACCACTATGCTTGGCAACTTCTATAGTTTTATTAGAAACATGTTTGACCTGAATTTAAGAAGCGAATAATGATGGTTCAAGAGTGAAAGAATCTAGGTCATTACTGTGGTACCTGCACAGCAGAGAGGAGAGAATTAAGTATGTGATTGTATTTTAATTAATTCGATTAGCAGCACCGAATAAATCATGTTCAAATTGTCCACTGTGAAACTTCAAGCTGAAGACGCCTTGAAATGCATAAGCAGAAAGGTGTACTTAATTACAATCGGTATCTGATATAATTGTATAGTATTGAAAGTTAAAAGGTAGATACAAGCAATTCCCAAAACCCAAAAGGGTTCCCAACTTGGTCCAAAGGTGCTTCTATGGCTGTTTATGAATAACAGTGGGGAGGCTGAGGCAATTCAAATGATTTTTGATTCAAAAAGTCTATGAGGTGGCAATGCCCGATTGCCCGCTAAAATCCATGTTGTCATCATCAGGGTCATGGTTACCAGTTCACTGTTGATGGAAAGCAAATATCACAGACTCCTTGGAACAACCTTTCTTCCCAAAACTTTCAGGTGTCTTCTGGTATCCAGATTCTTTTTTTTTCGAGCTTATTTGTTATTAAATGCAGTATATAGCATTTGTCAGGAGTTCCAATTTTCAAGAAATTTTCTGTTTAATGTAATTGTCCTCTAAGATCTAGAACAAAGCATTGAACTTCAAAATTTACATGTTACAATCATTATAGACAAATTCATTAATTTGTCTGGTGTACAGAACCTAGAGCTAATATTTATGTTCATATTGTCTCATTTACTTTCTAGTTTTGCATAATGTCACTGTTACCGTCAAAAGACATTTCTGTAATCTTCTTTCTTCTTACTTGGACATCAAAGTTTACCATAGTAAGTGGCGTCTCCGAGATGTTCGCTTTGAGTACTTCTGCTAGGCTAGAAAGTATGGCGCAATATAATGGAGATACAGACTATGTTTCATTAATTTCTGAAAGCCTTTTACGGAGACTTCGTTATCCATGTCTTCCACATGTCATTAGTGTCAGTGAAATTCAGTTTCACTGGGATGTCTTGATCTATATGATTTGCTTTCTTCAGTTTTATTTTTTGAAAGATTATAAGTTTGAATTGAGTGCAAGTGACCAGAACTGACAACACAGCTGATATTCCCTACTTGAATTTGCCTTCACCTCGCAAACTATCATCCTTGAGTTTTGTTTTGCGAAAATTCTTCTTTAACCACAACTTGAAGTAAAATAATTGAACATCTTATAAGGGTTGCCACTTGCAATCTACGCAACTCGATATGTTTATGAGTGCACTGATGTGATTTTAGCTTTTAGATTCTATACCATGTCATGACTAAGATAATCCATTCCCTTTTACAAACTTCTCACCCTTGCTAATACACACACATTCATCTCAGCCTTTCTTGGATTTTTCTGGAGAGTCAACTGGAGGGCATCTAAAAGTTGTTGTTGAGTAAGTTTCTGTGCTTATTACATTTAATTTTCGATCTGCCTGACTTTGGTTGTTTTCTGTCAGTGGTAATCCCTTGTTTCAGTCTGATGATCTATAACATATAAAGTCTTATTTGAAGCATTTGACTCTTGAATTCTGGAGAAAAATGGTCTAATGTGTAAATCTTTCTACATGAGCGATCATAGATGTATAGAAATGCACAAAGTTAGACACTTGCACATGTAAATTGTTGTGGCTCTTTGTTCTCCTTCGCTGTAATGCTGTTCTAGATTAGAAAAATTTGTGTCATTGGCGCACCTAAAACTGTGAAGGCGAGTCTTGGAGTAATTGTTAAAAGTTGCTGCCATGTGACCAGGAGGTCACAAGTTCAAGCCTTGGAAACAACTTCTTGCAGAAATGCAAGATAAAGCTGTAACAATATATCCTTGTGGCCGGGCTCTTCCCCGGAACCTGCGTATAGCGGGAGCTTTAGTGCACCGACTTGCCCTTTTGGTGCACCTCTCTCTGTGACCTTTTTGTGATAGCAGCTTCATTTGAGATAACCAAACGTGTCCTTTGTTTTTCTAGTTTATCAGTGAAGCATCTTAGAACATTTAGAGTATTTAGCCTGCAACTCAGCTGAAAGATGTCTGGTTTTGCTATCCTGCTACATAAATTTATTAGTAGGTTAGCAGTTTACCCACTTTTTAGTTCTCCTTTATGGCCCCAGATTCTCATTAACAGTAGGCGGATTTTTGCCTTTCAACAAAAGTACTTCCCCCATCTCCAGCTACCTTCCCATTTCCAGTCACCTTCTGTTGGGACATGGGGTAATTATCTTCTTAGCTAACCCAGGAAAATCACCTTTCCCCTTTTCTTTTTCCTTTCAGAAAGCTTTTAGTACCTGCGATTCTCCAATCTCCTTTTAGTAATTCCCTCACTGGAAAATCATCTGTTATTTCTCTTTTCTTTTGGTTTCATGGAAGAGCATAAGCAAACAGGACCTTCACATTGTCATCTAGAGGGAATCAGAGCAACTTTCATGTTTGCAGGTTGAAGGACATATGAACAGCATTTTTATCCTTTTCTTTGTTTAAAATATTTTTTGCTTTTCCTTACTGGTCATGATTAATCATTAGGAAGAATACATCTAGAATTGACTCCTCATAACAATTTAATCCCACCCAGCACTCCGTCCATCTCATAGCTCTTATATCTACCATGGTTCTCTCTCTCTTTCTCTCCTACACACATGGGCGCACATGCGCATGCTCACTCACACGCGTCCCCCAGCACGCATACACACACATATTGGCCTTGCTAACCTACCACATAACTGTAGGAGGTTAGCATTGTAACCATTTTCCCTTTTCCAGTCCTTTTAAACACATTCCCATCTTTTAACAACAGGGAATTTCTGGATTTTCCAAAAAAAAAAAGTCTAAACACCTTAAAATTCTCCTCTTAATAAGCCACCCTAGTTATCTTTTCCTCTTCACCGTAGCCCTTCTCTGTTTCTTTCTCTGGATACGGGTGTATTTCTTTCCCCATCAAATCCTCCTCATTTTTTTCCTCCAGGTGACTTCACTCCTTCCTCTTTATCTCTTGTCCTCCTCCTTTTTCATGTTGTAAGAGTAATATAAAAGACAGAAGCATTGTTTTGATTTTTGGATCTGTTCGGTTGCAGTGATCGGAAACCATCAAATTATTAAAATGGATGCTTTTAAATCCAACTTGCATGCTAAACATATGAAGGTTCATCTTACAATTTAGAAACTAATATTAATCACGTTACTGTTGCATTTGTAATCCAGCATATGTCAATTACTGCTGATTATCCAATTAAAAAAAATTGGGATAAAGGTCTGTGGCCCCATTGGGAGATAAAGCTGAGATTGTTCTTAGCCCAGTCTTGTGCTGGGTGAGAATGAAAGGAAGGATTTCGGTGAAAGACAAAAAGGTCCTGGCATTTAATATTTTAATGTGTTGGCAGAAAATAATAAGGGCATTTTGGAGAATTGAGAAATGGTTGGGACATTGCTAACTACTACCTTCATGTAGTAGGTTACAAAACCCTGTATATATTTATATACAAACAAATATCCTGCTCTACCATTAGCTTCCGTTTTCTCCCACCTTGTAACTATAAGATGGCTCATGTTCCACCAAATCCATGCCTATGGTGGATCATTGGAAACTCATATCAAATATATCAGGTGTTCCAGTTGTCAATCACAAACAATATTTAAACAGTTAAACTAAAATCGAAACAGCCTCAATCACTCACCAGAACCTTAACCTCCAGAATTGAAAAACAAAGCCAAGGCTTGCTGCAGATTAGCACCCAAGCGAATAGCACCAAAAGACAAAATCGGAGCTGCTCACTAACAAGCAAAAGAAGCCTTAGTTGCCAATAGTAGACTCACTGGAAATAACCAATCAACATATGAGAACAATGTGCCCCGAATTGGTAGCTGTGAAACTAGCTGTGTCTTGATGACTGCTTTACTCTTAGCTTTTTCCTGGACCATAGAAGGAGTTGATCCTAGTCGAGGTAAATGGATATAGGAATTCATACCCGGTGAGACGGTATGTGATTTAGCTGGAATGAAATGAGAGGGCTGAAAAGGAAGCTTGAACTATAGGGAAGGGTAATAGACTATTACCGTCCTGTTCACCCGACAAACCGAACATCATTACGTATTGAATTCTGTGAAGCACCATATCTAGATCAAGATCTCCATTACGTCGTTCCAACCACGCAAATTAAGACGCAGATTGGAGACAGGTTGAACCAAAGTTTGGACGAGACAATGCAACTGGACTGAATTCTCAAAGAACATGGGTAAAATAGACAACGTGAAAATGCATAAAACTAATGTTAAAAAATTTCCTTAAAGTAATGAATTGGGAAGGTAATTAGGGGTGTAGATAATGGAAAGAGAAGTGGGTAGAATGCTGACCTACTATGTTCATTTGGTGGGTAGATTGCTGACCTACTAGGTACTATGTTCATTTTGTATGATAGCTAAATATCTCCCTCCTCCCTCTCTCTCTCTTTTATATGTGTATATA